>JAYESA010000001.1:103585796-103913296 GCA_036927795.1 Iris macrosiphon | reverse complement strand
TGGGAGGCTGACGGGCGGGCCCTTGTTGGCTGATTGGGAAGGATAATTACTTTTATGGGTTTTCTTTTTTAGAAAATAATTTTTAATTCAGTTTTGCATAATTATCTCAAAATAAATACTAAACATAATCAGAAATTCTAGAAAATATATTTGATTATTTAGAACCTAAAATAAAAGTTTTGGGCATTTTTAATTATGTTTGACCCTAACATAATTTCTTGAAAGTCCTAGAAAATTAGTGTTACTAGTTTTTAATTAATCAAAAATTATGGAAAAATTCCAATACTCCCAAATTAACCTAATAACAACATTTAAGCTAGAATTTCAGGATACGAAGGTTACAAGTCTACCCTCCTAAAAAATTTGTCAAAATTTAATACAGAGCAAATACAAGAAGAAAATTACCTCATAGTGTAAAAAGATAGGGGTAACGCTCTTGTATCTCATCTTCCCACTCCCAAGTGGATTCACCAGGGGAGTGATGCCTCCATGCGATACGAACCAAGGGAATTACTTGGTTACGAAGCACTTTATCTCTGTGGTCTAGGATCTCCACAGGCTGCTCCGGACAACAAAGGCTTGGTCCAACCTTAAGCTCCGAATGATCTAATACATAGCTAGGATCTGGGACGTATCACCTCAGTTATGACACATGGAACACGTTGTGTACTCCTTCCAATGTACGCGGTAAGGCTAGTCGATAGGCTACGGCCCCGACCTTTTCCAGAACATCAAAAGGTTCGATGAATCTTGGACTAAGCTTTCCATCTCCACCGAAATGAATCGTACCACGTGTCGGAGAGATCCTCAAGATAACTAAGTTGCCAACCTATGCCAAAATAGTAACTTACCGCATAACCTAAGAACGTAATTGATATTTAAATAAACAAATTGATACCTCAAACTCTAGCGGTCTCCTGTGGCTATCGGCCCACTGCTTTTGTCTGTCCTGAGCCACACGAAGTCTCTCTCTAATTGTCTTCACTTTTTCTGTTGCATCAACTACCATCTATGGTCCCAAAAGTACTCTCTCTCCCACGTCATGCCAAGATAATGGAGTCTGGCATCTCCTACCGTAAAAAGCCTCAAAAAAAGATATCTCGATACTGGCCTGATAGCTATTGTTGTATGCAAACTCTACCAGGTGAAGATAATCCTCCCATGAGCCAACAGAATCTAGTATACATGTTCGAGCATATCCTCGAGCATCTGAATAGTCCTCTCTAACTGTCCATCCATCTGAGGGTGGTAAGCAGTGCTAAATTTTAGTTGGGTACCCAAGCTAGCCTATAAACTCCTCCAAAAGTGGGATATAAATCTACTATCTCGATCAGACATAATATTTACAGGAACTCCATGCAGCCTGACTATCTGTCTCACATATAAATTAGTGAGCTTCTCCATAGACAATCCCACTTTAAAAGGCAAAAGTGGGCTGATTTGGTCAACCTGTCAACAATGACCCAAATTGCGTTCTTCCGTCATGGAGTGCGTGGAAATCCGAAAACAAAATCCATCATGATATGCTCCCATTTTCACTCAGGAATCGATAGTGGCTGTAGAAATCCTCCTGGTCTCTGCCTCTCGGCTTTGACTTGTTGGCAGACTAAACATCTGGAGACAAAATATGCTATCTCTCGCTTCATCCAATACCACCACACGTGTTCCCTCAGGTCCTTACACATCTTGTTACGTCCCGGATGTATAAAATATTGGAAATGATGACTCTCCTGCATAATCTCTTCCCGTAGGTCCCCACTAGGTACATATAACCTAGTTTCGTGCCTTAGTGAACCATCATCAGCAATAGAGAAGTCATCCATTAATCCTGCATGTACCTGACTCTGAGGCTTCGCAGACCCTCATCCTGGTACTGTGTCTCTCGGATCTTCTCCATCAACCCTGACTGAATCTGCATGCCCATCATCTGCGTCTCCACTTTTGGAATAATAACCTCGATGCCCAGGCTATCCAAGTCTGTTAATAAGTGGCAATCCGTTGTCAAGTACATCGCTACTAGATATCTGCTCAAGGCATCGGCAACTACATTAGCCTTTCCTGGATGATACTATAGTGAAATATTGAAATCCTTCATCAGTTCTAGCCATATACGCTGCCTCATATTCAGATCTTTATGCGTAATGACGTACTTCAAGCTCTTATGGTCAGTGTATATTTTTACTTGCTCTCCGTAAAGATAATATCTCCACGGCTTTAGAGCGAAGATCACTGCTGCTAATTCTAAGTCATGTGTGGGATAGTTTCTGTCATGTGGCCACAACTGTCTAGAAGAATATGCCACCACCTTCTTGTTCTGCTCTAGAACACATCCCAAGCCCATCCCTGAAGCATCGCTATAAATGACAAATCCACCAGTCCCCGATGGCACCGTCAAAACAGGCGCTGTGGTTAATCTCTTCTTTAGCTCATTAAATACAGCCTAACATTCTTTGGTCCATAAGAACTGTACATCATTCCGAGTGAGTCTAGTCAATGGCTCTGCGATCCGAGAAAAATCCTTCACAAATTTCCTGTAATAACAGGCAAATCCTAAGAAGCTTCTGATCTCTACAATAGAACTCGGAGTGGTTCAAGACTCTACAGCAGCAATCTTCTTTGGATCCACCAAAATTCTATCTTCTGTTACCACATGCCCAAGGAACTCTACCTTATCTAGGAAAAACTCACATTTTGATAGTTTTCCATAGAGCATCTCTTTCCGAAGGGTCTCTAGCACAATACTTAGATGCTTCTCGTGCTCTTCTGGTATCTTCGAGTAGACAAGGATATCATCTGTGAACACTACTATGAACTTGTCAAGGTACTGGTGGAACACCTTGTTCATCAAGTTAATGAAGACTACAGGGGCATTAGTCAACGTAAATCGCATCACCATAAACTCATATTGGCTATATCTTTTCTAAAATATAGTTTTCGGAATATCTTCCTTCTTCACCTTCAACTGATGATAGCCAAACCTCAAATCAATCTTCAAAAATACCCTCGCACTGCTCACTGATCAAAAAGATCATCTATTTTTGGTAGATTGTATTTGTTTTTGATGGTGAGATTATTCAGAGCCCTATAATTAGTGCACATTCGTACCGACCCATATTTCTTTGGTACTAATAAGATAGTACCTCCACTAGTTGTGCTACCATGGCTCCACAAATAATTCTATCACTCTACTCAACTCCTTCCCTAATAAACTTAAATTCTAGCTCTCCTGGAGGGTGAAACAGTACACATCCTCCACGACGGTATATGTTAGCATGGTGTAAACTCAACCAATCCATTCCAAAGACAATGTCAAAACTCGAAAGTGGAATTACGAGTAAACTAGCATCCAAATTATGGCATCCCAAGGTAATACGATGCCCCTTGCAAGTATCACTGACTAGGATAGTACCTCCACTAGTTGTAATCACTTGAATTTTTAGAAATTTAAAATTTTAATTTTTAGAATTATTATGAATTTTTCTGTAATTTTTAACAAAATAAAACCAAGGTATTCTAAAATTAAAACAATTTTTACATGGTGTTAAATAATATTAAAATATTATGAAAATAATATTTTCTGGTGTAAAATGAAAAACTAGACATAGGGTAATTTTTCGAGAATTTATTGGACCCTGACAGAACCCGGTTCACTTGAACCAAACCAAACCAAACTACTATCAAACCGAACCAAACCCAGCCTTAACGGGTCGGGTTGGATCCGAATCGAACCCGACCCAGACCCGTTAAACCCTAAACCCGAAAACCCTTTCTTCTTCCCCCGACCCCTCTCCTCCCGGCGGCCGTTTCCGCCGCCGTGGCCGCCGGCGACCCTTCCTCTTCGTCTCCCTCGAACCTCCGAGCCCTTCCCCTTTGCCTCCCTTGAACTGCCGGCCGTCCTCCTTCCTTTCCTCTGCTATTTAAACCCATCTTCCCTCCGGCTGCCGTCCCTTCATCCCCCACGATCACCACCCGCCGCCCGGCCGACCTCCTCCTTGCTCCTCCGTCCTCGCCGACCAACCACCGCAGCCCAGGAGCCCTAGCGCCTCTGCCTTCCTCCTCTGTCTTCCCCCTCCGCCTCGATCTCGAACCCAGCAGCAGCCGAGGCCTCCCCCGCCTCTGCCCGGCTGCCTGAGCATCAGTCCCCTCCGCCTCTGGCTGATCCTCCCAGTCCCGAGCCACTTTCCTCCGGCCAGCCACCAGTAGCCTCAAGCCCTAGCCACCCTAGCCCCGGCCGTCCCGAGCCGCCTTCCTCCGACGAGTCTTCCCAACAGCACCCGGACACAGCCCGGACACAAATAATGTATCCAGTCGACACGAGGACACAAAAAATTTTGGTTTCGCGAAGCCCTGTTCAGGTACTCTTTTCTCTCTCCTCGCTGCCCCATTTTCTGTTCTGTCTATTGTGACGTGAACCCTGCGTGACCCTCTCGATGCCCGTGCAACACGCTCTGTGCGTCGCGTCCTGTGGTGATCACGAACCGTGATCCAAAAATAGGAAAAATAATACCCTATTTTCCCCTGGAACTGAGTACACTCCGCCAAACGGGACGACTTGGTCGCGTGCGGTCTTCACCAAAGCGTGTGCGCCGTTGATACGGACGTGCAAGATTTCACAGAAGTTGATTTGGATGTGCGTGCACACCGAAATCAACGTGTATCCGCCGACAACGACCCGTATCCATCCGTTCTGGAACATGTTGTAACTTTGTGTACACATGTCGGATCTAAATGAAACTTGAGCCATCGGAATCGTAGCAATACGCTGGTCCTGTGACCCAAGTTTGGTTCGATTCTGAGAACGTTGACAAAATTGCGTATCGTGGGCCCTAAGGCTCCACTTGACGAGCGATTTTGTGAACGGCTCATCAGAATCCAGTTCTGGAAGTTCCGTTCGGTTCGTATCATCATTTCTGACTTATTGATACTAAGTTGGACGAATTTGGAGACCATTGGTTCTGACATATTTTTTGGTGTAAAGCGGTCCACATGTGGACCCCGCTTTGACCAAATACTATCATTTTTGCCCTTGTGTCCAAATTGGACTTAAGGACATGCATTTCTAGCTATTTAATATTTTTTGAACCTATTGGTGATATTTATTTCAGCAACCGGAGTAGTACCTGCTTTTTCCACTGAGGTCAGAGCTACTGTTGGTATTGAAACCCCAGGCAATTGTAACTTGCCAACTTGCAGTTCTGTTATTTATTTCTTAAACTTAAATAATTGTTGTACATGCTTAAACCTAGGACCGTGTGACTTACTTAGCGTCCGATTAATAGTCGGGTGCCAACCCTATACGCGGAGTTGTGTACGTCATCTAGAGATGGACATTTGTGACCCTTTATACTATCGTACTTGTCTTATCAAGTACATTATAACCCAGGACACTTGACACTATACATGTGACAGAATCTTCCTGAGATATTCATGGTGATTCTGTGTAGGATACAGGATTGACATAGACATTATACTTATAGATATTATATGACTGGTTGCATTAACTATGATCTCGCATGACATGGACATGAGACGTGTGGTTACATTAGGTGGGGAGAGACACACAGGCTACAGGCTGTTTTATATATATCTACTACTATTATGAGGTTGTAGAGTCTCCAGCAGAGCTAGACCCATTATTTGTTATTACTGCTACCGGCTCCCCAATACAGAGCTTGTAGCAGTCTCAGCCTGAGTCCTAGTGATGCTCTCACTTGTATTTCACTTAGATGGTTATATAGTTACCCTATTTGTTCTTTTTACTATTACACTGCATTTATTTTTGGCTTGTATTATTTGTACCTTGCTATGTCCCCTGAGGACCTGGATTCCGAATGATGTCCCCAGGTTTAGCAGAGGAGCATTATCCCGAGGTTTACGGGACATGAGCAGAAGCTGTAGCAGGACCTGATATTGGAGCTGAACCAATCCCCGAGTATGAGGTGACTACTGAAGACTTTTTCTAAGTATCTGTTATTCGTACTCAGCATTTACTTTATTTTAGACTATTTTGTTTCTGGTCTGTTGAACCAGTATATCAGACTTATATCGGGTTGTTCCCCGAGGTACTTTGTTGAGACTGGTTGTTGATTACATTTCTTATTTCTGTGGATCATATTTTATCTTGTATGGATGAGATTAGTTGCGACATGTTATAGTAGACCTTATTTTACAGCTTAAGTACGCCCTGATGGATCCATTAAATTGGGTATGTCCATCATTGTGTGCTACTGGCCATTGCCACGTGTCTAGTCCCTCGATATTTTGGGACTGGGGCATGACACTAGTCATGATCTTGTAACTCATACTCAAGTATTTTGTTACTAAACTATGCTTAAGTACAAAGGATACAAATATGAAGCTATGAGATACTGTTGGTGTGGGGATAGCACCATTGGATCTGGAACCATGCGCTCTAGTCTTGGGTAGCATTCTAAAAGGTTGAAAATAACAAGAATCTAATTGATATGGCACAAGATAAGGAAGTATTCAAGAAGGATAATCAACTATGAAAGAGGATCGATTGCTCGAAAGGAAATAATAAGGGTTAGCAAGTTGAATATGTTGGATCCCTAGTTGTGAATTAGTATCTTTCTATTCCTAGTATGTATATCCTATAGCAGGCTCACAGTCGTACATCTAACTTGAGTATCATTATGAGTTCACAACCTTGTGCAAAACTAGACCTGCATAGGCCACCACAAAAAAATGGGTCACGACCCGCACCCTAGATTTGGGCATGAGTCATGGGTACGTCCAGCCTACGTCGCAGTATCGGCGGTAGAACATTGTACTATAAGCCACATGTATAATCTATAACTCACAACATATATTCATCTCCATACTTTACTCAATCACAGACACTAGTTTAAATAAAAATCCCAAGATAATAATAAAATAATAGTCTCGATGCGGGTCCAAGGAGTCTTCCCAAAACTAAATATCCAAAGTATAATATTCAAAATACTTTAAAAAAATTATTAGAGAATAATCCGGTCCAAAATGACTAACAATAATTAACTACTCAACTGAACTACTCCATTTCAGACGGTATCTGAGCTGCTAACTCTCCATCTCCTCCGGAAGGGCAAGATCAGGCTCTATTATGTCGCTAGCATACGGTCCATAATGTGTAGGGATTGTATCCTCATCGTAGTCACCTAAAATATGGTTATCCAATCAGGAAAGGAACGAGTTGATCATAGTAAAAATAGTTCCAACACATGGTAGAAGCTATAAGACAACAAATAGTAAAGAATATATGATAGCAACAAAACTGAAATCTAAATAAGGAAACTAGAATAACTAAATGCTAAAGTCCTGTCATGGCAAAGATGTAGTAAAATAACTCCAAGCAACAAGGAAATAACTGCAATGTGTAAAAGAATAGATAGGAACAACTACTCTATGTGATTTAAAATACCTTGTTCACATATGAACGACTAAGGAGAAAAATTCGACAAACCACATATGTCTCGCATGGCTGTTATTATTCCAGTAAGACCATGGGATAGAAAGGGTAGTTCAAATGTCCACTAAGTATTTTCCCTCCCCACGAGTATAACATGGATTTTGAACCAGTCACGAAGAAATAACAATAATCCAGAACAGTCATGTATCTCATAATAAGAATCCATCTTACTAATTCGTGTAACAACTGCCAAGAATCAAATAATCAATACTAAGCATGCATTATAGAGACTATAAAGCACTGATAGTAATTTCGAAAATGTACTCGCCTGTGGACCTTAGTTGTGGTTGGATCAGGTCCCAATTCAGAGTCCAAATCCTGCGTATAATTTGTTACCATATCAAGAGATAAGTTATTTTAATTTATTTAATTCTAGAAAAATTACTCTAAAATCCTATTTTAATCTTATTATTCTGATTTTTAGGTTAATTCCTAAATTTTGTCCAAATAAACTAAATTTTATCCACTCGAGACTCATGGCACACAAATTGAAATGATATGTTGACCAAAAAGTCAACCGATGCAAACTTGACTTTTATGTATGGTTTTCTATAGATTTCAGCATAAAAAATATGCTAGAATTTACAGCTCATCCCGATTCAAATTCGTTTGGAAATTATTGGACATACAAAATAGTATTGTGCAATAGTGGTTGATTGCTAACCTAGAAGTTCTACAGAATTAACAGTATAGAAATATTTTGAATTAAATTGTAGGAAAACTATATGTCAATGTTCTCGAAATTAGATTTCCTAAACTTTAAACAGTTCAGGATTCAGATTCCTGGTTCTCCAAAAATCGAAAAAATACCGAGACACGTCTATTTTCAAACATGCTATACTCTACGAATTTTCTAGAATTTAATATTTAGAATTTCTTGAAAAAAATTTCATATTCAGAAAGTTAATCTCAATACGGTTCTAACACAAGAAATTAAGCCATGTTTGGAGGTCGGAGCTATGAGTAATGGCTTTTCGAAGATGAAGGAAACCCTAGATGACAATTCTCTAAAATTGGCTAAAATAAAACCCTAGAAATTATAACTTTAATACTATATATATAGAGAAGAGAAATGAACCGCAGCTAAAGGGGGATATGTGGCGTCTATCCAGGCACTCTCGCCTAGATCGGATTGCCAGCGTTCAGCCCGGTTTGTCACGGCTGAGCCCGAGTCAGATTAGCACTCGGCTCGGCTCGGACCGATATTACCCTCACCCACACCCGCGGGTCACTGACAGGCGGGACCAGCACTGTTGGCTGCGGGATGCTGACGGGCAGGCCCTGTTGGCTGACTGGGCAGGATAATTACTTTTATGGGTTTTTTTCAAAATATAGTTTTTAATTCTGTTTTGCTTAATTAACTCAAAATAAATACTAAAAATATTCAAAAAATTCCAAAAAAAATCTTGAATATATATTTGATTATTTAGAACCTAAAATAAAGGTTTAGGACATTTTTTATTATGTTAGATCCGAACATAAATTCTTGAAAGTCCTAAAAAATTAGTGTTACTAGTTTTAATTAATCAAAAATTATGGAAAAATTTCAATGGCCCCAAATTAACCTAATAACAACATTTAAGCAAGAATTTCAGGATACGGAGGTTACATGTTTTGTTAAACCTGAAGGCTGCTCCATTGAGAAACTTTTTGTGGATCTATACCTATTACACATTCAAGACTCCTAAATACAAATAATAGATTTACGATGCATAATAGGGGATAAATATCACACTGTAAATTTGTACTTGCTAGAGATATAATAGAAATTAAACATTGTACATCCAAATTGCCTCGCTGGGGATAAGGAAGTACAAGCATCACTTAGACATAGTAATTTTTGAGGAACTTGCCGTTGATCGACCTTATTAGCAAGTATTTGTTATGCTTCGTGATCCGGTACGCACTGTTGGAATATACTGATTCCACCACAAAAGGGCCTTCCCACTTGGCTTGGAACTTCACTTCCGTCTTGTGCGTCATGACCATCCGTCATCTCATTATTAAGATGAGGTCAACGACTTGGAATTCTCTTTCCTTTACCTTCTTATTGGAGGCTCCAAAAATGCATGCTTGATATAGCTCAATATACTGTTGAGCTAGGAAATATTTCTCGTCTAGTGCTTCCAACTCTTGAAACCGTCTACGTTGGTTGTCTTCGGTTGCCAACTAGTTAGAGAAAGCTATGTAATGACATATTCCATGGAAAGGTATTACGCTGGAATTATATATGGATTAGACCGAGAGAATATAAGTTGTGCGGGAAATCGAGATGCTTGGTGTGATGATGATGTATTTCTTGACTTGGCCGGATGGGATATCTTATATGACGTGGTTCGAATGTATGATTATGCCAAGTTAGAAGACTGTATATCGCATCGGATCATTCTTGAGGGATCGTAGACGAATATGCGATCGTGGCATAGAAACAATATTTAAATAAGTGAGTGGATCTGTCCCTTCTCCTCTACACTTCCATGCCCTAATAAAATAAATGCTAGTGTTACATTTGTTGTATGTCATAACTATATGCTGCTCTAGTCCACACAATAAATTATGCCATATGTTCAATGAAGTTGTAATTAATAAAACACATGAATAATGAACTGCTAGTACTATTGATACAATAATGCTATAAAGTAAGTCTGCCATGAGAAAGAAGTCATATTACGCAATCTACTTTACATATTGGTAATACTGAGAATGGAACATTTAACATCTTTATAGGTATAAGTGCATTATTGTATAGTAACTATGAAGGAAATGCTTCATATGCGAGCATAAATGTGGTTTTGTACCACTGGGCCACGATAATATCTGTATGTTGGGAGCTACGAGTCACCAACCGATATGATAATGAATAAAATAAGAAAGGTAAATAATGCTAGGCTTTACTTACATTTCTTTACCATATAATTTATGCTTAAATTTTATTTGCATAGTCGTTGCATGGTCAGGAACAACTTGTGCACAAGGTTTGGTATGTTTCCATGAACAAGATGTACCGTGATTGTTCGGCCTACGAGGAAATATAATGCTTTGGTAGCACTGGATATAAATAAGACATTCATTGGGGATCACAACCGCATGAATGACGCTTCGTATGCCCTTCGACGTCCTATATGGCATGTACCTCATGGTGCAAAAGCATATCACTAATGACCCTTATATAGTTAGGCTGCATACTAATAAGAATATTTATGCAGGCTTAACATTATTTCTGTAAGAATGATTCGTATTAATTATGTTATGACTAATCCTTTATTTGTAGGGATACGACAAGTTGGTTGTTGGTAAGAACCGTCGTTAGGCGATATGTACATACCTTATATATATTTAATATATACTGCTGCTTCCAAAGTATGTTTCATTATACTGATGAATAATCTGGTCATTGAATTAAACCTAGTTCCTATAGAAAGATCATTAAGTAAATATGCATGCTTTTCACATGAATACTTAGTGTCGATTTAGGCGAGTGGGCAAATTTTTGCTCACCAGTACGCGATATGTTCTGACCTACGTTTATGGGCATCCCTAGGAACTCAGTGATCGGGGAGTGATTGGAACGATTCTGAGGCATCAAAGCATTTTAGGGCACACAAAAACTCTTCGTCCGTTGGAGGCATCTTTTATTATAAAGGGCATAATGTATGGAACAGTATAATTTTAGTTGTATCAGTGAGATTGTAAGCCAATATGACAAATATCAATGTAAGCCAATTAGCAATTATCAGTTGTATTTGAGAGCTTTGTAAATCTTTGTTAGCTATGTACTCCATTATCATTATAAAAAAAGAGAAGCTTTTTATTATATTTATTGTCACTTCAATTTGTTTGCTTAATTTTACTGCGATATCGTTATTTCTGAGATATACCATGCCTTGTCTATCTTCTTGCCTTGTACAAGTATAATCTACACTTGTACGACATTACGCACGTAGCTACTTTAGGTTCTTCCAAATCGGGGCATGATAAATTAGTATCAGGGCACGGTTTATGCGTCTTTGGACTAAAAAAATTATAAATTAAAGTTGCCTCTATGATTACTTAAAGATGTATCTGTGGATACTCAAAGTTGCATCAGTGACTATTCAAAATTTCTTCAGCGATTAGTTACAATCGCCTCAGTGTGTATTCATAGTTGTCTTCTATGAGTATTCAAAGTTGCTAATGCTATTATTTAATTTGCATCTTTGATCGTTCTGTGTTGCTTTCGCTATTGTTCGAAAGTATTTTCACAATTAGGAATATTTGATCGCTTGGTTACACTCACTGAATATTCCATACAATGAACCTAAAATATTACGATGCTTTAATTGTGGTGATTCTTGATTTGTAAATGATACCAAGAACCCAACAATGATTCGATGCCATAGATAACTAACTTGTGATTAATATTTGTATGTGGAAATGAAAGAAATCAATATATGTGCTGCAATCAATGTGAATTATGCATGAGAAATTTAATAGAGTAAATCAGCAATAAAGTTGAGTTAATTCATGTGCAATTGCGGTATTATATTTTATATCTAAGCATGAGAATCATTTTAAAGCAAGCAATGCTACCATGTGAAGGTAGTGTAGGATGGACATTAGATCAGTGTAAGAATGGTGTGACAGTCAAGAAATAGCTTCGTTTTGAGTGGTATATTCCTCTACCCTCTTAGTGATGCATGTGCGGTGACCCTTCCATAAGTGATGGTATTGAGCCTACCAGTAAGAATGGGGTAGTACCGAGACTTAGTCAAGAATAACGCCTTATTGTATAAGGTTTGGGTATTGTAGGACCGTGTATGAAAACTCTAGAGAGGGTGAATAGAGTTTATATATGCTGCAGAATAAAATCACCTGTTAAAAAAATAATTTTATAGCATGCAATGGTGATCAACTACTAGCAGTTAGAATATATCTCATGTGTAAGTGATACTACTAGAAGTGCTATGAATATACTTATATATATGTAGTAGAGTGAGAGAAAGCAAATGCAAACACCAAGATGTATACTGGTTTTCCTTTAAGAGAACTAGTCCAGTCCCGAGAACTCAAGCTCGGAGTTTTATCCACTATAATCACCAATAGTGAATCCCAAGCTTCGATTTGATGGCTTGCCACTTCTCTACACCATGAGGTTTGATCATTATTGTAGCAACTTCATATCTAGAGAGAGAAAGAAACTGATGGAGCCAAGTTCTTTACAACTCTATAGACTTCTAGACCGAGACCGCACTTGGCATTATAAAGGCTAGGGAGTTTCTCTTTGAGATAGGAAAATTAAAGCTCAGATGTTTGCTCACAATAAGATAGAAGGATTAAGAATGGTTGAGTGAGTAGGAATATAGAAATCCAATCCTATTTATAGTGTGTTGGCAAACAGAATTCGGCCAGAATTTTGATGCCGTTCAATTCAAATTTTCTAACGTTGGGCCAAGAAATCCGGAATATTATTACTATGTTGATTTTATACCAAAGGGGTAACCGAGTTCGTTCCGAGTTCGGCATGATTTTGGCCGGAGTTTGGTTCTAAAAATGGTAGACTTTGTTAATGAATGTGGCCTGATTTGGTGGATAGGTTCATTGGTTTATTTAAGTGGATTAGATATTTGGGTATAGTACATTGATTTGCCAGTACGACTTAGCTGGATTATGAGGAGTTGGATCTGGATCAGCTGGTGCATCAGAATCAGATCTGAATGAGGTATCCTCATCACGAGCAAGAGAGGTATGCAAAGTACTATGGGTTTTGGTGAGATAAGTTGGCTCTGATAGATAAGTGTATTCTTCCATAGGAATATAGAAGTGCTCAAAGATGAGTGGTAGATACATGGCATAGGGAAGTTGACGTTTATGTTTACAATATTTAATCATCTGCCTAATCATGGTCTTAGGAAGACTAAAGGGAGTGAATATGTAGAAGTGATATAAAGCAGACATCTCCCTATAGGTAACATCATCTTTAGAGGTTTGATTAGGAAAGATAGCATAGTAAATTATACGGTAAAGTTCGTAAAAGTATTGGTTGAAATAACGAGCACGAAACTTTCTGCTATGACAAGGATGAGGGATGCAAAGTATGTCCCTAAAAGAATCAAGAGTGATGCCGTCTCTGAGATTGAGTTTGTCAATCTCAACTAGGGCATCTCCCTTATTTAGAATTTTAAGGATTTTACCCAAAGTTGTATCATCAAATTCAATCTTAATCCCACCCACTCTTGAAGAAATAGACCATTGATCATGAGAGAGATTACAATATAACCAGGAGATGAAGATGGAATTATAATAAAACATGCGAATGGCGTTCAATTAAATAGGTTTTCTTGTTTTCACTGGGCGATGAAGATTGAATTATACAAGCTTAGTTTTTTGGGCATAAAAAATAGTAAAATTTATAGTATTGCCCTAACAAATATTCCTTTCCACAAAGTCATTGCACCATAAATTTGAGGCATCAAGAGAAGTGAAAATGAAGTCATCATTTTCACCGGGGTTTGGAATGTTGGTAGAAAATAGGGAATATAGAACATCATCACTTTAGGGTTGGAAAGAGGAAGCTTTATTTGCTTTTTTCTTCTTTTTCCCAAATTTAGGAGCCATAAAATTAGGGATTGCAAATGTGAATGATGTACCTTAAAGAAATGGAAGGTGATGAAGAAGAATTAAATGAAGAGCCTTAGATCCCAAGTTTTGAAGAGATAAAGCCTTTGTGGAAGAAGAGCACCAAACTAGGGTTTAGGAAGAAAGAGGTTGTTCTCGGTTTGGAGAAGAAGGATTAGGAAGAGAAAGTTATATAATCAAATTCGAGGGCTGCTGCTGCTATATAAAAATACTAGAACCGAGTTTGTACCGAGTTCGGACCAAACTCTGTCCAAGTTCTGATATGCTTAGGATTTTGAAAAAATTATGATTTGTAGTATGCTATAAATTTTTTATAAAAAATGTACAAGTGATCTCATCATAATACTAGTATAGATTTATGAGGTCTATAATTAAGATAGGCTGTATTATAAGTAATTTGTTTTAGACAAGTCATTAAAAGAAGTTGTAATTGCAGTCAATTACTGAATGAATGATAATTATGTTTAGGAAATGTTTGTAAATAGATCTTTATATATCATTACTCAATAAGGTATTTTGTTATTATTAATTAGTTGTAGGGGCCGATTCCCAGCTAGCGGTGGTCCGATAACTCTTAAGTCCCGTATCGCTTAAAGCTGTTTACACCTTGTTGACCGAAGGACCCTTTTGACTATTAACAAAAATTTCTACACATTTAGAGCATAATATTGAAGAGTCATTTAACAAAAGTTTCTTCATACACAGTTAAGAGCAATTATATTACGATATTTCAATAAATTGAATGAGTACAATAAACTACTGTAAATATAAAAATTTGTGTTACCAAAATGACTTAATTGTTTTGTTTTTGTGTTGGTGCAATTTCTATGAGAATGTCCATTTTTGCCTTTTTGCAATCACCAAACTTTTTTTTTTGATATTACGTCTTGCCAAAAATTGTTACACCTATTTGATTAGAACAAAACTTTGCCATCCAGGATTTGGATCCATAGTGATTAGTTTTTGGAATCCAGATAAATATATTCATATTCACTAATCTTTTTGCTTTGGAAAATTGTGTGGAGTGTCCTTTCAATCCTCAGTAGTGACATATAATAGTAATTCATCTTATTTAGCAGAAAGATCATTAATCTTAAGTGAGGCATTAGAATACTTCTCATTTTCCTGTTTTAGGTCCTCCTTAAGTTTAGCATTTTCTTGATTGCTTTTATGAAAGCAGTCAAGAGCTTCTTGCAAGCTAAGATTAAGTTTGGAGATTTGAATTGATTCATCAGAAGAGGAGTTTTCTCTATCTTCCTTAAGTAAGCATATAAGCTGATCATTCTTAAGCTGATAAGATTTGATATCTTTTCGAGCTTGCTTATAGTTATTTCTAAGCTTATTAAAGTTTTCAAATAAATTATTAAAATTATCAGACAATTTATCATACGAAATATCTTTTGCTAGTGAGTCATCATTTAACTCACTTACCATTAAGCATAAGTCTGCCTTATTTGAAAGTTTTTGTCATTCCTGTACTGGATGCTTGTATTAGTTCCATTTTTTATAGTATGGCATAAGCCAGAACTTTCTTCATTGCCATTATTGTTTCTTGGAGTATCAACAATTTCTCTATACTTACTGCTTGCTTTGTAGGACTCAAGCTTGTTGTGTCTTGAGTTCTTTCTTCATTGTCTTCACCGTCACTCTAATATGTTTCTTCCAGCATTTTTCATATTTTATGTGATTTTGGCACTTGGAAATACGTTTGAATTCATCTTCGCCTAGAGTACAGTAGAGCATGTACATTGCTTTTGTATCATCGCTTGCTACTTTATTTTCATCTTCGGTATATTCATCATCTACTTTGTTAACTCTTTTGTAACCATTAGTAACATAAGTCCATAAGTTAAAGCTAAAAGATTTTAGAAAAATACTTATATGTATTTTCCAGAATAAATAGTTAGTGCTGTTAAAAATATGTGGCTTATCAAAGAGTTGGCTTTCACCATTGATGGGAAAGAGTGATTATGTTGTTGCGATGTGTTATTCTCTTTGGATGTTAATTTGATAATCAAGAGAACATGCTCTGATACCAATTATAGGAGCAATTAGTATGAGCAATAGTTCCTATATAAAGAACACCAGCTTTGATACCAATTATAGGACCGTGTATGGCAACTCTAGTGGGTGGTGAATAGAGTTTATTATGCAGCAAAATAAAATCACCTGTTAAAAAATTAATTCTATATCATGCAATGGTGATCAACTACTAGCAGTTAGAATATATCTCATGTGTAAGTGATACTACTAGAAGTATTATGAATATGCTTATATATATGCAGTAGAGTGAGAGAAAGCAAACGCAAACACCAAGATGTATAATGGTTTCCCCTTGAGAGGACTAGTCCAGTCCCGAGAACCCAAGCTCAGAGTTTTATCCGCTATAATCACCAATAGTGAATCACAAGCTTTGATCCGAAGGCTTGCCACTTCTTTACAATACGAGGTTTGATCCGAAGTCTCGCAACTTCACAGCTAGAGAGAGAATAACTGATAGAGCCAAGCACTTTACAACTCTATAGACTTTTAGACCGAGGTCGCACTTGACATTAGGAAGGCTAGGGAGTTGATCATTAAGATGGAAAAGTTAAAGTTCAGATGTTTGCTCATAATAGGATAGAAGGATTAAGAATAGTTGAGTGAGTAGGAATATAGAAATCCAATTCTATTTATAGTGTGTTGGCAAACATATTTCAGTCAGAAATTGGATGGGGTTTAATTTAAATTTTCAAACGTTGGGCCAGGAAATCAGGAATATTATTACTATGTTGATTTCATACCAAAGGGGTAACCGAGTTTGGTCCGAGTTCGGCATGAATTGAGCCCGAGTTCGATTTCAAAGTATGGTAGACTTTGTTAATGAATGTGGCCGAATTTGGTGGATAGGTTCATTAGTTTATTTGAGTGGACTAGGTATCTGGGTATAGGTACTTTGATTTTTCAGTGCGACTCATCTTACATCAATCCTATACTCAAATAAATAAAAGATTACATTTGAATATTAAACCAAACTTGATAAACAAATCTTTTAGCTGGTGCCGCATTTGTCTTTAGTACTGATAGAGTTGATATACTTTTCATCAAGTATCTGCTTTATTTGTATTTTAGATCTAATGTTTGAGGATTATCAGAATTACGTTGACTATGACTAGTTTGTGCCAACAAGTGTCCCTTGGGTATTTTGGATTGTGTATCAATATTAGACCCTCGATAGCTTAATGTTACATGGGGTAGCAAGGAAGTAAGAAGGTATGAGATGGATGCCTTAGTTGGGAACAATGAGTTGTATTATATGGTGGCTTAAATAGGCTAGGTGAATGTTTTAAATTTTAGCATCGATGATCTAATGTTACTATTGGTAAATAAGTTGGATCGTATATCCAGTGAGATTGGTTGGGACTGATTGGGAATCATAAGCAGAATATTATATTTGGTTACCTGAGTTTGGAAGTTCTTGGAAATCAATTGAAGATGGACCGAGTATGAGGTAAACTATTTCCTTTGACCTTAGGTGTGTAGCATTTACTACATGCCTAACTTAAAAAGTGTAGCAGCGGTGAAGTGGGAATATTTTAACCTAGCGATTGGCGAATAATATTTAATCGACATATAAACTTATAGAATTGCAAGTAACTAATCGATAAAATTTATTATCCAGCAATATATGAAAGTTTGTCAAGTGGCTTCGATGGATGGAATACAAATAAAGCTTGAGTTAATGCACGTTTGGATAAATACTATCGACGAAAAGTTTTGTCGCATCAATAACCGTTAATTGACAGATATAATTGATTAAATTATTAATATGGGGTGATCCCTAGCTTGGTGGGTTGAACAATATACCGAGTACGTAAATAATTATCCAATGTGGTTAAGCGAGATGAAATTCTATGAGACATTGATGAGGTGATGCAATTAAGTTGATGATTAATGTGAATGAAAGTTGACCTTATCAAAATAAAGTTGGCAAAAGTATGTTCAATGGAATGAATCGGAAGAAATATATTTTTAATATATTGGTTGGGTGATATTATCGGTTATAGATTATTTAGGTGATACTGAACACACGAATACGTAATATGAATGTAAAGGAATTAAGAGCAAGGATCATGAACAATATACTAGTAAATGTAATTTATCGGAATTTAATTTTAGGTTAGTTGCCTTGTCCCATAGATAAATCAGACGCATGAGAATTCAAGTAGGATATGTTGGTACAACTAGAGGATGACTACGAGATCAGAAATGAAATAATATGTTGGAACAAAAACTGTTGGATGTATAAGTTTGGGAATTGACGGTTGCTAGAGTTGGATTTGATTGCTTCGACTGGAATGAAAATCAATAATGGGTTCGGTTAGATGGATTATCTTGGAATGATTTCTTGTGAATCAAGTTGTAATAAAAAATAATTAATAATAAAAGATAGAAATGTCACTTAAGAATTTTGATTGAAATTTTATAAATTGGGAAGAGAAACTTGATATGTGATGTAGCTAATGCGACTATTGTACGGGACATATTATGATCATTAAACTATAATAGAATTTTGTGGCTTGGACAGCGACATGACCAAAAAAAATCTAAATTCATGAGAATTTTTATGCTACTAATGATGGGAAAAAGATTAATAGAAGTTTGAATGAAAAAAATTACAATATCGAGAAAATAGTCAGAACGATTACAAATAAACTTCGGTCCTAATAAAGAGACGATGGGTGATATTCTTAATATAATCAATCAAAGTTGGATAGATCAAAATAAGATGACGACAGGAAAATTATTCATAAGAGGTGGGAATGAAGGAATTGATATTGAAAGAATGAATATTGCAATTCGAAATTAATAAAAAATTCGTTATGGTAGGTTTGTTCGAAATAATTAAAGTATCGTGCTTGGGTTAATGGCCTAACCTGGGCAGTCCCTAAGGATTTTGTATATTTTTGTAGAATAGAAAGATAGTGATTATGGCAAATGGTTATACGAAGGAACACTATTAATATTATAAAACAATTGTGCATATGATAGACCGAAAGGACATTGGAAAGTATTGAGAAGTGCTTAGCCCAAAACTTGATTGCAACGTGTTAGAAAGATATGGACTAGATTGACCGAATAAGTGTCGTAAGAAATTAGAGTTATGGAAAATCAATGTAAAAGAACAACTTGGCCGAAAGTATTAAATGATCAGTAATAAGGAATAGAATTTCCTCTCTAGCCATTTCGTTTCGCTCCATTAGCATTGGTTAAGTGTATAATATTTTGGGTACGCCTGAAATGTATGTATAATTCGTGTGAAGTGGTGAACATAATTCAAATTGGGCTGCAGGAGAGTATTGATAATGGAAGAACATGAAAAAATTATTTGGGAAGAAAGATATGGATGGAATGCATAAGTATACAAAATTAATGAATGAGCAATATTTATAAGAGATGGAAACGAGATATTGATCTATACCTCACATAGAACATTTTTGTGGGTTGACTTAAGTGATATGGTGAATTGAGTTTTTCTTGTAGGTTTTGAGGATGAATTTTTTTTAGAGTGGTATATTATGTAATGCCCTATTCCGCGGAAATGCATTACGCTGAATTTATAGATGGATCAGACTGATGGAATACAAATGGTGCAAAAAATAGAGATGCTTAGTATGATGATGTTGTATTTCTTAACTTGGCCGGATAGAATATCTTATGCGACGTGGTTCTAAAGTATAATTATGCCAAGTTAGAAGACTGTGTATTATGTCGGATCTTTTTTGAGGGATCGTAGGCGAATGTAGGATCGTGGCATAAAACCAATATTTATATAAGTGAGTGGACCTGTCCCTTCTCCTCTAGTCCTTCATGCCCTAATAAAATGAAAGCTAGTATTTCTTTGTTGTATGTCATAACAATATGCTGCTCTAGTCCACACAATGATAATGATGCCTTATGTTTAATGCTGTTGTAATTAATGAAACACATGAATATTGAACTGCTAGTACTATTGATACAAGAATGCTATAAAGTAAGTCTGACATGAGAAAGAAGTAATGTTACGTAGTCTACTTCACATGTTGGTAACACTAAAAATGGAATATTTAATATTTGTATAGGTATAAGTGCATTATTGCACAGTAACTATGAAGAAAATGCTTCATATGCGAGCATAAATATGGTTTGGTACCACCGGGCCACGAGAAGGTCTGTAAGTTGGGACCTACGGGTCACCAACAGATATGAGAATGAACAAATCGAGAAGGATCAATAATGCAACGCTTTACTTATATTTCTTTACCATGCAATTTATACTTAGATTTTATTTGCATAGTCATTGCATGGTCAGGGATAACTAGTGCACAAGGTTTGGTAAGTTTTCTCGAACGAGATGCACCGGGGCACCGGGATCGTTCGACCTAGGAGGAAATATAGTGCTTTGGTAGCACTGGGTATAAACGAGATATTCATTGGGGATCAAAAACCCATGAATAGTACTTTATACGCCCTTCGAAGTCCTATATGGCATGCCCCCCAGGGTACGAAAGCATATCACCAATGATCCTCATTTAGTTACTCTGCATACTAACGAGAATATTTATACTGGCTTAATATTATCTCTGTAAGAATGATTCGTATTAATTATGCTATGGCTAATCTTTGTTTTGTAGGTATACGATTAGTGGGATGTTGGTATGAATTTCCATCATATGATATATACATATCTAATATATATTCAATGTATACTGCTACTTCCAATGTATGTTTTATTATATTGCTAAATACTTTGATCATTGAAATGAAACTAGTTCCTATAGATACATCACTAAGTGAATATGCATGCTTTTCACATGAATACTTAATGTCGGTTTAGGCGAGTAGGCTAGTTTCTGCTCACTAGTACACGATATGTACTGACCCACATTTTTGGGCATCCCCTGGTACTCAGTGATCGGGGAGTGACAGGAATAGTTCTGAGGAATCGAAGCATTGTTGGGGCGCGCAGAAGCTCTTCTTCCATTGGTGTCTTCTTTTGTTATAAAGGGCATAATGTATGAAAAAGTATAATTTTAGTTGTATCACTGAGATTGTAAGCCAAGATAAAATATATCAATATAAGACAATTGGCTAAGTATCAGTTGTATTTGAGAGCTTTGTAAATCTTTTGTAATCCATGTACTCAATTAACATTGTCAATAAATAGAAGATTTTTATTATATTCATTGTGTATTCAATTTGTATGCTTAATTTTGCTACGATATCGTTGTTTCTGAGATATACAATACCTTGTCTATCTCCATGTCTTGTGCAAGTGCAATCTAGGCTTGTACGACATCACGCCCGTGGCTACTTTTGGTTCTTCGGAATCGGGGCCTAACAAGCTACCCAGAGGGAAAAAATCTATATTTCCAGGGGCAGGATTGCTTCGCTTCTGTAAACTAAGGAGAAATGTGTACTACCACCATTATGCGATAGTCCCAGATATATTCCCCAAGTTTTTCAATTTAATCATGTTTATTGGATGAACTGAACTTCATGAGTAGCTTGATGAAAAAAAATTTGAACGCTTACGCTAATCTGTTTTATGCTGGATTATATATAGTCGAAGCTACGTCCTGGATTCGATTTTTATTTTAAAACCGATAGAAAGCTTTATTTGCAAAATATGGACCATTATCATGGATGATCCTCCATAGAAGCCCAAAATGGTAGATAACGTGAAGTTTGACAAAGTTGATCATGTTTGGTGTTTATACCTCAATAAGCAGTATGTCTTTCGCCCATTTGGAGAAGTAGTCAGTTACAGCGAGAATGAATCGATGGCCATTGGATGATGGTGGACAAATTGGGTCGATAATGTCTATGCCCCATTCCTCAAACGCCCAAGATGCCACAGTTGGGTTTAAGAACTCTGAAGTTGGTCGTTAAAATTCGCATAGATTTGACACATCCTGCACTTCTTTGTATAATCGATGGCATCTGCTACCATTGTAGGCCAATAATAACCCATACACCGGAGACAATCCGGTAACTTAGGACTGGGTTGGTGAGCACCGCAGGTACCGTCATGAGCTTCATAGAGTGCCTGCTTTGCCTCTGCGTCCAATAGGCATCGTAGTAGGAGACCATCATATGAACAATGATAATATAATTTAGTGGCTATATCATAATAGAACCGGAATTAACGTCTTCTAACGGAAGTGGCCTTCTTCGAGTCATCTTAAAGGTTTTTGTAGACTGCATAGTCTATAAAAGGAAACCTCCAGTCTTTGATATTGATGTCAGTCTCAACAGCATAACTTCATCATGTGCAAAGGTTGTTCTTAGGACAACCTAATTCTTGACCAGTCACTGTGATTGATAGCTAGGCTTTGACGGAAACTACCGGGGAGGCTGTAAGACCTGCAAGAACATCAACCTCGATATTTTATAGTCGTGGTACCTGCTCTATGAAGAACCCAATGAAGGTAGAGATTATACTGATCCCGGCTTGATGGTAAAGGATCAAATCCTTATATCGGATTTCATACTCGCCTCGGACCTGATTGACTATTAGCTTAGAGTCACCATAGCCCCAAGGTAGTTAACCCCCTACTGTTTATCCAGTTGAATCCTGATAATAAGAGCGTTGTATTCAATTACATTATTGGAAAATGGCTACATAAGAGAATATGCGTGATGGATGACCAAGTTATCAGGAGAAACCAACACTATCCCCACTCCGGTGACAATGTTGCCCTTGGGCCCGGTTCTTGAAGCATCATCGAAGAACATTCACCAAATGGACTCTTCCATCGTCTTGTTAGATTCTAACACTTTATATGGAATATCATGGTAAAGCTATAATATTTCTGGAACCAGATGGGATACCAAAAAGTCGGCCATTGTCGTATGGTGATAGCAACATTGCCCATATAGATATACGGGAGTTCAGTGCCCCTAGCTTGGTCATGAGCACCCTGAGGGGATTAACTCAATAGATGACATGGATTGCCTTTCCGGTCACATGTTAACGCATCTTCGGGATAGCGAAGATTAGGGTAAGGCATTCCTTCTTGACGGGATTATACATATGCTCGGCACCGGCCATCAACCTACCGAGGTAGTAGATAGCATGTTCATGGCTGGGGCCACCCTTTTGAGCTAATAATGCACCAAGAGAATGATCTATTATATGAACTTAGATTAAGAAGGGTTTTACCACGATTGGAGGCACCAACAACGGGGGTAGCCTCAATGCTTCCTGTCGAAAGGTTCTATATATTTTTGTGCAGACTCCTTTCCTCCTTTTGTGATATCCATAAGGGAGGACATTGTCATGTCTATTCCTCTATCATAGAACAGGGAGAGGAAGAGGCACTGAATGTAATTAAAGGATAAGATATAGTTGTCCAGGAGGCTACAAAACCATTCATAAGTATAGAAGCATAAAAAGTATGCCGCCCAAAGAATGGTTAAGTCAAATAAGGAATGTCGTACCCCTTTATGAAATGAACTAACAAGAAGAGTGGTACACTCTAGCAATATTTTAGAGTTTTACACACTTTCTTCAAAATGGAATATAGGTGCACTTTGGTTCAGCTTTACAAAGATAGGCGCACAACTCTTACATTTCTTTCCCATATTTAATGCAATAATCTGACAGATTGACACAACAGTCGAGAAGATCTGAGTCATTATGACAAAACATTTTCAACATGCAGACCAAGGTTGTCGTTTAGTGTCTATCCGGCTAAACTCTTAAAAGAGTGCGCCATTATGCCAAACTCTTACAGAGTGTGCCATTGTGCCAAACTCTTACAGAGTGCGCTATTATGCCAAACTCTAACAGAGTACGTCATTGCAACAACTATCTTCAAATCTCATCAAAGTGCGCCAATATGATCATTATCTTCAAACTTCATCAAAGAATGCTAATGTTGCCAAAAAATTCAAAGGTGTGCATATGATTTTAACTGACAGTAAACCATTATGATTATATGTCTTTCATGCCATATCCCTTGTGAGACATGCATAAATAACTGTCCCCATTACCCACGCTTTCCTCGTATAGAAAATCACGTGTCAAGCAGGTAGTATGTTGTGCACCCACTCAGCAGAACATGGGTTATAAAACCCTCAAAAGTGTGCACACAATTGAAAATATAGTACAAATTGCCCAAATTGCACACACACTTCTATAACCGCTCCTGAAGGTTATAAATACAGGCTCAGTTCTTCATTCACACACACACACAGAGGGAGAAGGACAAAAGCATTACGTGTCAGTGTTGCCGAGGCTTTGTTACTCAAGTTCTCCTAGTGTTTAAGTGTCCTAGCATCTCTTCTTTGTGTCGAGTGGTCCAAGTAGTAAAGTGATCGGCCGCATATCGGATCTCCATAGCTATACTTCCCCAGAATTATTGTACATTAGATTCTTATATAGTATTTACTATACTTTCATTTTCTTGCAAGAATAAAAAAATTGTATAACTTTTTGTTTATGGCAAACAAAATAGCAACTCTGCTGGGGACGGTCTTCTCCTCTGATAAGAAGGTGACAGCGTAACACAATACCGTGTTGGTTGGCACAACACAAAAGACTTTGGTCATAAAGTTCGACCAGAAAGCCTACAAAGAAATGCTCGCTGGGGGTAGTGCTAGCCCCTCAACTGTATTCAAGTCCAAGAAGGTTCGCAAGACGTGGCTACCCAAGCCTCGCTCTTCCTATCCCAAAGTTACTTCTAACAAAGAAAAAAGGGTGTTGACCACCACTAACGAGTATTCTCTCGTAGTTTCCACAATCCTAATTAGTGACTTGGTAGATATTATGATTCAATCCCTAGTCTGTGACTTGGTGGATAATCCTCTTAGTCATGCCAATGTGATAACTATGGGGAACATATTGTGACTCCCTCGTAAAAATAAGCAGGGAGTGAACCAATCTTTTCTTGGCAAAGGAACTCATTATGATGCTAAGGGGATTATACATCCGTACATCCTTATGAGGCCTGATCTGCACAAACTCAATACAATGCACAGAGCAGATGCAACAAAGACTCTCCTACTCAATGTGCTACGCACTTTCTGTCCTATCCGAAACACTTAGGAAAAAAGTTGTTCAATAACCGCACCGTCCAAAGAAAGACTTCCTGCCACAACTCTTAGGCTCACAATGGAATGAAAGCTATACGTCACTTCTTCTGAAGGTTAGCATTATGCGTCTAAAGTGCAGGACCATCATAAAAAATTGTGATGCAGAGATATAAGAGGTATACTCTTGTAGAAGGTGCTATTCAAGCCAAAACTTCACTCTATATACAGGGTACAAAAAATGTATATGCAAAATATAAGGTACATAATATAAAAAGGCAGAATCTTTCTTCCTCTTCTTCTACTATTCATTCTCCTCATTTATTCGAAGTTCTTGTACAAAGGGGTAAGAAGAGAGAACCAACTATGCCTACATAGGTTCTTCCAAATGATCACCATCGTAGTTGCCATCTAGTTGTAATCAACTTTTATTGTACTAAGACAATTGAACCCTCTTCTAAACGGTCTGTGTTTGACCATTTGAGTTACAATTTTCCTACTAGACAACATTCTATGAAGCAATTTTATGAACAAGAAGGCGATGATGAGTTACTTTTGGCTCCAGTCTACATGGCTTCGAGGCTCCCTCATAGAGGAAGAGGTTCCAGAGGAAATGCCTCAAGGACACCCAGTTAAATGAGATTTAGCCAACTAGTACAATCTTTTGATGGAGAATATCAAAATACTCGTTCTCAAAGATGGGAACTCTCCATCCCGGAGAGTAGTTGTTCTTCTAAATCTGAACCTGACTTCCTTGGGGGAAGAAATCCTCTGAAATTTGAAACCGATAGTATAGACTCCAACTACACGGTGCAATCCACTAGTTCTTCTATTGTCTATAGAGAAATGGGTACATATGCTAGCGATGATGAACAAGATGCTTCTCCATATGGAAGCACTAAGCAGCACCTCAACTCACTAAAAACTGCACTCAAGGATATGCATTCAATGATGCAAAGCATATACCAGATAATGATGGCTTAGCATACTGTCACTCCTGCACTTGTCCAAGTTGCAATATCTATTCCGGTACAGTCATCTTTGGGGATAGTGCCACTGTTGAGTAATATAAATCCAGATGTTAGTCCTAATCAAGAGTCAGTAGCACCAACTCTCAACCCTCTTAATGCTGGGGGTACTCCTACGCCTGTGGTTGTGCAAGTTCAATCCACATCCCTTCAGTCATCTGCACCACCTTAAAATGATGGGACACAACAGGCTTATGGGCCTAATTCAATGCTTTAACTAATAGGGACAAGCTCCAAAAACTAGGAATTAGATAGCCTTTCTCTCTTGAATGGCATAAAGTTGTTTACCCACCTAAAAACTAGCCTCTAAGAATAACTCCTTTTGATGGGACAACGTCACCTGGAAGACACAAGAACTACTTTGAAATGGTTATGAAGCTCCTTCCACAAGATTATTTCTTTCTCACTAAGCTGTTCGTCGGAGCTTTGTCGAAAATAGCTTATGATTTATTCAATAGTCTGGCTGATAACTGTATTTCGTCATTCGAAGATTTATGAAGCCTTTTTCCTGCCCAATTTTATAAGGGGGTATTAGACATGACGATGTCCTCTCTTACCGATACCAAGCAAAAGTAGAAGGAGTCTGCTAGTGAATTCATTAAGCCCTTTAGACAAATAGCTCTGAAAATGCCTTCTGGTATTCCTAAGAACCAATTGATGTATATCTGTAGAAAAAACTTTTTACCACAAGTAAGATTTTGTATTGGTACTACTCAGTTTGAGGATTAGATAGCCTTCATCATGAATGCAGACGTGGATGAGCAAAATGAAAAAAAGTGTTAACTTTTATTTTTTGAAGTTTAAGAGTTCAGAAGATAAAGGCAAGCGCCCTTTCTACAAAACCCACAACAACAACAACAGTAACAACAAAAAAAAATTGATGCCCTTGCAATAAATTTAGCTAATAGATTAAATTCTCCTCCGAAACAAAAAGCTCAGGAGTCTTCAAAATTAAAGGAAGAATAATTCTTTGATGAGAATGACATAATCAATATTTTTGATTGCTCGATGAAGAGTAACAAACTGCAGGTACCAAACATCAAGAGACCAGATGAAGTTGGCAAAGTTGATGATCCTAAATTTGTCTATTCTACCGGTACGTGCACCACCCTACGAGAGCTTGTTATGTGCTGAAAAGAAAGATCTAGCAGTTCATTGATTCCCAAGCTATCACATTACACAATAATGAGAAGACGATCACTGCTAATTTGGTATCACTTTAATTTAACAATTTTCCAACTCAAGAGGTTCCACATGGGGTAAGTTCCAATACCAAGAGTAACAATGGAAATTGTTAATCTTCCACCAACCCATGATTAAACTAAAGGACTGGTACCTCTTTCTACTCAACATGGCAAAATTATGTGGATCCATCCTGATCTCTTAGAATACTTGAGAGAATAAGCAGTTTCTTCAGCCCCTAAATCTAAGAAGAAAGGATGCAAGGGTCGATCATGCAATATGATCTCTCTGGAACATAATTTATATCGGATCCAGTACGGAGATGAAGCTTATTTTGAACCTAGACTCCGAAGTCTAGACTTATATCAGGGGCTTCATCAGACAAGCCTCGCATGACTCGGCAATTTTTTGGTTTAGGTAGTGTTCATTTATATAAATCACACTAGATTTTTAATACAAGCCATAGTTCAAATGGCATGTCTGCTACTCCCAAGTCTACCATTCTCTCATCAGCAACTTAGTCAGCAGCATTTGATAAAGAGAAACCTTAGTTTCATAACTACAAAAAATAATCTATCCATCTTATGCAAAAGATGGGATATGATATTAAAAAAGCTGAAGGATCAAACTTTGGCAAAGGATGTCGCATTCCATTGCAACCTTAATGTAATCTTTGCAAGTCTCGCTCTGGATTGGGATATGAAGATGATAGCACACAAAGTCACTCCGACAAATCAAAGAAGAAACATATAAAAAGGAAGGTTAAATCATGTCATATGGTTCTCCTTTCTCCAATATCTGAGGAGGTTATGACCAGCACTAGGTCTGGAAAAGAATACCACAAGAACCACGAGCAGGCTTAAAAAGATACTCCTCTAACTTATTCTTCCAATGCTTATGATGAGCCTGGTCCTTCAAATCCCACTATAGTAGAGAAGGTGAAGCAAAAGAAGATCCAATTTGACAAAACTTTGTAGAAGATTTTGCCACAAGGATTCGATAAGCCGTACAATTTTGACATACCGGCAGAGCTCGCCAATATACCTATTCGTCTTTCGATCATTGAGTTACTTCTCCTTTCAAAAGAAACTCAGGACGCTTTGAGTGAAGTAATCATACATGCTGACTCGTACTTGACCTAACTCAAGACTTCAACTGAAGATCCTGTGGAATGCCCTCAATGCTATAGTGTGATAGAAATGATTCTAAATATTGCTTTCACACAGGATGATATGTTGTTTAAAGATATCAAACACAGTAGGATATTGTATTACATGGGTTATGTCGGTTCCATCAAAGTGATTCGGATTCACATTGACCCAGGATCCTCTATCGGCATTAATCCCAAAAGCCTACTACTAGCCTTGAAGATACCGATACACAGCCTATCAACTATCAAGACCACTATATTAGGCTTCAATACTGGAAGAAGTTCGCCGTTGGGGAAGATACGCCTGAAAATTTAGATAAACGATCTCCGAACTGAAGTCACATGCTATGTGATTGATTCAGAAGTATCCTGCAACGTTCTTCTTGGACGACCATGGATACATGAAAATAAGATTGTGCCATCCACTTAGCATAAATACTTCAAATTTATAGATATCCAAGGGGAGGTCAAAACCGAGGTTGCGAACATCAACCCCTTTAAAGGTGCTAAAGAACCACCGGTGATAAACCTCACTAAAAAGCACCTCCACTTGTCATCGACCTTCATCGTAAGAAGCAACCAATGCCAGAAAAGCAACCCTTGGTAATCAATGTAACTAAGCCTCCAATCAAAGCTGAAGCTTCTGTTGAGTATATAGAGAAGGAAGAAATCTTCTATTTTATAAATAATTAGTATTCTCCTTCGCATTATATCGATATTGATCCCTTGACGGAAGAGTTCCAAGAGGCCCTGAATGCCTATGAGCCTCTATCCATACCAGTATACTCACCAATTCAAAATGGGACCTCATATAGTACTCACAAAGACATTTTTTCATAGTCCCGGCAAGACAAAATGATCAACGTCAAATACTTTTTGGCAAGGGTAGGAACAAAAAGATCACACATGCTGAATATTCTGATGATGATTGTGGAAAATTGCAATTTCATTATAATAGCCAGCCAGCTAAAGATATTATTTAGAAGATGGGGTACAATCTGGAGTCTGGCAAATAGCTCAAATACAGAAAAGGTAGACGTACTCCTATACGTCACCTCTCTCTAAAAGGCAAGTATGAGTCTCATTACCAAAAAACTGGTCATGGTTTAGGGTACCTCACACCTCAAAAAACTCCTGAAGGCTCAGAGTCAGAGGAGAAAACGTGTTCCCATTCATCTCACTTATTATTCTGGGATTCAGATGGAAGCATCGGTGAAGTATTCAAGCTTGCTATTTTTGTCAACATGGTCTCAATCGACCCAGATGATGAAGATGTTTCAACTTTAGAACCCTTCAAAATGATCCATAGGCACAATAAATGGATTCACAATGGGAGCTTCGGTTCAAAAATGTGAACTACCTACGGAAGATAAAATTATTATAATTGATGTAGGAGACGAGTCCTCTCCAAAACCAATCTTCATAAGCAAAAGTCTTTCAGAGGAAGATAAATGAACTCTTATTCAAATAATAAAGGAATACATTAACGTTTTAGCCTAGAGTTATAAGGATATGCCTGGTCTGGATCGTCGTATAGCTACATACAAGCTCAACATCCTTCCTAACGCTAAACCAGTCAAACAATAACAGAGACATTTTTGCCTAGATATGATGGATGCAATTGAAGCTGAAGTCAGGAAGATGGTAACATGCTACTTCTTTCGAGAAGAACAACATCCCGATTGGGTAGCTAATGTAATCCTAGTTATGAAGAAAAATAGGAAAGTCTGTATCTACATAGATTATAGGGATCTAAATTTTACCCCCCCAAAAGAAGACTTTTCTCTCCCTATCACGGATGTCATGATCGACATTACCTATAACTTTGAGCGTATGTCGCTTATAGATGGATTCTTGGAATATAATCAAATAAGATATTTCCCAATGATAAAAAACATATTTTTTTTCGTACACCACTAGGAGTGTACTGATATACAGTCATGTCCTTAGGTTTAAATAATGACGGAGCAACGTATCAATGAGCCATGAGTACAATCTTTTATAAGCATCTGTAAAAGAAAATAGAATGGTACATAGATGACATTGCCGTCAAGAGTCATCCCAAAGATAACTACCTTTAAGATTTGGAGACGGTGTACAAGTTAATTGATCAATATTAACTGAAGATGAATCCAACCAAATCCTTTCCGGGAGTCTCCAGTAGCAAGTTTCTTGGATTTGTTATAACTTCTGAACACATTGACCCTGATAAAGTAAATAAAATTCTTAAAATGTGACCTCTGTTTAACCTCAAAGAACTTTATGGACAGCAAGGCCGTCTGGCATACATCCAAAAATTTATCTCAAATCTCTCTGGACGATGTGGACCCTTTACCAAGTTGATGAAGAACGGCATCTTATTTGTATGGAATAAAGCTTATCAGTAGGCATTCGATGACATTAAATGATATCTCATAAACCTGCTAGTTCTGGTGGCTAAAATTACAGGGAAACCTTTCTTGCTGTAAGATCAAGCAATGGATCATTTCCTAGGATCTTATATCGCACAAAAGAACATAAAATGTCACGAACAGGCGATCTACTACCTCAGTCATATGTTGATCGGTGCCGAGCATAGATATAATCCTTTGGAAAAAGAATGTCTTTCTTTAATGTTTTTCATTCAAAAGATATTCTATTATGTGACGGGTCAAACCATCCATGTCATATCCAAGGTGAATCCCCACCGGGTATTGATGACCAAGCCAAGTACACTTAATTCTTTCTTACCTACATGGGCAATATTGCTGTTATTTATGATATGGTGTATGTCCCGCAGAAGGTAGTAAAAGGTTGAGCCTTGGTAGATTTCTTAGCAGCTCACCTTGTACCAGAAACTTCAAAGCTATATGACGACATCTTTGATGAAGTATTGGAGTCTAATACACCGATAAGAGATGATACTTAGCAGATGTTCTTATTTTTCATTGAAGTAAGTTTGGTAAACCTTTATTTAATAATAAACAAAAAGAGTACAAAGTAATCCTTGACAAAAAATTTAAGTACAATATTTTTTATCTGGATAATGTGACGATGGAGATCGAGTACTACATCAACTCTTTTACTCCGTTGACGGTCCGATGAGGGAATGAGGATGCTCTCTTCTCTCTTCTCTCTCCTGAGATTGTGTGTATGTTTGTAGCTCGCCTGGAGGGGTATGGTCTCTGAAGCAAAAAAAAAAAATGGCCCTTGGAACTTCCAAGTTGCTCCTATTTATAACCATCACGTTGGTGGGCTATAGGTGACATATATGCTTTTGTTTGGTGGTCGCAGGGGGCTCCTTCAGCAGAATAAGGTTTCAATTGTAGGTGCACCTTATGGGCAGGCTGCCACATGTATATCAATACCAGGATGTACTTGAGTCCTGGATGAGCTTCCACGTTGACGTTTGTTATAATTTGTTATTGCTGAAGATCTGGGCGATTCTCGTCTTTTGTTTGGGTGACTTGGTCAGCTTTGATACTTAGCCCGCATTTAGTTGGATAGAATGACTTCAGTCGCAACTAAAAAAATTATCTCAGGGAACCCTGCCATGTTGGACGTATAGAGTCTGGGATGCATAGGACGCGTGGAACACATGGAGTCTAGAACGCATAGGGCCAGAGACGCATGAAAAGCATAGAGCCTACAACGGATGGGGTCAGAGACGAATGGAACACATAAAATCTGGGATGTATGGGGCCAAGGATGCATGGTACGAATAGAGTCTGGGATGCATGTGGCCTCGTACACGTGGCACTATACGTCTATCAGGAGTAAAGTTTATGCTGACGTGAGGTTCTTTCATTTGGCGTGCTCACGTCTGTCGAGGCATTCAGGAAGTCCTTTTTTTTATAATTCTTTATTAGATGTAATCTTTGTGCCTGACCTTTATGTGGCCAGTATTGGGGCATAGGGATGCTTGAGGAAGTAGTGACACATGGCACTGCTAGCACATACGGACACTAGTTGCTTAGTGGCGTATGGCACTGCTGGCGCATGGAAATACTAGTTACTTAGTAGCACATAGCACTGATGGCACATAGGAATACGAGTTATGAAGCGGTCGTCGCATAACACTGGATCATTATGTCACCGGGGGCTTGATCACTACGGATTATGGACTTTGATTATTGTTGGCACATAGTAGCTACTTTTTTTGGGCCACATAGTCGTTCTGCAGCCTGATTTCTTCTGAGTCAATTTTGGGCGCATGATTGTTGGACGAATGGATCTAGATTTTTCATGCTTCTATAAGACCCTCTTCAATGTTTTTAAACTAATAAGTTAAAAAATAAAGCATGAAGGAGGAGACCTTGTGCCGCATACAAGTGACATGCCGCATAGGCACGTTGCTGCATAGGAGCTTTCGCCAGGTTTTTGACCATTAAATGTCGAGATCTGACGCGATCTTCTAAGTGGATCTTCTTAGGAATTCTGAGTCTAAGGAAGTTTCCAAGTATATAAATAAGGATCACGCAAATTGAGGCATCAGGTTCATCCTCATAACTATCTAGTTTATCGCATCGATCTTCTCACGCGCCCTAGGAGTCTATAAATAGGCGGGCTAGAGAATAGAGAGAACTTTTGTCTCTCGGCTTCCCCTTATTTTGTGAAATAATATGTCGAGGGCTGTTGTCTATCTCTCCTAGTGGTTTATCAAGAGCAGCCTTGACCCGGGTCCCCCTGATGCTAGCATTCCTTTTAGAGGTAGGGGTGTATCATGATGGCAAGGACACAGAGATAAAAGTATATGGCCTCGCAGCGTGGATGAGAAATCATCTAGTACATACACAAGCCCTCATACAAAATTATGTCGCATTGATGAGTAACCATCTACAACATTTGCACAGAGCCTATCTGTGCCTTTTTCGCATTGATAGGAACTTATCTGCGATATGCACGCATAGCGTATATGTAACTTGGCCGCATAATGAGGAATCATCTACAACATCACGATATCCTACAAGAGCCAGATGAAGGTTAATAAAAGGGGTAAATCATGCAAAGGCAAAGACTGTTGTGGTGCAGGAAGATGGAGGTAGAGTTAGAGGACAAGGCTCTAACATCAAAGGACATGTTTCTAAACTGGATTCACAAACATGCGATTCATAAACAACTCGTGCATCTTACTTTCCCAATATTTTTTATTTATACATTGAATCTTTCACCTACCCAAGTACAATGAATCACCTACCCAAGTACAATGAACATTTTAACCATAAAATCTATAAATTATGAACATAACATTTTACACAAGTATACAAAAGAAAAAAATTAATCTACCAAATGGCATTGATATCCAAGAGCTTGATGATGTTAGGACTCATATTTCTCAGTCTACTATTGGTTGGTCAACTAACTGAAGCAGTAAGGGACCTACATGTTCCTATTCCTAAAGCTGATGGAAATGTGGAACCGGAAGTCTACGATGGACACCCCGTTAACCCATATACTAGGGGATGTAGTCCAATTACTCAATGTCGTTCCGACCATCTTACGGGTAATTAGGGATTCATAAACAATTATCCTAAAATGATGTAACTCATCTTATTAATGAAATAAATTTTGAGTTTTGTTGATTGTGTTTCCTCTTGTATATCATTATTGGTTGTTTTAATTTATCATATCACTTTAAATCATTTTTTGAAGTTCTTAGGATAAAAAAAATATTATTTCTTTTATAGCTTGGTTTGCTCTCAAGCTTGAAGTTTTTCTATTATTTGAGACTTGCACTACTATTGGCAAACATTCTAACTATGATGGATAAGTCACTGAAATGTAAACAAAACTGCATAAAAAGAATTATTTCTTTCAAGATAACTATTTAACAATTACAAAAATGAAACCACCACATACCTAATATTTTATTTTTATTTTGAATTATAGCCTTATAGTTTATTGAAGGATCCTTAAGCCAAGAGTTCCGAATAGGTTAATTATACACAATTTAAGTTTGAAATTTCTTAAAGTACCTATTGGTAATTAAAAATTGCTTTGAAATGTGTTATATATATATATATATATATATATATATATATATATATATATACCTCCAAAAAATCTTGTTGGTTCTTTTATCCCAGACTCGTTTCTATGTGGCTCAGTCCAAGGGTATAGAAGTTAGTCTCTAATTGGACAACAAGGAAAGGTTAGTGCACAAGGAAAGCCAGAGAATATAAACCATGGCTCAAGGTGAAAGGTTGCATGGAAAGACGATTAAATAAATTTTATTAAAACTTTTCACCTATAGCTATCCATACTCTATTCAAATTATAATTTTAATAGCTTTGTATTCTGAATATAAGATACAAAAAATGAATACCAAGATGTTTACTAAATTTTTCTACAATTGATGTTTTTTATAAGGGTCATGTGTTTTCCTAATTATGTAACACTTAATTTGGCCTTTTTCTCAGTGGTGTTTAAGGGATCTTAAAACTCTCTCTTACTAGCGATTTCAATAACTAAAAGGAGAATGCCAAATTAAGGGATGATAGAGGGGAAGGCTTATATGAAGCAACTTGTGTTGGACGGCTTGTCACTTCATAATGATGTGTCATGTTATATTTTCTTGGAGGAGGTGGATATGTTTAAAGGAATGAGTTAGAGAGTTGTTAGAGGGTATGATGGTATCACGCCCAGTCCCAAAATAAGTAGGACCAGAGTACATAAAAATGGCCAGCTACGTACCAAGTTGACTCTAGCCCAACTCGAATATGTATAAGTTGTCTAGAAGGAAAGTATATGTCTAAAATTTCAAGTCAAACTATATCTTAATCCATATAAATAATAAGTAAAAAGAATAATAATATATTTCATGGTCTGTATTCCACTAGTATATAGGTTTCAATAAACTATAAAGAACAAAATGAGTCTATCAAAACTAGACAATATAGCAGATAGTATCATGGTAATAAATATAAAGAAGGAAGAATGGTGAAGGGTACCACTTTTGATACCTGAATTATGCAGACATAATCATCAACTATCCATCTATTCTACACAACAGCTCAGCAATAACCTAAAAAGATAACCAGGTCCTAAGAGGGACGTAGCAAGATACATAATATACATGCTGAAATGTAATAGTAAAACATGCAAATAGGTAGACAAGGAATACATGTAACAACTACAAGATAACATACAATCAATAAGGAATTAATATACCATAACACCATAGGATTCTCCTGGTAAGAATATATCTTAATACCGTAACACTATAGGATGCTCCCACGGATGGAATAACAATCTCTAATACCAACGGAATAACGAATCTCTAATATCGTAATATCATAGGACACTCCCAGTACTAGAGATGGAATAACAAGTCTCTATTTCCGTAACACCATTGGACGCTCCCAGTCCTAAAGATAATATAGGTTGATGTATAGCATTTGATCCTTCATAAACGCTATGTGTCAAGTCAAATCAAACTCAATGGAGTAAAGGCAAAGTACAAAAAAAATATTATCACAATATGCACATAAATCAAGTAGTACTACATGAAATGTAAATAACGTACGTGTATGTAAAACAAAAAAACAACAGATAATTTGAACATTAGCAGCAGGTAATCATGTACGATTTGAAAGAAATAACATAATAGACAATGCATGGAAATACTGTACAATTTGGAAAACGTATACTTGCTTGATGGTTCTTCTAATATATGATGAGGGCAAGAACTCGAAAGAGATTTTAAGCCTAACAACCAAACAAGACATGTTACTAATTGCCATTAGTCAAAAAGAAGTTGAAACTAAACTTTCTTTTGAATAAAAAACTAAAAAAAGTACAAAGAATTCCTAAACAGAAAAACTAAAAAGTGTAACAATGGAGATCGAGTACTGCAGCCGACTCCTTTACTCGTTGATGATCGATCGACGAAGGGGGTTACAAAGTCTCTGGCTCGCTGGCACGAAAGACAACAACTGGTCCCTTGAGGGTGTATATATACGTCTCACCATACGTGTCTTGTGAAACACAAGTCCTTCATATTTATAGCCATTTATACTGAATGGTCATGCGCACGCATGTGCTAAAAATTACTGTTTTTATTTCATGCGTGAGGGTTTTTTGGCTATCGCTTGGTATTCTCAACAGAATACAGTTGAAGCCGTGCGTGCATGTCGCGGTTCAATTGCCGCATGGCTACTGCTAGGATTGGTTGTTGCTGAGATCTTGTAATATTCCAATCTAAACTGGGTCGTTTACGCCTGTTGCATGGACGACTCGGTCAACCTGACCTGTGTCATGCACCAGCTATTAGGAATCACTTGTTGGTACAATAATAAGATTCTACCGCATGGAGGCTTATGGGGTCACTGTCGCATGAAGTCTCTGCCACATGAAGGTTACTAGGATGGGTGTGCCGCATGAGGGCCACGAGAACTGTCCTATGGAGACTCTATCGAATGTAGTTTAGCACTGACGTCCGCTATCTGTACCTAATATGAGACACCCACAGAAATAAATATTGTCAGTACCATTAATGTCGTGACTGACAGAACTAACACCATACAAAAAACATGCATATCACTTAGCTTCCTGCCACATGCTTGCCACATGCTCTTAGGGATGCTGCCTTTATGCGGCAAGCTTGTAGGCACAATGGTTTGGTGCCGCATGAGCTTCATATCTAATAGATGCTTTAAACTTTGTATATACAAGCAACCTTTAGTGAGAGCGCATGGATCCTTCTACAAGACCCCCTTCAAAGTTTTCAAACTTGGACAAGTTTAAGACACTTTGAAAAGAAGCATGGATGAAAAGAGCTTTCTATCGCATAAGTATTCCCGCCGAATAGACTTTTTGCTGAATAGGAAAGCTTACCAGGCTGTCAAATCTTTATTAATGAGAGATCTCTCTTGATCCCTGAGAGATCTCTTAGGATTCTGAGAAACCGTGGTGGTTAGGGAGTATGGTCTCCTTCTAAAGTTTGTGGAACAAAAGAAGACCACCTACCCGATGAACAAGGAGGCCCTGAAGCATGACCTCCAAAAGTTGTAACTTAAGCATTATGAGTAAAACGATCTTGGGGTAGCTTGCCTCACATGACACGATTTCATAACCCATGAAGTGACCCTCTTTACTGTATAGATCAAGCAGCTCCAAGCCAAGCTTAAGACACTAGAGGCTGATCTTAAGGAAGCTAATCCAGAGCGGGAGGCCATTTGTGAACAATCCAGCAAGGTGGCAAAGTCGTCTGCTATTAGGGATGACACTTTAAAGAAGCTGGAAGATAAGCACGAGGCCGACGCCCGTTTTTAAGTCCCTGCTATTGTAGCTCGAGAGGATGAAAACCAAGCAAAAGCGAGGGTAGATGCTACCATTGTTAAGCTCTGAAGGCGAGTAAAAGAGCTATGTACTGACACATAGCATTTGTAATCTTGTTCTTCTTTTCTCCCTGTAGAAGCACAGAAAATTGGCCCAATGTGCCTCAGTGATCCAACCCCATGCTCCTTAGTGATCCAGAATTTTGCGCCTTCGTGAGCCAGCTACATACACCAACAGTCTAAAAAGTCTCATGTGCCCGCAGTACCATGCGCCACTAGTATCTTAGTATTTTCATGTGCCCGCAGTGCCATGCACCACTAGTATCTTAGTGTTCCCATGAGCCGAGCAGCACCATGCGCCACTATTGTTCCGTTGATTTCTATGCGCTGAGCGAATTTACTACCAAGGTGCAACCAAAGTCTACAAAGACACGTCTCACGAGTGTTATGGGCATCAGTAACCCCAAATCTCGAGCGACCACATGGCAACTTATGACAGCATGCACCACTAATTATAACATGCGCCACCGTATGGCATCGTAAGATGCACGCATGCATGTCTCCTTAAAAATATAAATAGTAGATATTTTCCATATTAAAAAGAGGCAGCCACATATACATGTAAAAGAGAACCAGTGCCACTGCCGTAGGAAGGAGAAGAATGAGCGCTGAATCCTCGTAAACCTCCTTGGTCCCGGATTGTCAACGGAGTAAAGGAGCCACTGAGTGCTCGATCTCCACCATCACACTTGCCCAGATCTTCTTTTTTGTACTTAGATCCTCTTGTAATAGGATTTCTCTTATACTCTTTATCAATTTACAATAAATAAAAACTTTACACCCTTCATCAAAACCCTCTATTTTTGTGATGTCGACAAAAATGGATATTCTGCTAGGAAATAGATTCTCCTCCAATGAGAAGCTGGTGACACAATCTGACTTGACCAAGTTAGGTTCGACTCAGAGGATGTTGGTCGTTCGCTTCGACCAACAGGCATTCGAAGACATTCTGGACAAGCCGACCCCTGCAACAAGGACCATACGACCCTGTAAGACTCGTAAAACTAGGGACGTTAGTGCCACTGTGCCAAGTCCAAAGTCGGTACCCGATGCATCATCAACCCATGCCGCAGTTGAACACGCGGTTAACCTGAATTATGTAGAAAGTCGAGTCCTTTGCCGAGGCCCGTACGACCTCGAAAAGTTTCCAGGATGTGGTTTACCAAAGTTACTACACTAAACCCGAACTCCGCTCCAAACGAGTCATCAACCATCGCCGTAGGTACGCACAAAGTGAGCATAAATTCTATCTCTATCTTCGAAGCTGTGCTAGAAAGGAACCGTGCCAAGTCTAACGATGCGCGCATGCAGCGCCTTCTAGGCCAGAAAGGTTGCGCTGATCACTGGCACATAGAATCTCCTCCAAGAAAGGATGATGTCATCAAGGGGTCGTATAGTCCTAACCTAGACTCCCTATACTATGCGCCCAAGGACGCTGGTTCAAGGAAGCCCAAAATACCCCGAGCCATACATGCTCGATGGGCTGTGCCATCAGCTCTCCAAAAGCATGCACCATTGCTCGTTACACGCGCTACTAAAGGAAGACTCTATAGGGCAGAACCAGGTGCTCATGCACCGAATGTGAGTCAACCCTGGGAGCCTCTCCAAACTCATTTGGATGCCGTAGGTGCACACTAAAACCAATTCGGAGAGCAAATATTAAGATGACAGACCCAAGCGCCCAGTTTAACTGCGCATGTAGTTGGTCTATCTTACCTCAAGTCTTCCATCAATGATCCAGTTGCAGTCTATACAAAAGAACTGGGTAAGAGAGCAAACATCCCACTCTTACCTCCATGTGTAAGGCTTGTCCAAATGTATGAAATGGGGGTAAACTTAAAGCTTTCATCGTCTGATTTATACAAGAAGATTAGTCACAAGCGTAAGACGACAGAGGCAACCGTCGTACATAATGTATTCTCTGACAAACACACTTTTGCCAACATCATCATTAATCATTGTTGCTCAAAAAAAATAGTTCCTCCAGCCAGATAGTTGATGTTCTAGCGGCTACAACCCGCGATACCAACCCAACAACGTTCCATGAGACCTCTACATGAAGAGAGAGAACTGCCCATTGCCTCATGTTCTTTAACATGGATATCCTCTCCCATGATGAATACCTCAAAAAAAAGCTCTCCTAACCTAAGGGTGTCGGTCAGCGCACCACAAAGTCGTCCGAGGACCAACAAACAAATATCTAATGTAGGAGAATTCTAAGGCACTCGCTTGAGAACAAGGGCTGGGGGTAGACATGCCTCCCCGAATAAATCTTTGACCAAAGTTGTGGGTAGAAGTACCCTGGTGTTCTATGATAATCCATCCTTCCAAGAGGACAGTGAACCTCTACACACGGATGATAGCTTAGCTAGGGGTAGCCATACACTCCAACCATAAAAGTGATATCACACTACCCACTCTCTTCGAGGATAATGATACTCAAACATCGGAGGAAGAAATTAAGGAATCTACCTTCAACTCAGCCTCCTCCCACTTAGTGCTACTGTACATGGCAGAAGACGAGCATGCCGCATAATCTAGTAACCAATAACGCCTTGAGGCACTCGAAGCCATGATGCAGGATCTGAGCACTTCAATGCAGACTCTGACTAACATAGTGCTAAAACTCAGAGAAAGTATTGTCCCAACACAGTAGTAAGCTTCGGGACAAACAAACCTAGACTAATGAACCAATGAGGAATCTGGTATGCCTGACCCAGCTCCTCAGGTTGTAAGTAGTCAGAAAAAACCTTGATCCTCTGTTCCACTTCTAACAGACGATATCCAGGAGATTTTTAGGGACTTGTGTGCCCGAGTCGATGCTCGGGACAACCAAGAAAGAATCCAAAAGCTTAGGATCCGACAATCTTATCCTCCTGAATAGGATAATGTGGTATATCCTATCAAATACAAGCCATTATCTCTGGCTTCATTCAATAGGAAGACATTACCCCGTTAGTACATAAAGTACTTCAAGTCTACAATAGACCATTTGCCTCGGGATGACGCCTAAATCACCAACTTGTTAATGGGGGCACTATCCAGCGTCGCCTTTGAATGGTTCTGTAGCCTCCCAGACAAATGCATTTCCTCCATCGAAGACCTAAAGTCACTTTTTCTTCTTCGATTCTATGAAGGAGAAATGGATATGACTATGTCCTCCCTGATGGACATCGCCCAAGAGGACAAGGAACTTGCACAAAATTATATCGAGCATTTCCAACAGGCGACGTTTAAACTATCTCCTAACAATCCTTAATCTATGCTGATGGATACATGTCGAAAGAACCTTATACCATCAATTAGTCTCTGGACGGCATCTGGCCCATTCAGTGACTTGACGATATTTATCATAAGTGCCTTTGCTGGAGAGAAAATCATGAAAGATGCCTGCCTATTGGGATTCCAAGCTCCCAGTATTGAAGACAAGGGAAAGCACCCTTGCACACCTGCCAACTATCATGAAAGTAAAGGGAATCAAGCCCAGACAGTTAACCTAAACAAGGATCCAACCTCACCTGTTACTAAGTCGGCAGAGCCACCAAAAGTATATGAGACTTATTCCTTTAATGACGATGATGTCATAGAACTCTTCAAAGAAGGACAACAAACTCAAGCTACCCAACATTAAATGCCCTGACAAATAAGTCAAGATGGACAACCCCAAGTATTGCCACTACCATAAATATGTCCATCACACTATGCGAGATTGGTACATATTAAAAAGGCATATACAATGATTGATCAATTCCAAAACCCTCACTTTGGACTATGAAGACAAGACAGTCAATTCAAACCTGGTATCTCTGTAGTTCAGCACTTTTCCAACAACTGAGGTCCAATATGGTGCCATCTTCATACCTAGGACAACCATGGAGATAGTTAACCTCCCTCCAACACAAGAAGAGGGGTTGGTTCTTATTACTACTCCAAGAGGCAAAATCATATAGGTTTACCCAGACCTCGTGTCCGAAATAACGTAGCAAACAGTGCCTTCTGTTTCAAAATCCAAAGAAAAAAAGATCAGGTAATGTCACACGATCTTCCCAATAGCAGACAAAGCTCTCACCGTTGTGACCAAGTCGGGTCTAGGTTACCAACGCGACTACAACGCCCCCGGCGATGATACATCTACACCTGTTCCACCTCCTACCTCCGATCTGGGTCTATCCAAGCTTCCCGTAGCAGACAAGCAAAAGAAGAAGGAGACGTACTTCAATAAACCTCTACAAAGGGAAACAACTGAAGGGCTGGAGATGCCTTATAACTTTGATATTTTGGTACAACTGGCAACACTCCAACAAAGTTGTCTCTCTATTATGACCCGCACCTGGTGTAAGGGAACGAGTACGTGGGTACGTCCAACCTACGCCGTAACATCGATGGTAGAATGCTGTCTAGGTCAACAATACTATCTAAAAATTTCACACAACATATATATAGTGTACCTGTCAAGATATCTCAACTCCTAAATAAAGGATAATATAATAATATAATAATGGTAAATAATACTCAATCATAATAACCAACTAAAGAAAGATATGACACAATATGGAATAGAAGGAAAGAAATTCAGAGTCAAATACATCACAAGTGCAAGTCTAATCACAACACAAGATCTCAAATAATAATACAACGCCAAAGTTTCTAACTAACATATACAATATCATGAATGAACTAGCTATTCTCATCGACTGCTGGTACTAACTCAATAGGCTCTACGGTTGCTAACTCAACTGGCTCATCATCATGTGACCCATAGTGCGTAGGACACCAATCCTCTAATAAATTATCTAAAAAATATATCCAGTCATGATTGGAGCAAAGTATAACCCAAATAGCAGTTGCAATAATTGACAGAAACTATGAAATAATAATAAAAATAAAAATAAATGATGAAAGTAACTGAACTAGAATATATCACGATAAAGTGCATCATGATAAATAATCGCTAGAAACTGGAAACAATATGGAGAGGAACAATAATATAATAAACAGGAATAAGAAAACTATAAAATATGTCTTAAAATATTAGTAAGATAATGTCACGCCCTGATCTCTCGTATGCTAAATCGGCCGTTCCCGCTAGGCGAGAATCACAGCGCCAACACTCCGGCGGAACGACCGCTTTGACCCATCCGGGCGTGATGCCGCACGAGCGTGAGCCACGCCCGTGCAAGGCCGTGGTTCATTGGCTGGCGGTAGAGTTCTAAGCCACAGAGTCGCTCAGATTATCCGAGTGCAGTGGAGTCATGAACGCATAGGCGATCAGTAACATGTTTACTGAGTCTACAATATAGCAGAAGCATTTAATAACACAAGTTGAAGTAAAGCAACTTTTTATTGATATAAACAAGTGTTACAGGCAGCGCATGGCCGAGATTATAAATCGCTCAAGCCTCTCTCTCTGAAACAATAAAAGCGTGCCAAGTGGCAAAATTGTGGAATGATTATACAGGAAATGTTCAAGCAATGTTTTGTTATTCTTTAATGCGATGTAATGACTCGCACGCGGAAAGCCGCTAAGCGAGGATGACTTGTTTATCTACTTTATTTTACTAGCAAGCATGCAAAGGTTAAATATACGGGGCGATCACTAGCGTATGTCGTAATGGATGATATAGTCTTTGACGAGAATGGTATGCAACGAAAGTACAAGAGGCGCTGTAAGCCATTCTGCCAAGAACAATAGACTAAAGAATAGGCCTCGTCCGGACCGGATCGGTGCCAGTGCCCTAGCACCGTCCGCGAGACCGTGACCTTGTGCACAAGTTGTCCGTGATCAAACGGTCGTCTAGGTTACATTATCTATTCAAGTCATTGGGGGCAACAAGAGTACAAGACAAGAGGCACAGCTGTTGAGGCAACAAGAGTACAAGACAAGAAGCATTGCCTGATTTATTTTGCATAGTCTTTCTGAACAATATTCTGTATAACAGGGTATTGGCATAGCTTATGCTACAAGCAATGAATCGAGGCAACATATGAACAGGCAAGAATGCATTTATATAAACATAAGCAATCACGTTTGATCGGGCCCGAAGTTAAGCCGAGAGTGAAACCATAAGGGAACTTAGCATGCGAGGGTCTGAATATAAGCAATATTTTAATTCCATGTTCTAGCATAAGCAATACAAGTTAGGATTATTCCCTTAGCTTGGTGCGTTGGATTCTTATTAGCATGCAGGGGGTGATTAACCTAACGATTAGCATATATTGTTCCACATTTTATGTGTGCTGGCTAAGCAAAGATAAGTTTACCGTAGCCACCCACCTTAGCGATGATTCGCCTCGGTTGAGCGATACGCCAAGCAAGCCTCTGAAAGCCTAAGCCAAAAATTGTGTAGGGACAAGTCTGCATATCCTTTGCCTCAAACGAGCATTCTCTCCTGAGAAAAGTGGGTCGGGACATTGCACTTTGCCGTTTGAATCGGCAGTTCGCTTGAACGGAATGGGGTGTTACATCCTACCCAACTCAGAAAAAGTCTCGTACTCGAGACTTACTGAGGATAACCAATATGTTTTAATCAATTTTGATTTAATGATACAAGGCTGAGGAAAACCTATACAAGTCGTTGTACTTGTTCATTTGGATATTCGCTTGCACAAGCATTCGAGATCAGCATATCGCGAGTGCGGATCGTACATATACTCGAAGTGCCCCTCTAACACATACATTTCTCCAACTCGGCGATAGCAAAATCTTAGCAATCGAGTTTCACATCTTTCTTGAGTCTTGGATCATGCACAAGTTCAAGGCGTCCCTCGAACAGATGCATTCAACCAAACTTAGAGATAGTAAAATCGGACAAGCTACTTGTGTAACGACCCGCACCCGGTTTAGGGGCACGAGTGCATGGGTACGTCCAGCCTACGCCGCAGCATCGACGGTAGAACGTTGTCTAGGTCCTGTAACTAACTAATCAAAACTCCCGTGAATACCCAACTCCATAAGGAGACGTGGATATCATAAAATAATGTTAGAAATACTCAATCACATAAACTAAAGCACGATCAGATATCAAGGCAAGCAAGAAATACAAGACAAGTCTAACGACAAAATAATCATACCTACAATCATTAACTTCCAATCCCCAAGTGTGTCAGAAACCAGTCTACTAAGGTCACAGTCTGGAAAAATATTTTCCAGTCAGGAAGGATCAAAGTACATCTCTAAATAACAGTTCTATATTAATGATATAAACTATGTAGCAGTTCTAGATAGAAATATACAAGAAGCATGTATAGGTACGAGAAATAAAAGAAATACTGGAAATACTGTAAGTAAATGCAGGAGAAGAAACAATATGTCAATGAGCAAGAACCTATGACTAAGTGTATGAGTACTAGCTTTAACATGTGATCGGCTTAGGAACTTGATCAGGCTGGTTACATGTGATTAGCTATGATTCTTGTAAGGTCAGGCTAATCGTTGGTTAGCTATGATGCATGTAGAGGTCAGGCTAATCACACGTAACAGCTATGAAGCATGTAAATGGTCAGGCCGCACCCGACGTGAGATGTGGGGTGAGCTATGATACATGTAAAATTGGGTATGATCACATATCTATACTAAAATACTCCCCACCCCCGACTGGTATAGTAGATCCAATCATGGTACGCTATGGCACGGGATTCCCTAGGGAGGTAGCAAGTCTCCCCGGAAATCAGTGTCTGTACATGCACAAGATAACAAGGAAACAAGTCTTGTACAAGCTACACCATGAATAAGGAATAACATCTCATGACGAGATCCGTGTATACCAATCCGTGTAACCAATGTGTCAAGAGCATGGATATCTACACTAGATACAGTGAACATAGGAGATATCATAAATTAGAAACTAATCAGAGAATGTACTCGCCTTGGGTCCTTAGCTGTCAATACCAATGTCCTATCCCAGAGTATCGTCTGGAGAATCCGACAGTCCTATAAACATATAATAGTATCACTTGTATCAGATGCTACACTAACACACAATAGAAATACACTGGCCTCAGGGCTATGCCAGGCATGGCTCTAGTCAACTAGGGTCATTTAGTAGGGATACGTATATAATACACATTTACACTCAGAGTATATACCAATAAAAACGTATATAATATATATATGTAAGTGTCTATTAGTAATTGTACAAAATACGTATATGTGTATATACACTAAATAGATGTATATAAATATATTTTTATATACCAAAATACATATTTGTATATATATCAATCAAATATTTATATATATATATATATATATATATATATAACTAATCAGAGAATGTACATAATATCACACTTCTCAAGATGATCCCAATGAAGTAGCAGTTAGTTCCAATGAGTCTGGAGCAGTCCAAATAGCTAGAAACTATATAAAGAAGTCCAAGATCGGAGTTCGGCACGAAAATTGAGATAAGGATACCAGGCTAATAGGGGAAAGGGTCGTTTGTTTGTAATTAAGGTAACACCTTAATTTATGAAAATCATTTCGAAATTATTTTGAACAATAATTACAAGTAAAAGTTTATTTATAAAAAATCTAGAATTTATGTAAAAGCCATCATATATTTTTATATCTATAGTAAAATTGATTACTAGTCCAATAAACAAATTTTGAACTAATTTTTATTGTTGAAACTATATTTTTAATTAACAATATAAACCCCAAGATTTATTATTTTTACATAATCAAACACCCTTTTAATTATTACATAAAAATAAACTAATTACATAAAATTACTAAACTAATTATATTTAATTACTAAACTAATTACATATAAACTAATTGATTAATTAACTACTGATTAAGAATAATTAACTCATTAATAAATAATCAACTAAACTAAACTAATGTAAATTAACTAATTGATTAATTAATTAACTAACTAATCACATATAAACTTATCTTAACACAAAGAAATACAGAACTGAAGAAAGGAAAGAGGAAAGAGGAAATCGGCTCACGATGGGGGTTTCCGGCGTCGACGGTCGGGGAAGTCCGCCGAGTCACGCGGTGGTCGCCGGATTTGCTGAGGCGGCGGTCGAACTCGGCGGCGGCAGCGGAGCTCGACGACGGATCGGCGAAGCTTGGCTCGAGGCGGCGACGGGTGTTCGGCTCGAGGAGGCGGCGGATCTGCTCGAGGCGGCGGTGCTCGGTTCGAGGAGGCGGCCACGGCTCGACGGAGGAGGAGGTCCCAGTCGCCGGCGGCAGCGGGATCTAGGTTAGGGTTTGGATTCTGTGTCGGGGTGGATCGTGTCCGAGGCTGGACACGATGGTGGTGTTGTGGTATTGGGGGTGGATGTGTCCGGGTGTGTCGGACACAGAAATGATGTACTATGGTAGGGATGTGTCCAGATGGTGGACACGAGGATGATGTTTGCTGTGGTGGAGGTGGATGTGTCCGGGTGTGTCGGACACAAAAATCTGGTTGTAATGTTGTAACCGGACACATGAAATGAATGGTACGATAGGACACCCGGGGTCGGACCCGAGGCCAACACGACTGACACGGTAATGCTGGACACACGGACACGAGCACACAAAATGGTGGTGGTTGTTGGCTTGTGGGAATTTGTGAGGGCTAGCTAGGGTTTCTTGGGAATGGTGTGGGTGAGAGACTTTAAATAGGGAAAGAGGATGTGGGATGAAGGGTAAAGATTGGCCCAATAATGAATGGCCAAGATTATACATGAATAAGTTCTTCATGTGGGAATGAGGGTGTGTTGGCTAGTTAATGGGAAATGGCAAACTTGTAAAATTTTAAAAAGACAAGATTATAATTTCAGAAAATATTTTAGGAAAGCTAACTGATTCCCAATTAGCTACTAATTAATCCATATTGCAAAAATCTTAGAAAGTATGAAATTTATTTATTTACTATCCCAATAAATATAAAATTTATTATATTTTATCAACTAGTACTTCAAATAATTTTTTTTTATTTAAAACAATAATTTCATGATTTCAAGCCAATAAATATTCGAAGCTATAGTATTATATTTACATCATTATTTATCTATTTATTTTATAAGAAAGCGACATTTAGGAAAAAATGATTTTGATAAAAGATTTTAATTCACCTTCTAAAATCAAACATTGTTCAAAAATCTAATACTAAAAATTCAAGAAGAAAATAATTTATAAACTTGATATTTAAAATAAATTAAAAATCTAATTATTTTGGAAATTTGGAAATCGGAGGTTACAAGTCTACCCACCTTAGAAAAATTTTGTCCTCGAAATTTAAGGTTCTCAATAATTGCCTTTACTCATCATATTATTTCTATCAAAATTTAAATTTCAAACCAAATAATCATGAAGTAATTCCATATTGTTATTTCACAACCTTTCAAAATTCTATAACATATATTCCTGAAATCTTCAAGTTTAAAAAAATTAATTCCCCTTTTTGTCATAATCTCCTCCAAAAAATTTAAGTTCGTATCTAAATACTCCAGGATTTTAATATCCAATCCTCCAATTGAAATCCAATCAATGCATATTTATAAAAATCGTATCCCAAAATTTAAATTTTAACCACTAATCCATCAATCATCTTACTCCTCTAACTCAAATTCAATTGATGTTTATTCAAATCTAAATCCTCATCCCGAGAATTGAATTCGACAATATTCCATCAACGATTTTATTTCCTGATTTTCTTTTTCCTCAAATACTCAACGATGCGATACTTTCAGAATCTTCAATGCAACATTCATAATATAAAAATTCAAATTTCTACCTTGCAATCAAATAGATATGATGATAATTTCCCTAATTTTTTTTCAAATTTTTAATAACCAATTTAATCATATCAAGACCTTAGAAAAATTAAAATAATCCTCAATTTTGCCCTGTGATTTTCTTAACTCTCTATTTAAGTTAATGTTTATCCTCGAATTTCAGTCAAACCTCGATTCTTGTACAATCAATGATCCATCACCTCTGTTATAACAACCCCTTAATTCTTTATTTAAATTAATGCTCATCCACAATTTAATCATCTTGTCTATTTTTGTCAGTCATAACCTTGTCATAGATCTTTGCTATGGTCAAAACCCTAATGATCATGGTTTAAAAACTCTACCTACAGCCATGCAATTTAAGAAAATATATAGGTCATGTATCTTTTGTCATGGTATTTCAGTCTCTGTTAAGGTGTACTACTAGTTATATCCTAACAAGAAAATCATGAATACGAACTACAGTATTAGGAAAATCAATCAATCGAAAGATGGAAGAAGGAATCATTAGGAGGGAAAGAAAGAACCTGCTAACATATTACTTGTAGTATCTACTATCTCTAACAAACACTTAACTCCAGCACATTCACTAACTAATTTCCTATTCCTGTACACTGGTACCCATCTCAACTAATCATTAATCCACAAGATCCATGAATATATCTGTATTGCACACACCTGTCTATTAATGCCAAAATCTGATGCCAAGAATCTCTAATATAACCATGATTCAATAATGCATCCAAGTTGATACCTCTATCTTTTTATTACCATACCCGCTGTCAGTTCTCGTTCCTACTATAATTGTCCATACTAGTCGTTCTTATCACTCAAATATACGTCAAGTGCAACACCATTCTAAATACTTCTATTTCCAATACAATTTTAGATAGACACCCAAGTTAGTCTGCAGTGCCATCTCAATCATGCTCAAGTCACCAGATCCTTACACATGTATATCATCTACTCATATATTAATATTCATATCTCTCATCTACCATAAAATTAATCCTCAAAATAATCGTCAAGGTTTAAATCCTCGATCAACTTAAAATAGATTGTATATACATCCTCAAAATCAGATACTCAACATCGAAATAAAATTTAATCACTCCAAAAATCTTTGTAGCCTTAACCATGTTTATTGAATTCATATTTGAAATCCTCAAAAATTTAATGACGTAATCTCAACTCCTCAATTATTCTAAAAAATAAAATTTTATTTCCACCTTTTAATTTATAACTCCACAAATGTACATATCAGTGCTCACGGTCTCTGATACTCATGGTGCACTCAATGCATCTAGTGTCTATAACTGTGAACTAAAATTGTACTGCCTGAATCACTTGCACCATTATCTCCAATGATCAAAGTTATCATCACCTGTAATTTCTTTCATGATTTCAATTTATGTCAACTGGTATATCATCTAATTATCATCATACAGGGTGCTTACAGTTATTAACGTCATTCTTGACAAATCCTCGATATAGAATCATTAGCACTCTTGGTATTATATCACTAGCTTCATTAATAGATCTTTCATCAAGCTCATTATAACTCCTGATTACATGTATCTACTATAACACTCATGTTTCTTTACTCTCATGGGCATGTATATGGTTCTTCATCTCGATGGTTGTATAGATATTTTCCTTTTACCTTTCATAGCCTGTTACACTAATCTGTGATACGCTTCACCATCTTCATTACCGATTCCGATATTTCTCTACTCATGACACCTCATTATAACTCCTCATGCATATAAATTTCTTTACCTTTAACACGCCCGATATCAATCATCCGATTGAACGTTATGCTCCATTAATTCTTAACATAATTCCTTGATACTTAATTGTTTACATAGATCATCCCATTACATAAATTCATGACTATCCAGGATGGGTATGCTGACTCTGATACTAACTCTTGGAACCATCATTGATACTCTTACTCCTTCTTCTACCTATAGTACCAATATTAACTATAATAACACCTATCATAGAACTATTGCTACAAGGTACTATGCTATGGATATCTCTAGATTAATGCCTACTGCTCACATGTCCAACTAAGAACACTTACAAACTCACAAGTCATACTCAGTCAAACTAATACAAAACACAACCAAAATTGTAAGTCACTCATTATCACACTAACAAGGATCCTTAAAGAAATAAGGCTCAGAAGAACTGGGTTAAGGACTGAAGGTATCTTTACTGCTAGTAAAGAAAAGAAGCGATGGAACAAAGTCCTGGAATAACAGAAATGGATAAGTCTTGAGATGATACTTTAAGAACCAATTTAAGATACAACCTGATAATCATACACGTCTATCCGAAATCATGACACTCAGAATCCTCGCCATGCCAGTAAGCATAGATGCGATAAACGACAGGTTCCGTAACTAAGATATGCAACTCTACAATCATGTCATCTAGAATCTTTGCCACGCCAATCGGTATGGCTGCGAGAGACTCTAAGTTTTATAACTATAGTATGTACATCCAAGTCAGGTTCCTACGTTCTTGTCACCACAGCTAATATGGCTGCGATAAACTCTAGGGTCCATAACCAAAGTAGACATTTTACCTTTCTCACTGTCCTCATCAACATATGTCATCAGATGATACCGTAAATTTTAGCCCGTAAAATTCATCTCGGCATGAAATCAACTCTACAATGAAAACAAGATTCTAATTTTAATAATTGATCAACAATAATCAAATTCAATATCAATGAGTGAGGACGGACGGAAACAAGGCGAAGGATTTAAAATTAGAAATTACAATGAGATTCTCAAGGAGTCATCCCAGGAATCTCTCAAGAATTTGTGATTGAGTATCCTCTCTCATCCTAGTATCCTATGTCCTATATTCTATGGCAGGCAAGTAGTAGTACAACTATGATGTCGCACTACTACGACATCGCACCACTTGCAAAGTCAGACCTGCATAGGCCACCACTAAAAACGTGTCACGACCGGCACCCGGTTTAGGGGTACGAGTGCGTGGGTACGTCCAGCCTACGCCGCAGCATCGGCGGTAGAACGCTGTCTAGGTCCTGTAACTAACTAATCAAAACTCCCGTGAATACCCAACACCATAAGGAGACGTGGATATCATAAAATAATGTTAGAAATACTCAATCACATAAACTAAAGCACGATGAGATATCAAGGCAAGCAAGAAATACAAGACAAGTCTAACGACAAAATAATCATACCTGCAATCATTAACTTCCAATCCCCAAGTATGTCAGAAACCATTCTACTAAGGTCACAGTCTGGAAAAATATTTTCCAGTCAGGAAGGAGCAAAGTACATCTCTAAATAGCAGTTCTATATTAATGATATAAACTATGTAGCAGTTCTAGATGGAAATATACGAGAAGCATGTATAGGTACGAGAAATAAAAAAAATACTGAAAATACTGTAAGTAAATGCAGGAGAAGAAACAATATGTCAATGAGCAAGAACCTATGACTAAGTGTATGAGTACTAGCTTTAACATGTGATCGGCTTGGGAACTTGATCAGGCTGGTTACATGTGATTAGTTATGATTCTTGTAAGGTCAGGCTAACCGTTGGTTAGCTATGATGCATGTAGAGGTCAGGCTAATCACACGTAACAGCTATAAAGCATGTAAATGGTCAGGCCGCACCCGACGTGAGATATGGGGTGAGCTATGATGCATGTAAAGTTGGGTATGATCACATATCTACACTAAAATACTCCCCACCCCCGACTGGTATAGTAGATCCAATCATGGTACGCTATGGCACGGGATTCCCTAGGGAGGTAGCAAGTCTCCCCGGAAATCAGTGTCTGTACATGCACAAGATAACAAGGAAACAAGTCTTGTACAAGCTACACCATGAATAAGGAATAACATCTCATGACGAGATCCGTGTATACCAATCCGTGTAACCAATGTGTCAAGAGCATGGATATCTACACTAGATACAGTGAACATAGGAGATATCATAAATTAGAAACTAATCAGAGAATGTACTCGCCTTGGGTCCTTAGCTGTCAATATTAATGTCCTGTCCCAGAGTATCGTCTGGAGAATCCGACAGTCCTATAAACATATAATAGTATCACTTGTATCAGATGCTACACTAACACACAATAGAAATACACTGGCCTCAGGGCTATGCCAGGCATGGCTCTAGTCAACTAGGGTCATTTAGTAGGGATACGTATATAATACACATTTACACTCAGAGTATATACCAATAAAAACGTATATAATATATATATGTAAGTGTCTATTAATAATTGTACAAAATACGTATATGTGTATATACACTAAATAGATGTATATAAATATATTTTTATATACCAAAATACATATTTGTATATATATATATCAATCAAATATATATATATATATATATATATATATAACTAATCAGAGAATGTACATAATGCCACACTTCTCAAGGTGATCCCAATGAAGTAGCAGTTAGTTCCAATGAGTCCGGAGCAGTCCAAATAGCTCGAAACTATATAAAGAAGTCCAAGATCGGAGTTCGGCACGAAAATCGAGATAAGGATACCAGCCTAATAGGGGAAAGGGTCGTTTGTTTATAATTAAGGTAACACCTTAATTTATGAAAATCATTTCGAAATTATTTTAAACAATAATTACAAGTAAAAGTTTATTTATAAAAAATCTAGAATTTATGTAAAAGCCATCATATATTTTTATATCTATAGTAAAAATCGGTTACTAGTCCAATAAACAAATTTTGAACTAATTTTATTATTGAAACTATATTTTTAATTAACAATATAAACCCCAAGATTTATTATTTTTACATAATCAAAAACCCTTTTAATTATTACATAAAAATAAAATAATTACATAAAATTACTAAACTAATTATATTTAATTACTAAACTAATTACATATAAACTAATTGATTAATTAACTACTGATTAAGAATAATTAACTGATTAATAAATAATCAACTAAACTAAACTAATGTAAATTAACTAATTGATTAATTAATTAACTAACTAATCACATATAAACTTAACTTAACACAAAGAAATACAGAACTGAAGAAAGGAAAGAGGAAAGAGGAAATCGGCTCACGATGGGGGTTTCCGGCGTAAACGGTCGGGGAAGTCCGCCGGGTCACGCGGTGGTCGCCGGATTTGCTGAGGCGGCGATCGAACTCCGCGGCGGCAGCGGAGCTCGACGACGGATCGGCGAAGCTTGGCTCGAGGCGGCGGCGGGTATTCGGCTCGAGGAGGCGGCGGATCTGCTCGAGGCGGCGGTGCTCAGTTCGAGGAGGCGGCCACGGCTCGACGGAGGAGGAGGTCCCAGTCGCCGGCGGCAGCGGGATCTAGGTTAGGGTTTGGATTCTGTGTCGGGGTGGATCATGTCCGAGGCTGGACACGATGGTGGTATTGTGGTATTGGGGGTGGATGGGTCCGGGTGTGTCAGACACAGAAATGATGTACTGTGGTAGGGATTTGTCCAGATGGTGGACACGAGGATGATGTTTGCTGTGGTGGAGGTGGATGTGTCCGGGTGTGTCGGACACGAAAATCTGGTTGTAATGTTGTAACCGGACGCAGGAAATGAATGGATACGATAGGACACCCGGGGTCGGACCCGAGGCCAACACGGCTGACACGGTAATGCTGGACACACGGACACGAGCACACAAAATGGTGGTGGTTGTTGGCTTGTGGGAAATTGTGAGGGCTAGCTAGGGTTTCTTGGGAATGGTGTGGGTGAGAGACTTTAAATAGGGAAAGAGGGTGTGGGATGAAGGGTGAAGATTGGCCCAATAATGAATGGCCAAGATTATACATGAATAAGTTCTTCATGTGGGAATGAGGGTGTGTTGGCTAGTTAATGGGAAATGGCAAACTTGTAAAATTTTAAAAAGACAAGATTATAATTTCAGAAAATATTTTAGGAAAGCTAACTGATTCCCAATTAGCTACTAATTAATCCATATTGCAAAAATCTTAGAAAGTATGAAATTTATTTATTTACTATCCCAATAAATATAAAATTTATTATATTTTATCAACTAGTCCTTCAAATAAATTTTTTTTATTTAAAACAATAATTTCATGATTTCAAGCCAATAAATATTCGAAGCTATAGTATTATATTTACATCATTATTTATCTATTTATTTTATAAGAAAGCGACATTTAGGAAAAAATGATTTTGATAAAAGATTTTAAATCACCTTCTAAAATCAAACATTGTTCAAAAATCTAATACTAAAAATTCAAGAAGAAAATAATTTATAAACTTGATATTTAAAATAAATTTTGGAAATTTGGAAATCGGAGGTTACAACTTGCGTAATCTCAAGGGTCTGCACAGGTCGGCACAAAGGCCCTAGCATCATAATTTCATACAAGCAATCACATTAATCTAATGTGCTTTTTAAAAGTATTTAGACTCATTTTTGGAACATTCTATTTGGGACATTGAGAGAGAGCGTGCACATAACCCGCGTGCACATAACCCACGAACGAGCTTTCGAAACTGAGATAATCGAATTGAAGTCCCAAGGCGTAGAAGCCTGGCTCTGATACCAACATGTCACACCCCGATCTCCCGCAGGCTAAATCGGCCATTCCCGCTAGGCGAGAATCATCGCGCCAGCGCTCCCGCGGAACGATCGCTTTGACCCGTCAGGGCGTGATGTCGCATGAGCGTGAACCATGCCCGTGCAAGGCCGTGGTTCATTGGCTGGCGGTAGAGTTCTAAGCCACAGAGTCGCACAGATTGTCCGAGTGCTGCGGAGTCATGAACGCATAGGCGATCAGTAACAAGTTCACTGAGTCGACAATATAGCAAAAGCATTTAATAACACAAGTTGAAGTAAAGCAACTCTTTATTGACATAAATAGGTGTTACAAGCGGCATATGGCCGAGATTACAAGTCGCTCAAGGCTCTCTCTTTGAAATAATAAAAGCATACCAAATAGCTATAATTGTGGAATGATTGTACAGGCGATGTTCAGGCAACGTTCAGTTATTCTTTGATGCGATGTAATGACTCACACACGGATAGCTGCTAAGCAAGGATGACTTGTTTATCTACTTTATTTTATAAGCAAGCACGCAAAGGTTAAATATACGGGGCGATCACTGGCGTATGCCATAATGGGCGATATAGTCTTTGACAAGAATGGTATGCAACGAAAGTACAATTGGCGCTGTAAGCCATTCCGCCAAGAACAAGAGACTAAACAATAGGCCTCGCCCGGACCAGATCGGTGCTAGTGCCCCAGCACCGTCCGCGAGACCGTGACCTTGTGCACAAGTTATCCGTGATCAAACGGTCGTCTAGGTTACGTTATCCATTCAATTTATTGGGGCAACAAGAGAACAAGATAAGAGGCATAGCTATTGAGGCAACAAGAGTACAAGATAAGAGGCATTGCCTGATTCATTTTAAATAGTCTTTCTGAACAATATTCTGTATAACAGGGTGTTGGCATAGCTTATGCTACAAGCATTGAATCGAGGCAATATATGAACATGCAAGCATGCATTTATATAAACATAAGAAATTACGTTGGCTCATGCCCGAAGGTAAGCCGAGAGTGAAACCGTAAGGGAACTTAGCATGCAAGGGTCTGAATATAAGCAATATTTCATTTTCATGTTCTAGCATAAGCAATACAAGTTGGGATTATTCCCTTAGCTAGGTGCATTGGATTCTTATTAGCATGCAGGGGGTGATTCACCTAGCGACTAGCATATATCGTTCCATATTTTATGTGTGCTGGCTAAGCAAAGACAAGTTTACCATAGCCACCTACCTTAGCGATGATTTGACTCGGTTGAGCGATACGCCAAGCGAGCCTCTGAAAGCCTAAGCCAGAAATCCTTTATGGACAAGTCTGGATATCCTTTGCCTCAAACAAGCATTCTCGCCTAAGTAAAGCGGGTCCGGACATTGCACTTCCTGTTTGAATCGGCAGTCCGCATGAATGGAACGGGGTGTTACAGATAATGTGATCGGCTTGGGACTAATACGGGCTATATATAAAAGAAAAGCTAGTATGATCACACATGAGTTTTATGATCTACTAGCTATCACGGGCTATAAGGTATGATCACATATCTAATAATACTTTTCCAACCCCCGACTAGTACACGGATCCAACTTATGACACGTTATAACACGTATATCACACTGTACGGCCTATAATATCATGCACTATGATCATGTTCTAAATAATCACTAAGATATCACGATAATCCCTGAGTAATCACAAAGCATGACATAATGATCACTAAGTCAACACGACAATAATATCTCATGACCAAGATCTCCGTATACCAATCAGTGAAATCATCATGTTAGGAATCAAGTATCTTAATACTAAATACATGAAACATAGAGGCTATCAAATAAAAAAACTATAAGAGAATGTACTCACATAAGTTCCTGAGCAAATGGTATATCTCGATATCAGAGTTGGTGTCACACACACCTAAATAGGAAATATTATGTCACTTCGGTGTAATAAATGAAAAATGAGTTAAAAATGCACTAATATAATTTCTAGGCCAATACTATGTCAAACTAGGTAAAACTATGTCAATACCTTGATTTTAGGTTCATACCTAGCTTATAGGTTAATTACATGGCTAAACTAGTTCATTCTTGGTGATACTAGGGCATGCCTTGGTTTCTAGGTCCATACCTTGTAGTTATTTAACTATACTAGCTAATATTACTAAGTATCAATATATAGTAGTTAATATAATATACTATGTATCACAATACACTATATAAACTTATATATATACCATTATATTAATACCTTAGTACTTAATACTCTAGTACCTTAGTATATGACAATTACCTATTACTCTAGCTAATATTACTAAGTCCTAGCCAAAGGTTCTAACTCTGATCGATGCATAAGAGCAAAAGATACAGATATAAAAGAATGGGAAGCACCGGAATCAAATAAAGAATAAGCTGGAATAGAATCAAGGGGAACTGAACTTGATATCAGATCTCCGACTGGCTCCTCCTCCTCAACTTTCATGGCGAAATCTTGCCCTCACGGTGCACCTCTCTGCTGCTGCTGGTGTTGGATAAAATGCTGCTACTGAGTCTGTAAAGGAGGCCCTCTATGTTGTCCCGTAGATGGCCTCGCTGGTACTATCTATGTCGATGATGCTCCCTGTTTAGCCCAAACTGGAGCCACTAGACACTCCCAAAACTAGTGCCTGGCTCTCTGCAAAAGAGGCACACTCCAAGCCTCTTCAAACATACCTCCCAAGATGCCCAATCTTTCCATAGTGAGTACACTGCAGGGCATGTTGTACTGATCTCAAGGCCTGGTATGCATGTTGTACTGGTGCTCGGAATGGTGCATAAAACTGGTGTCTCTATGGTTGGAAGGTCCTCTACTAATGGAAGTGGGGTCGTTTGGCTGGATCCGCACTACCACTAGCTCCTCTTGATGTGTCTCCCATCTTCTTGGATTTGAGCTCCAATTCATCCTATGTCCTCTGTGCATCCATCAGGATATCCTCGAATATCGTTGTACAGTGTTCTCTAGTGAGAGGTTTGATCTCCCTAATCAAACCTTTCTTGAACTTTCGAGCCTTCCCAAGAGGATTATGTCCCGCTATAAATCTTCATAGTCTGCAAAACTCTGTTGTGTACTCGTCCATTGTTATGCTTCCCTGTACGAGGTCTAGGAACTGGCTCTCTAGAGCACTCAAAGCCACATCCAGAAAGTACTTCACCTTGAAAAGTTCTTTAAAATCTTCCCAAGTTAGTCTTGTCACTGCAATCCTCGGGTCTGTGCGAAACCTAGTCAGAGCAATATTGAATATCTGGCTGCCTGCTGCCTCCACCTGTAGGCCCTAAGAAATTTGTGCTAGCCTCAGGGCCTTCTCTACCTCCTTGATCTAGTCGTCGGTATACAAGATCCCTTCAATGCCCCTGAAGTCCTTGGGGCCCATCATCTTAAAGTCAATAATGGTACCCGACCTCGGCTAGTATAGGACGAGATAAGACGGTACAATTTGTGGCTGAACAAGCACTACCTTCTCCATAGTAGCTAGTGCTAACTAGTGAGCACTCTCGATTCTCTGTCATAGAATATGTCTTCCTCTGTTACGCTGCCATCATCTTTTGAAACATAGCAAAGATCTGCATCCTGTCTGCTAGCATGGGTGGTGGGGGTGGAAGATCCTCCTTGACTGATGGAACAGTCCTCGAAATTGGTGGTGGAGCACCCTCAAAAGTTCTGGCTGAAATCCCCACCTGGATTGTGAGGCTAACCCTTGAGCAGAAGAAAGCATAATATTAGCTATTGTCTATCTCTGAGGTAATGAAGTAACTGACCGCGCCAAAACTGCTCTAGAGCGCTGCAATCGGGTCTTCGTCGACATCCTGAAGATAGATTCAAAACAAAGGAATCAATATTGCATAAGATACGATATCATCAAGGAAGGACATTAATATTTCAAAGAAAGCAATTATTTTGAATGAAAAGACAACAAATTCAATATATTAGAAATATTTTCTAGTAGTGATTGAGTATTCCCTCATCTTATATCCCTAGTCATATATCCTATAGCAGGCTTGTAGTAATACTCTAAGTCTGAGTAGTACTACTTTGACATCGCACTAGTTGTGAAGCTTGACCTGCATAAGCTACCACAAAAATGTGTTACGACCTGCACCCGTTGTAAGGGCACAAGTACGTGGATACGTCCAGCCTATGCCGTAGTATCGACGGTAGAACACTGTCTAGGTCAATAATACTATCTAAACATCTTACACAATATATATATTATACCTGTCAAGATATCTCAACTCCCAAATGGAGGATAATATGATAATATGATAATGGTAAATAATACTCAATCACAATAACAAACTAAAGGAAGATATGGCACAATATAGAATTGAAGGAAAGCAATAGAGAGTAAAAAATATCACAAGTCTAAGTCTAATCAGAACACAAGATCTCAATTAATAATACAATGCCAAAGTGTCTAACTGACATATATAATTTCATGAATGAACTTGCAATGTCTCATCGATTTCGGGTACTAACTCAACATGCTCTATGGGTGCTAACTCAACTAGCTTGCCATCCTGTGGCCTGTAGTGCATAGGATACCATTCCTCTAATGAAACATCTAAAAAATATTCAGTCAAGATTGGAGTAAAGTACAACCAAAATAGTTGTTCTAATAAATGACAAAAACTATGAAACAATAATAACAATAAAAATAAATGATGAAAGTAATTGAACTAGCATATATCATGAGAAAGAGCATCATGGTAAATGATGGCAAGAAACTTGGAAATTTATGATGAGGAACAATAATATAATGAACTGGAATAAAGAAAACCATATAGTAATTGTGCCTTAAAATATTAGTAAGATAACATGATCGGTTTGGGCCTAACACGGGCTATATATAAAAGAGAAGCTAGTAGGATCATACGTGAGTTGCATGATCTGCTAGCTATCACGGGCTACACTAAATCACGAGCTATAAGGTAAGATCACATATCTACTAATACTTTTTCAACCCCCGACTAGTACACGGATCCAAATCATGATAATTTATAACACGTATATCATATTATATGGTCTATAATATCATGTACTATGATCATGGTCTATATAATCACTAAGATATCATGGTAATCCCTGAGTAATCATAATGTATGACATTCTGCTTATTGGGTCATCAAGACAATAAAATCTCATTACCAAAATCAAAATATACCAATCCGTAAAACTATCCTGTCAGGAATCAAGTATCTCAATACTAAATAGATAAAACACAGAGGCTATCAATTAAGAAAACTATCAGAGAATTTACTCGCTTGTGGTCCTGAGAAAATGGTATAACTCAGTATCCGAGCTGGTATCACACACACCTAAATAGAAAATATCATGTCACTTGGGTGCAATGAATAAGAAATGATTTAAAAATGTACTAATATGCTTTCTAGACCAATACTATGTCAAATTGGTAGTTAAACTAGGTCAATACCTTGATTTTAGGTTCATACCAAGCTTTTAGGTCAATTAGAAGGCTAAACTAGTCCATACTAGGTGATACTAGGGAATTTCTAGGTTTTTAGGTCCATACCTTGAAGTTATTAGCTATACTAGCTAATATTACTAAGTATCTATATATAATAGTTAATATAATATACTATGTATCATAATACACTATATGAACTTATATATATATACCATTATATTAATACCTTAGTACTTAATACTTTAGTACCTCTACTTACCAATACTTGGTCTCTAACTAGACACCACTTTTACCTATTACTCTAACTAGACACCACTTTTACCTCTACTTACCAATACTTGGTCTCTATGATACCCCACTTTAACTTACCTCATTGGTACATGGCCACCAATTTTATATGATACCAAACCTATACTTAGCCACTCCATGATACACTATCAATTTTCTAATCCAATACCTTGGTATCAAGTCTTACAACCCTTACCTAGTGGTACTACCTACTGGTACACGTTTGCCTTGACTACTAACACCACTAGACTGCACATTTTCTCCCGCTTTCTAACTCCTCTGAACTAAAAACTAAAAGATCTCCATAACTTATACACATCAATCTTCCTTCAGTCCTAACACCTGCATTCTAATTGCCCCCCCAACACTTAGCCTTAATGCACATCACCTTATCACTAGATGCACCCTGAACTGTAATTTTTCTGCAACTCGAGTTCCCCCCCCCCCACGTCTGAACCCAAAGTATAATAGACAACCCCCATCTGTGTACTCACTCCTAACCATCTGAAATCGAGCCCCCATTCTGATATACTAAACCCAGGTACTGATTCTACTGAAACAACTAAGCTCAACCCCATATATTCTATTGCATCACACCAACTGGCTGTTATATTACTTCCAATAAGTGTACACCATAAGAACACTAGCACTCGACTCATATAGCAGTTTCCCAAATTTCTCTAACATACCTGCCATTAACCCCCATACAATAATTATAAACCAGAGCCAAAAGCTTACTACTCCCCACACTAGCAACTGAGCCGAACTACACACCAACCTCGAATACCACTACAACACATGTAATACAACCACACTTGACACTTCTCCTAAATCACACTCACTAAACCCAACATCGAACAATGACTGATACTTACACTAGCATACATGCATTAGTGCACACTACACTATTCTAGCACAGATACACATTACCCCTCTAAAATACGGCAGGCCCTTAGAAATCCCCTCACATTGCTGTTACAAGCAACTGTAGATCACCGTATCTAAACCACTATTCTAACCCTCATGCTCATCCATCACTACACATAATCCCATACCTTTATATGAATCACCCTCACACTACTATAAACATATATATACAACTAGTAATATATATATACACACACACGCACACACACACATACACATACACATACACATACACACACACACTAGAACTATTAAAACAAACACTTGGCATGCATAGTATGATACTCTATGATATGTTCTTCAATGAGATGCCAAAACCCATAATTCTCCACAATTAACATCAACACATATCAATTACATCTATTTATAACAAATACAACTAGTTCCAAGTAAAATTGAAGAGTTATTACACAAATCACCCAAAATGAGCCACATATCATACCGTATCACAAGATACTATGATAGGCTCTACTCTTGTTCAATTGTAGACACGTACCTAGTCCCATAATCTCGATCTAAGTCTAATTAGATCTAATTGGTCTCATGACACACACTTGATGTGTCAATCTTGAAATTTCCCCCAAATGAACACAAATCATCATATACATTCCACAATACAAGTCATATGAATCTTGTTCTTGCTGCTATGGTTATCCTTAAGCCAAGGATGATTCTTAATAAATGCATAAATTATAGTCTAAATTAAGGGGTAAATTCAGAATTTACCTATTGGGAGATAGATTTCCATTAAAATGCTCAATGGATACAATTAGGATACAATCTCCTTACCAATTTCTCATTCTTCAAGTGCTCTTTATAATCCAAGCTCCAATGCTTATTAGATGATGAAATTGAGAGGGAATGAGAGTGAATTGGGTTAAATTTGGTAGAGGGATGAGTAAATTTGGGGAAGAACACAATTGGAAATCCAAATGAAATAAACTAATGAGAGGAAAGAGTGTGAAGACCATCAATAGTTTTGGCCCCCTCTTTTCCTCTTCCCAAGGAATGTATAATGCCCAAGATAGCCATACTAGTTAATCATAAGGTTTAATTAGGGAGCGCTCTATTAGGTAGCTTTTAATTCTATATAAAACTAATATAATTTTCTTAATTAATTAAGGGAATGGATGTAATGGGCCTAACCCAATGTTGGACTCAATTGTGTCATGACAACTAATGGGTCCACTAATAAAAAGTCTAAATAAACATAGGCTAGTCCACTAACAAATAATTAAATAACACAAAGCACAATTATTAATTAGTAGCAATATATATATAAATATTTAATTACTAAATAGTAAATATACTAAATGACAAAAATGTTCTCATCTTGAAATGTGGTAGTGACACTCTCTTTGAGCTTCTATGTCTCTCCAAAGAGACTCATCACGTCCTAAGTGAGGCATTACAAAATGTTGACTCTTACCTGGCCAAGGTCAAACTACCAGCCGAAGACCCTACGACATGTCCCCACTATAACAATATGATGGAGGAGATCCCCAACATCACATTCTTTCAGCATGATATGTTATTAAATAATAACATGCACGATCGCCCTTTGTATTACACAGGATATATCGGAGCTATTAGGGTGGATCGAATGCACATTGATCCCGGTTCATCCCTCAACTTTAACCACTGATGGACTGGTTAGCAGCCACTAACCACTATTAGCGGCTTCAACGCTAGAAGAAGTTACCACCAAGGCAAGATTCGTCTGAAGTGCCAAATAGATGATCTCCGAATAAAGGTGACTTACTATGTCATCGACGTTGAGGTATCCTACATTATCGACATTAAGGTGTCCTAGAATTATGAGGATATGCCAGGCCTTGATCCAAAGGTAGCTACTCATAGGCTCAACATATTGCCTGATTCGAAGCCTGTGAAGCAACACCAACGCCGGTTCCGCCCGGATATGATGGACGCCAATGAAGCTGAAGTCAAGAAGTTGATAGCCTGCAGCTTCATCCGAGAAGAACAACATCCCGACTGGGTCGCCAATGTTGTCCCGATCATGAAGAAAAATAGGAAAATATGAATCTGCATCAATTTCCGAGATCTAAACGCAGCCTGCCCCAATGATGAGTTTTCTCTTCCCATCACAAACGTTATGGACAAATTTTTAGGATACAATCAAATCAAGATGTATCCTGAAGATGAGAAGCACACTGCCTTCCGGACACCACTAGGAGTATATTGCTATACGGTCATGCCCTTCGGATTAAAGAATGCCAGGGCTACGTACCAACGGGCTATGAGTAACATATTCCATGAGCATTTACGCAAGACAGTGGAGTGTTACATGGACGACGTAGCTGTCAAAAGCTGCCTCAAGGATCATCACATCCAAGACTTGAAGACAGTATTTGAATTGATATGCCAACATTAACTCAAAATGAATCATACAAAGTCCTTTCTGGGTGTATCTAGTGGCAAATTTCTGGGATTTGTCATTACCGCCAAAGGCATTCAAGTGGACCCTGATAAAGTCAAGGCCATCTTAGAAATTTGACCGCCCCACAATCTGAGGGAACTCAGGGGATTTCAAGGTCGTCTGGCTTATATCCAGCGGTTCATATCCAACCTCTCGGGGAGATGTCAGCTATTTTCTCGTCTCATGAAGAAAGGTGTATCCTTCGTATGGGACGAAGCCTATCAGCAAGCGTTTGGTGATATCAAGCGCTACCTCACCAGTCCGCCAGTTCTGGTGCCTCCTGTCATGAGAAGACCATTCGTGCTGTATGTTCGAGCGATGGATCATTCTCTGGGAGCTTTTCTCGCACAAAAGAATAAGATGGGTCACGAGCAGGCTATCTACTACCTCAGTAGTATGATGGTCGGAGTCGAACACCGGTACAATCCAGTGGAGAAAGAATGCTTGGCTCTGATGTTCTCTATCCAAAAGATACGATACTATGTGACAGGCCAAACCATTCACATCATCTCCAGGATCAATCCTCTTCGGGTACTGATAAACAAGCCAAGTGTTCTTAATTTCCGACTCGCGACTTGGGCGATGTTATTGACACCGTATAACATGGTGTACGTCCCACAAAAATCCGTCAAGGGCCAAGAATTGACTGACTTTCTAGCTGCTCATCCAATCCCGGAGGCCTCTAAGCTGTACGAGGACATTTCCGACGAAGTTGCAGAATATAATTCTGCAATGGAGAGTGATGCATGGCAACTATTCTTCGATGGCGCCTCCAGAACTGGTCCCAGGGGAAATGTGGTCTCGGGAGTAGGAATTGTCCTGGTTACTCCTGATAAGCTCATCATCTATCGAGCATATTCCCTTAGTGAGCCCTGTTCCAACAATGTGGCAGAGTACAACGCTCTACTAATCGGCCTCCAAGTTGCTAAAGAATTGGGCGTCGAATCTCTGGAAGCTTTCGGTAATTCTCTGCTGATCGTCACTCAAGTCAGAGGAATTTATGAAGTTCGGAATCCAGACCTCTTCCCCTACCACCGAGCAACGGTCGAGATAGCCATGACGTTCAAAGATTTCTTCCTAGAGCATGTACCTCGATCTCAGAATCTAGAAGCTGATGCCCTAGCCAGTCTAGCTGCAGACTTAGCTACCCCTAGAAGAAGGCAGAATTCAGTAATCCTTCTTAACAAAGACTTATTCTGTGTGAAAAACAACTTTTACATCGAATGCAGCCACGCAGTGAACACAGATCCTCCCAGGAGAGACTGGAGAAGTCCCTTCATAGATTTCCTAGCATATGGAATCTTGCCAGAAGATCCTAAAGAAGCGGTATCCATCAAAAGACGATCATTATGCTTCTATTTCGATGCATCATCACAATGTCTATATCGCCGATCTTATGACTGACTATTATTATGATGTCTCTCTGGTGTGAAGCACAGCGGATTATCCGTGAAGCCCACAAAAGCGTATGCGGAGCGCATCAACCCGGTCCTAAGCTACAAGATTGTATCAGGAGATTGGGCTATTACTGGCCTACTATGATCACAGACGCAATAAAGTATGCAAGACAATGCAGGGCCTGTCAGGTCTATGCAGACTTTATTCATCAACCTCCCGAATATCTACATCCTACGGTTGCGTCCTGGCCTTTCGAAGCATGGAGTATGGATATCATTGGTCCTGTTCACCCGTCTTCTTCCAGAGGTCACCAGTTTATACTGGCCATCACGGATTATTTCTCCAAATGGGCGAAAGCAACCCCTCTTGCTGAGGTGAAGGCTTCTAATGTGATCAGCTTCATCAAGCATCATGTCATTTATCGCTTCGGGATACCCCGAAGGATAATCCATGACAATGGACCGCAGTTCATCAGCCAAGCGTTTCATCAATTTTGCGATAAAAATTGGATACAGAATGTTGCCTCTACGGCATATAATCCTGCTGCTAATGGTTTGGCGGAAGCTTTCAACAAAACCATTATCAAGCTCTTGAAGAAGTTTGTCTCTTCGAACAAAAGGGATTGGAATGAGAAACTGGAAGAATGTCTCTCGGCATACCGCACAACGGTACGGGCACCAACAGGTTGTACCCCATTCTCATTAGTCTACGGGATCTAAGCAGTTCTCCCCATCGAGATCCAAATTCCGTCACTCAGGATAGCCGTGGCTAATAAGCTGACTCAAGAAAAGAATGACCTGTTAAGGCTTCAAGAGCTAGAAGGATTAGACGAGAAACGCCTCCAAGCTCAACAGCGCATCGCGCTCTACCAAGCACGCATTTCTAAAGCTTTTAATCAAAAAGTGAAGGAAATAGTGTTCAAAATCGGCGAGCTAGTCTTAGCTGTGAGAAGGCCGATAATTCTCACTCACAGAAGTAAGGGAAAATTCCAGCCCAAATGGGAAGGCCCTTTTGTGATCGAGACGACATTCTCAAACGGCGCTTACAGGTTAGCCCAGCCTAATGGAGACCTGCTAATGGCTCCTATCAATGGCAAATTCCTGAAAAGGTACTATGCTTAACCTCCTCTGCTCAAGTGGAATATGGCAAAAACCTCATTCTTACAAAACTACTTCCAAAGCGAAACTAGTGGGATCGTATTCTATCATGTCTATATAACCTCTGAATAGATGTATCCTGCTAAAACTTACCGAGAGTATATCACGTCCATATTACCTCTAATATCACTTTTACCCTAAACCTGTCATTTACACTCCAAAATGATGGGTCCACAAAGTCAGATGAAAGCCTCTTTATTTTTCCCAAAAAGGAGCAGAAGTATATTGAAAAGCAAAAGCAAAAGTACATCATTTAGGGGGAGCGGTCAGGTCGCGAAGCTGCTGCGCCAATGCGACCATCCTCTCAGTCCTGGAATCCAAGACATCATGGCGAGCCCGCTCCCGTCGTGCCTCATCATTGCTCATAAGGGACAGTTCGGCTTTAGCCCGAAGAAAACCAGTGCGAGCGACATCTGCACGCGCCAAGTTCTGTTATGCTACGCCCAATCGGCTATCCACCACAGCTAGTGCTTCCGACGACTGGGAAGCCCACTCTTTTGCCTGAGCGAGTTTTGTTTCCAGCCTAAGGACCCTCGCTACATTCCCTTCGTGCTCGGCCTGGCACTTCGTTCGAAGAGCAATGGTCTCCTCCAGGACAACTTTTCCTTCATCCATCTTCTGCTGATGTGTCTGGATAGATTTATTTACGCCTGCCATCTGTTTGGTAAGCCATGCAGTCATGGAGTCGTATCTAGCCTAGACCAGATCTTCAACACTGCCTTGAGCTAGCTGCAATTATTCGTTAATGGGTTGCTCCAAACCATTAACTATCTCCTCCAGCGTTTCAGCTAGCCCAATGTCGTCGAATTCTCGGATCGGCATTATCGCCGACTGGGAGGACCTCTTCAGCGACGCAAAGCTCAGATTCTTCGCCAACACCCTTGATATTAACATTTTAAAAGTGGTGTAGAAGATATCAGTGTACTGCCCGATAAGCACAGCTAGATCCGGTTGGACGCTGGGGGTGGCCTCGACATTGGCGAACCTTCCTCCGAGAATAATCGCAGACAATGTTTCCATAACTGTCGCCTCAACAGGTGGTGTGACGAAAGAAGAAGCGCCAACACCGTACGAAGATACCAGCATATTCAAAGGAGGCATTATCGCTATGACAAGCTCGTCCTCCTCTTGAGATATCGGAATCTCGTCGACAGGCGAGCCGGCACCCGAAGAGGCTTCCTCTTCAAAATCAGCCACCTCCATGTCGTCGCCAGGACCTGACACAGAGCCGAAGGGCGCATCTACACTGCCCTCCCCGAAGAGGTCTTCCCCTGAAAAGAGGACGAAACGAAGTTAATATCAGCATAATATTAACTTTCCTAAAAGAAAAGGCGTAAAGACGACATTTACCCATGGCCGACGGCATATATGTCGCATCTGCAGCCTGTACAGCTAAATCATTCCTTAATGATGCTAGGCAAGCTATTATACCTGAGAAGGGGGTGCTCTAAGAAGCACCGGCGAATGCTCTTCCAGGTCCTCGTCAAATTCTGACCGAGGCTCATCGGCTGGAATCTCGCCAGATGCACTGGCAGACACGGCAGGAGTCTCTCCCGATGTCGAGCCACATAAAGGTATTCTCAGCCCCGAAGGCGACCTCGTTCCACTACCTGAAGCAGTAGCAACGACGGCAGCCTCCAGTAGGGATTCTCTGGCACCACCAGCCGGAACATTAGAGGGTCCCTCTCTAAAAGGCGAGGAACCCCCAATCAAAGAATCATCCCCAATATAGGGAGATGCAAGCTCACTTCCGGGAGCCTCAACACCAAGGATCCGGAGAGGACGATTAGCCATCCTCTTCTTCCTCTTACGAGGAGAAGTCTCCTTCGGAGTAGGGGCCCTTCGCTTCCCAAAAATTACCAAAGGGCCTGCAGGCAGAGGAACGTCACCCCTCGATACCGCTACCAGAGGCTCATCTGGATTGACAAACTCCTCACCCTCGTCGGAAGAAACTGAGGGGACTTCGACTCTTCCCCCAGACTTGGAGGAGGGCACCCTAAAACTTCCATGCATGTCAAAATCGTGATGGAAGGTGTTCGTTGCCACATAGAACTAGGCATACGAGTGCAGGATGTGCAGCTCCGTGGAGAGTGTAATGATCGGCACGGTAAAAATTTCTCCAGTATAACCCATGAGGAAATATTGCCATCCTCTCGCTCCATCAATGGGTCCACCCCTGGACCGGAAGCTGGTGACGGCATTGCCCACGTGCAACTGATCATACCCAAACTGCCTGGCAAACTGACTAGGCAGGTAGGGCTCCAAGAAGTAATGGTCTTCACTCCTGTACAGTAGATGAGAAGGTCTAATGCAGACCAACCAATTAAATGCTTCAGGAGAAAGATTGGTCTTCTCTCTACCGGAATCTTCAAGCCTAATCCCCGATTTATTACGATGTACGGAGGGGACAGTGCAGAAGAGCTTCCAGCTGTGACTGAGGCCCAGCGCCCACCGACAGTCTAGAACCGTGGTCACGTTCCAGGAAGACTTCTGATAGTTCAACAGGAAACTAGTCCCCGAACTACTGCCGGAGCCGGGAGACATAACCCTGGGGTTATGAAGAATTAACCATCCCATCAGATATAGGTATGGTAATTCTATCCTGGGAAAGCTATCACTCCGAGTCTCATCGGCGAGCAGCCCGTTAGTCATGGCCCTCAGGCCGGCTTGAATGCGGCACACTATGGCAGGGAGCAAGCACAGTCATGCCCCGAACACCAGACGCACTGCAGGCCACAGCGTGTTGCGGTGAATGCGGTCCGCAGATGCGACGCCAGGTATCACCACTCGGCGCAGCCATATTGAGAGGAAGCCAGCCGGTTGAGCTTCCCTGGACAGAGTCCTGCGGCAGCGCCTCAAATAACTATAGGCCTTAGTGCCTACAGGATACTGTCCGATCCCTTCGTCGAGGATCAAGTCCGGAGCCCTAGCATCCACTATGAGATCGTCGACTACCTGACCATTAAGCACGTTCATATGATTCACAGGCAATCCTTGCCCTCCAATACCTTCTCCGGCTTAGCAGTCCTGGACCGGTGAAAGAAGAGATAGGATGTCCATTTGCAGATGTGAGCCAAATCTGAGGGCTCATCATAAAAAGTGGTACAAGTGAGGTAGTGGCACATCAGCTCCTGATAGACCTCCACTACCCGAAAGTCTGAATCCTCCAGCTCCCTGTTCGTGGGAACAGAATCTTCATACGGAGTATCCCCCATCGGCAGTCTCGAGATCTCTTCCATCTCATGAAGGGCCAATCCCAACTCCCCCAGTGGAGTGGCGAAAGTCCCGGTGAGCAAAATATATCGCTCCATCAGTGCCAGGAACAGGTTGGGGTTAGGAGGTAACCCAACACTGGTAGCACTCACGGCTGCAAACAGACTAATGTTCTCCAACTCGGTCTGAAAATGCTTCAAGGCCCAATCAACTAAGCGATCCCATCGAAGATTTGAAGGGGTGGTCCACCCACCGCACTGAGGGTTCACCTTAGGGTATACTCCCCCGTGCCCCATAAAATCATTATAGAAAGTCAGTAATTGGACCGGCTGGATAACCAAGCTATCTTCACTCGGGATACTGCCCGGGTACAGTCCCATGAACACTGTCACATTGCCGGTAGGCCGGCTGACAAACGACCCCTGGTCAGCTCCTTTCAGATGAAAGATCTTCCCCGGCCTGTCGTGAAGATCGGGAGTCAGCGTCCACGATATCTTCCTTGGATGTGTGGCATGGAAGAAAGCCGAGATGGGATAGTCTCTCGGCATCTTGGACAGATACAAAACCAAACTCCCGGCAGGGAAAACCCAGAGTTCTCTCTTGGGCTTCGTTTGGGACTGCTGGTCAATCATGTCCCCGAAGAGGAAGGCCGGCTTTATGTATTGTTCACCGTCTATATACGTCAGGGGCTCCCTGTTGATCATGGTCAGTAGCATTCGCTCTCCCTGAGCCGATATCAGAATCTCCCTTCCTTTAGGATACTGCGGCCCAGAGATAGGAAATGTCACGTGTGACAGATCTTCCAGATAGTTGGAGTGCAGCATCCCTGCGGCAGAACCCATCACATCGGCTAGCGGAGACACATACAAGTCAACTGCAAGAATGCAAGAAAAATATATCAGTTCCTATAACTAGACATTACAGATCTTGCAGCACACGCCAAAAATCAACAGTCTGCGCTTTACGCCAAGACCGTAAAAACTTGACCATTATGCTGGAATCCATTTTCTAAAACCATCAAAATTCAAGGCTGGCAGTATACAGTCTGTGCTCTATGCCAGACTGATAAAATTAAGGTATTATGCCAGAATCTTCATCCAGAAGCGTAACACTCAAATTTTATACACCAACTTTCGACAGTCGAAGGTTTTACGCCGGACTGCGAAAATATAGAGTTTTTACGCTGACACATTAGAAATATGAGCGTAAAATATAAAACGTCTCTGTGCATCATCTTCCTCAAAGAGGCTATCAGCACAGGAGATGACCTAGCGCGGTTACGTACAACGTGTGCGAAGGATTTTCGGTCGTTCTTCTTCATCCCAAATGCTCTACCTTTTAGGCCGGGTGCACTGCTCGTCGGCGGGATACTTCGCTCAGAAGGAAGTTTGCCTTGCCCGACCGAGGACGCTCTCACTTGAGCAAAAGAACGAGAAGAAGAATCAACCTTCTTTCCCTTAATGGAGGAGGATTATTTCGAGGCCATTACTGGAAACTTTGAAATCTCTGAGAAGAAATGAAGAAGAACTCGAACAGACGAAGGATTTCTTTCACAGAAAACGGATGAAAAGTTTTTCTCTCAGAAACTTGGGGTATATATAGAGTTCGGATGGACTCCTCGAATCCCGAACCAAATCTCCTAATTAATATCCGATTATGATTGGGTACTACGTCAGCTTATCACTCAGAGAAGGCCGACAGTCAGCGAATTCGAAAAGTTTTTGCACGAGGAAGATACGTGGTTTTTACGCTAAGGGGCATTTTACGCTCGACAGCTACAGATCTACGGTTTTACGGTCACAGGCTACAAGTCTATGGTTTTACGCCCGGATGCCTTTGTGCTCGGTAGCTTTTACGCTCGAGAGGCTACAAAACTACGACTTCACGCTCAGCAGCTACAAATCTTTGATCTCACGCTCGGCGGCTTTTTACGCTCGGAGGCAACAGAACCACGACTTCACGCTCGGAAGATTTTCTTTTCAGAAGCTACAAATCTACAGTTCTGTACCAAGGAGTTTTCTACGCTCGACAGCTACAAATCTACGGTTTTACGTTCCAATGGCTACAAGTCTATGGTTTTACGCCCGGATGCCTTTGTGCTCGATAGCTTTTATGCTCGAGAGGCTACAAACCTACGACTTCACGCTCAGGAACTACAGGTCTATGATTTCACGCTCGGTGGCTTTTTACGCTCAGTGGCAACGAACTTATGATTTTACGCTCCACGACTTTCCGCACATCTGAAAGTTGCGCAGGCCAGTACAGTACATCTTAACCATTCTCAAGGCGGTCAATTACAGGAGTTCACACAGAATATACTCCTTCTTGACCTCAATATACCCCAAGTACCCGAAGCATACAGAGTTCAACATTAAAAATTACTCTTCTTCATGGGTCGATTCAAAGTTCATCCAGAATCAAGTCTGAATATTGCGTCTATAAAACCAAGACGGCGACTCAGTTTGACAGCCAGTTCTTGCCCTGTTCCAAGGGATTTTCGAAAAATCATTCTTGAAGGCGACGGTCTGAACAAAAATTATGTTTATCAGAAGCAAAGAATAGTTCAGAATTCTACGCGGTTCCTAACAGCAGGACAGTTCTAACACTCGACTGCTAAGCGACTTTCTGCACATCCTTAGTTATGCGTAAAAGATAGGACAGGACCTAGCGCTCTTTCTACACAGAGTCAGCATAAAGAATCAGACGTGTCAAAGCTACACATATTCAGACTTCACAGCAAAGTATGGCAAGATTATCATATAAAGAAAAAGATAATCTTATTAAAATCACGATTACATATGAGGGAAATCCAGTCTACAAGGGTTTTTCTCCATTTTCGTGGTTACATATGAGGGAAATCTCATCTATGAAGGGTTTCTCATTTTCATCTTTAAGATCGCGCCCAGAATCTGTTTCGGCCAGGTTCTCGAATGGGTGGCATTCTTCATCTATATTCTCCGACAGTCAGTCAGTAACAGCAAACTGACTGACATATTGGTCCACAGCGGGAGGATACAGAACTGGGCGTAGGCCCATACTGCCAAGAGAAAAAAAGCAGGGTAACTCTGCTTTCTTACATCCCGCGCCACGGAGGTAACGGGAGAAGGTACCACTTGCAAGCGGCATGGTCAAACACGACCCCTCTTCTCTCCCGAAGAACCACCATACAAAGATGCTGATTATCCCGAGCAAAGGAGGCTATGATATCCTTCCATGATCCGTCGTTACAGAGGACATTTGCTTGAAGATGCCGTCTTTTTTGGCTCCTTATATGCTGGAAAAGCATGATCTCCTTCTTCCTCAAGTCGACCCGACGAACTTTGGCCATCATCTCTGTGTGGTGAAGGAAGTGTGGAAAGAACAGGAGAACTCCTCAGCCTTTTTATAGGCGAGAAAGAGCAGTGATCCCCAATAACTCTGCCATAAAGTCAGCCATGAAAGAACGTGTCTGGCTTAACCGTTTCGGGCTCCACTCAGAGCGTTTTGAGTTACTAAGAATGGTTCATGCTTCATTCAAAGCGTTTCAAATTACGAGGAATTTAAAAGCTTTGAAGGGGGTCTTGTAGAAGCATGAAAAATACGCTGGATAGCTATACGCAGCATGTTCATACAGAGCAGCGTAAAAAGATGACCTCAGAGCCATCAACTTGCAATAGAGCTTCTCCGCTGAGGACAGCGTAAAAAAATAAGCTCAAGGACCATCCGCGTAGTGCAAAGTGACCAGGCTGCTTCAGCGTAAAAGAGGTGCTACATCGCCTATATGGCGTAAAACTCATCCGTTTTTAATGCAGCATTGAAGTATACGAGTAACGCTTCGTATTCTTCAAATTGAACCTGTCAGATCATGCAATGAACCTGATGTCTGGAGTCCTGACAAAGAGTACTGCACGATAACCCAAGCGACGAATATCATGATGGCGCGATACTACAACCCAGGCTGTCATTTACTGCCATTTCCTTTGCGTAAACAACTTTTTCACATACGATAGAATACGCCGCCTTGTTTTACACATGCAGATGTGAGCTGTTTATGCTCCGTGGAAGACAAACAGCCTGCCACGTCAAAAGCGGTACTTCGTATAGGGTTCGAGGCACGTCTCTGTATTTAATACGCAGAGCGGTGACAGTTTCTCGAGGCACGTCTCTGCATTTAAAGTACCGAATACTGACAGATGCCTGAGGCACGTCTCTGTACTTGAGGCACAGAAGGGTGGCAGACCTTTAAACCACGCCTCCTTATTTAATGAGCAGGATAATGGGGATCTCCGCATTTAATGCAGGAGATTTGAGTAAATGTCACCGAACCGTCGTGTAGTGGCATCCCCTTTGCGTAAACTACTCTTACGCATATAAGGGAATACGATGTTCAATTTTACACAGGCATACGTGAGCTTCTTACGCTCTACGGAAGGCAAACAGACAGCCACATCAGCAGTCACTCTTCGTACAGGATTTGAGGTGCATATCTGCAGAATGATGACAAATCTTAAAGACAGGCCTCTGCATTTAATGCACAGGATGGGGGCAGATCTCTACATTTAATGCAAGAGATTTGATTATATCTCTAAGAGCCATAATTTTGGCTAAAACGTCCACATCGTCTTGGCTTCTACGCCTGCTCGGCTTCTATGCCCACTCGGCTTCTACGCCTGCTCGACTTCTATGCCCACTCAGCTTCTACGCCTGCTCGGCTTCTATGTCGACTCGGCTTCTACGCCTGCTCGGCTTCTATGCCCACTCGGCTTCTACGCCTGCTCGGCTTCTATGCCCGCTCGGCTTCTACGCCTGCTCGGCTTCTGTGCCCACTCGGCTTCTCTGCCCACTCGGCCTCTATGCCTCATCGGCCTCTATGACTACTCGGCTTCTACGCCTGCTCGGCTTTTATGCCTACTTGGCTTCTATGCCTACTCGGCTTCTATGCCTACTTGGCTTCTATGCCATGGTGACAGTCATTTGGCTTCTACGCCAACCTCTTCTACCCAAGGGATAACTACCTACGTGGCTTCTATGCCGTGATCTTCGTAGCAGATATACGCGTTCTGTCCCATAGTTGGACGCGCGTCACATGCTCACTCAAAAGGTTATTTATACGCAGGCATTGATTATTTTAAATCGTCGTGTAAAAGGATGCTGTACTTTCCACTACTCGGTTTCTATGCCGACTGTGTGGTCACTGTCACTAAAACTCTATAAATAGAGACCTCTATCAATGAGGAACAAGGTCGACAAATTGGAGAAAAAAAAAGATAGAGAGAGAGAGGAGAATCCAGAGCTCAGGCAAAGAGAAGGGATCGACGACTTTGGCATCGTACATCCACCCTCTTTAGCAACCTTCGAAGCTGCTACCTGTCTTCCACGGCACTGATCGACTGCAGATCAGACACCTATAGCAATATTCATCCAGATTAAATAAATTATACTTAGACATCTTCGTGTGGGATCAAATTTGTACAATCTTGTTTGTAAACATAAAAGAAGGGCGGGTCTTCGCACAAGACCTTATTTTCTGCGTTCATCAAATCTTTTCTCGTTTGTTATCCTAAACACTCACCTAATGGTTAAGATTCGTAAAAAATTGCTCGAACACTTGGTGGTCAATCTCCAGGGAAAAAGATGCCTCCCAGATAAATTATTTATCAATATGATACCAGTTGACCAAGATAAAGATGTACTCTCTAATCAGCTGACCACCGAAGACAATCATTGTCGACGCTTGTAAGAATTAAAAGCACTCGATGAAAAGTGTGTCTTGACTCAATAGTGCATTGAGCTATAACAAGTGCGACTTTTCGACAACTTCAACAAAAAAGTCAAAGAAAGGACATTTCAAGTAGGCGACCTAATCCTCGTAGTGAGAAGACCAATGGTCGTGACCCACAATAAGGCAAGAAAATTACAACCTAAGTGGGAGGGCCACTTTATGGTAGGTAGAAACAGTATATTCCAGTGGCGCATATAGGTTTGCTAAGCCCAGCGGTGACTTGCTCATGATGTCCATCAACGACAATTTTCTTAAAAAGTACTATGCCTAATTAAGGCAGTTTCAAAAAATAGAAAGAGTTATTGTCTCTTCTATCTCAACAGAGGGACGTGAGAGGACAATGTCTACAGTTGGCATCCTCCTCAGCATATTGTCTCTATCCGTAGCATACAAAAAAATATCTTATCCGTACTTGAGATTCCCGAGTATGCAATGGGTAACGAATCCACACAAAAAATTCTCAAGAAAAATGGTTCATGTCTATATCACCTCTAAACTATGAGTCATTCCCCCACTCCGACCAATAGAAGACAGTCACGTCCATATTATCTCTGAATCGTCCCTTTTATTGTTAGTCCCACAAAAATCCATACGAAGCAAGTAGTTCACGTCAACATCACCTTAGAACTACGAGCTTCCCATGAAAGCAGTCACGTCCATTTTACCTCTGACTCATTTTCTTCTCTCTCTATAAAATGTTATACCATGGTTGTACTCAGCAGACTGGCTTGACTAATTATTTTATACCACCACATCCTTACCATCTGTCTCCCCCGAACCTCCTTAATGGAACTACTTTAACCTATCACGTTCATACTACCTATAATAGGGCTTAGCGTTATTTGATGATAAACGAAAGACTGAAAACTAGGTTTATTCGAAATCCTTTCTTTGTTTACAAACAAGAAAAAAGAGTACAATTAATCCTATACGAGGATATTAAGTACAATTAAAATAATTCTGGGGAAAATTTGCTATAGGAGTCTGATCTGTGGTCGATCACTTTGTCCCTTGACTATACGATAACGAAGAAGTGCTGTAGAAGAAGAAGAAGCTTCAAAGGTTGCAAAGGCGATTGGATTCTCGTTGCCAAAATCGTCAATCACTACTCTTTGTCTATGCTCTCTGCTCTTCTCTTTTTTCCTTTTTGACCTCTCCGACCGATGACCGACCTTTTTTCTCTGTGACTAGGGATCTCTATTTATAGAACTCAGTCACAGTAACTGTCCAGTCGGCGTAGAAGCCAAACTGTGGAGAGAGTAGCACTCTTTACGTGGCGGTTATAATAACTGCTATCTACGTCTGAATGATCTCCTAAATCTGTGTGTAACGTGTGTCCCATTATGAGGTAACACGTATAACTGATTCTCGAAGATCACGGCATGCAAGCCACGTAGGTAACTTTCCCTCGCGTAGAGATGGTTGGCATAAAATCCAAATAACTGTCTCGTTGGCGTAAAAGCCAAATAGCTGTCTTATTGGCATAAAAGCCAAATAGCTGTCGTGTTGGCGTAAAAGCCAGATAGCTGTTTTGTTGGCGTAAAAGCCAAATTCTGCATAAAACTCGATGCTGCATGGATAATAAATAGCCAGCATAAAACTAGCCAATTATCCTTCCCAACTGAGGTCTTGAGCGTATTCTGGGCAAAATAGCCTTATCACGTACCTTCGCAAACATATCCTGAGTTGGCATATTTCAAGGAGAGCATACGGCATACTCCTATAGTTGAAAATAGCCTGATTGGCATATTTCGAGGAGATAGCATACGGCGTACTCCTATAGTTGAAAATAGCCTGGTTGGCGTAAAGTGCCAGGATGGTGATCTGAGCGTATTAGCCCTAGTTTTAGCTCTCCCAGTCATTAAAGATAGAACAAAATCTCGTGCATTAAATGCAGAGATCTGCCCCCATCTCGTGCATTAACTGCAGAGATATGCCTCGAGTTCTGTACGAGAGAACAACTTTTGACGTGGCATCTGATTTCATCTCTTCTTACGCGTAAAAGCTCATGTCTGCCAGTGTAGAATAGGCAGCGTATTCCTTGAATGTGTAAAAATGACTTATCTCAAGGATATGTTACTAAACAACAGTTTGGGTCTCTGTACAGAATCATCATTACAACCGTCCTCTCGATCGTCGTACTCTTTGTCAGGAGTCAGGTTCACTGTTTTGTCTGACAGGTTCATTCGACGAATTCGAAGAGTTCCTCGTACAACTTCACGTTGCATTAAAAGCAAACATATTTTACGCCGGAGGGGGTGTAGCAACATTTTTACGCCAAAACGGACTTTGAATGCTGCTTTACGCAGACTATTCTAAAGTCATATTTTTATGCCACATAACGCTGAAGCTCTATTTTATGCGGGCTTCATGCATGTTGGGCGTTTTACGCGTATAATTCCCTATCTTATTTTCATGCTTCTACAAGACCACCTTCAAAGTTTTCAAATTCCTCATAATTTGAAATACTTTGAATGAAGCATGAAAAGATCAAATTTGACTCGTTCTACGAGGCTGATTTTTCGAAGATATTTAGGAAGTTGTTGGGATTTGGCATGTTCTCTTCTGCCTATATAAAGACAAGGGAGTGAACCTGTTTTTCCACACTTTCTTCACAAAAAAGATGGTTGTCGAGATTCATAGGGCTAACCTGAGGAAGAGGGAGATTATGCTCTTCCAGCATGTAAGGAGCCGTAAATGGAGGCATCTTCGAGCAAATATCCTCTGCAACGATGGATCATGGAAGGATATTATAGCTTTCTTTGCTCGGGATAATCAGCAATTTTATATGGTGATTCGTCCAGGAGAGAGGAAGGGTCTCATCGGACCACACAGCTTGCTAGCTGTATTTTCTCCCATTGTGAAGCTGGACGTAGGTAGACAGTTTGGCCCTGTCTTCCAGTATTGTATTGGGTCTGAATCACTAACACAATTCTAGGGAGTGGCTTCCATGGCGTATGGAGGGTGGGCTTTACACAGGCCCAGTTTTGTATCCTCCCGCCATTAATCATTTTCTTATTCATTGATTGTAGAAGCCGATAAAGTATCGTAGAAGAAAAAAAAGATCTACACCAATATGAGAACCCGACATAATAGATTCCCATGGTGATCTTGAATATTAAAGGAAAATCCTTTATAAAAAAAGGATTTCCATCATATGCAATCATGATAATGAAAAATCCTTTGTAAACTGGATTTTATCATATGTAATCATGATTAATAGACTTGTCTTCTTTTACGCATTGCTGATTTGCCATATTTGCTGTAAGGAAGTCTGATAATGTGCAGCTCCGACACTTCTGAGAAATTTTATGCTGACTGTGATAAACGCTTATCCGGTCACGTCGTAACTTTTACGCGTAACGAAAGATGCGTAAAAAAATTCTTTTAGCATTAAGTTGTCTTGAAGATCCAACTGTCATGCTATTTTTGGACGAGGAGTCGCGTACAGTTCTGAACTGTCATTTCTCTGATACAAAGAATTTTCTGTTCAGAATATCATCTTCAAGAATGGCTTCCCGAAAGTTCCTTGGAACAGGGCATGAGATGTCCGCTGAACAGGCCATACTTGAACTTAGATGTAAAGGATTCTGGCTAGACTTTGAATAAACTTCCAATGGCCCAAGAAAAAGAGTCATCTTCAAATACTGACATCTGTGTGTTTCAGACACTTGGAATGTTTTGTGGCTAAAAGGAGTATTTTTTGCGTAAACCCTTGCAATGCCTTCTCGAGTATAAGACCCAAATTGTCAAGATATACGCGTACTCTGTCCTGCGTGACTTTAAGATATGCAAAAAGTCATAGATCCGTAGCATCTGTTAGCTCCTGAGCATAAAATCGTAGATCTGTAGCTTCTGTGCGTAAAACCGTAGATTTGTAGCTTCTGAGAGTAAAAGCTTCTGAGCATAAAACCGTAGATTTGTTACGCAGTATGACTGTCCATCTTCTTTTTCAAATCGTAGATCTATAGCTTTTGAGCATAAAACCGTAGATTTGTAGCTTTTGAGCGTAAAAGCTTCTGAGCATAAAACCGTAGATTTATTACGCAGTATGACTGTCCATCTTCTTTTTCAAATGATAGGCTGACGTGGTCCCCAATCATAACCGAATATTAAAAATCGGATTTGGTTAGGGATTCAAAGAGTTATCTGAACTCTATAAATAGCCCAAGGTCTTGAGAGAAAAAACCCTTCATATGTCTTTGCAAAACCCTTCATCTCTTTGAGAACTCTTCGTCTATGTCGCTTTTCTGAGAATTTTGAGTTTAGCCATGGCATCGAAACAGGCTTTTACTGCTAAGGGAAAGAAAGTTGCCTCTTCTTCTCACTCTTCTGCTCAAGCACGAGCAACCCCTATTAGGCTGAGCGAGCCCCGATCTGAACGAAGTGCTCCACCGTCGAGCTGTGCATCGGGCATCACAAGTAAAGACTTCAAGAGAAATAAAACCCTTTGCACACGTTGTACGTGTACGCGCAAGGTCATCTTCGGTGCTAAGAGCCTCTTCGAGGAAGATGATGCACAAAGATGTTTTATCATTACGCCCACATTCCTAATGTCTCATCGTAAAAACTCCATATTTTCGCAGTCCGACGTAAAGGCTCAGACTGTCAAAATTTGGCGTATACTACAAACTTTGAGTTTTATGCGCTGGATGTAAATTCCAGCGTAAAAAACTAAAATTTTGGCAGTCTGGTGTAAAAGCTCAGACTGTTAGATTTTGGCGTATACTGCCAAGCTTGAGTTTTACGTACTGGAAATAGATTCCAGCGTAAGACTCAAATTTTTGCAGTCTGGCGTAGAAGCTCAAACTGTTAGGCTTTGGCGTATACTGCAAGAGTGTGGCATTTTGGCATAAAAACTGACTTGTTTTCTTGCTTCTTGCAGTGGACCTACAGATCCCTCCTTTGGCTAAAGTAATGGGCTCTGCTGCTGGGATGCTGAATTCAAACTATCTGGAGGACTTGTCCCATGTGACATTCCCTATCTATGGAACCAAGTATCCTGAAGAAAGGGGATCTCTGATCTCGTCCCAAGGAGAATGAATGCTGCTAAGTATGATAAGTGGGGAGCCCCTGACATACATAGATGGGACTGAATATAAGAAACCAAGTTTCTTATTCGGGGATATTATCGATAAACAATCCCAGACTAAGCCCAAGAAGGAAAATTATGTATTTTTTGCTGACGGCATGGTCATGCATCTGCCAAGGATGCCCAGAGATTACCCTATCTCGGCATTCTTCCATGCCACACATCCCAGGAAGATGGTATGGACTCTGACTCCAGATCTTCATGGGCTACCAGAGAAGATCTCATACAAGAAAAGATTGAACCGAGGAGTCTTTATGAGCAGTCCTGCAGGCCCTGTTATGCCTTTCAGAGGATTATTGCCGGGCAACGTCCTGAGTGAAGACACTTCACTGATCCATCCGATTCAAATATCGACTTTCTGTAATGACTTTATGGGGCAGGGAGGAGTATATCCCAAGGTTAACCCTCGCACCAGTGGGTGGCTTTGCCCCGAGAATCTTCGATGGGCCAGTCTAACTGCCTGGGCCCTGAAGCACTTTCAAACGGAGCTGAAAAGCATTGGCTTGTTCGCGGCTGTGAGTGCCACCAGTGTTGGGCTACCTCTCAACCCCAACTTGTTCTTAGCTTTGATGGAGCGGTATAACTCGCTCACTAGGACTTTCGCCACTCCGCTAGGGGAGTTGGGCCTGGCCCTTCATGAGATGGTATAGATTTCAAAGCTGCCAATGGGAGACACTCCTTATAAAGAGTACGTCCCCACAAATAGGGAGCTGAAGGATACAAACCCTCGGGCAGTGGCAGTGTACCAGGAGCTGATGAGCCACTATCTTGCGTGCACCACCTTCTACAAAGAGCCCTCTGATTTGGCCCATGTTAACAAATAGGTATCCTACCTCTTCCTCCACCAGGCCAGAAATGCTAAGCCGGAAAAGGTTGTAAATAGCAGAGATAAGCCTTTGAACCTTCTGAGCATGCTTAGTGCCAACACGGTCGATAATCTCATTGAAGATGCAGGGGCTTCGGATTATGTTTTCGATAAGGAGATAGGGGGTTATCCTGCAGGCACTAAATCCTACAGTTATATGAGGCATTGTCGCAAGCCCCTATCAAGGGAAGCTCAACAGGCTGGCTTCCTCTCTATTTGGTTACGCCAATGGGTATTGCCTGGCATCGCGTCTGCGGATCGTATTTATCGTAACACCTTATGGCCCGCAGTACGTTTGGTGTTTGGAGCAAGACTGGGCCTGCTCCCTGCCATGGTATGCCGGATACAAGTTTGTCTGAGGGCCATTACTGATGGGCTGCTTGCAGATGATACACAACATGAAGGATTTCCCATAGTGGAGTTACCATTCCTATATCTGATGGGATTGTTAATCCTTCACAACACCAGAGTGATGTCTCCCGGATCTGCCAGTGGTTCGGGAAATAATTTCTTGTTTAATTACAGGAATTCCCTTTGGAATGTGACCAGCGTCATAGATTATCGGCGAGCATTAAATTTTGCCCATGGTTGGAAGCTCTTCTGCATCGTCCCCCCTGTACATATCAATCAACAGGGGACTAAACTTCAGGATACGGGCCATAGGAAGACTATTCTTTCTCCTGAAGCCTTTTACTGGTTAGTCTACATTAGACCTTCCCACATGTCGTACAGAAGTAAGGACTATTACTACTTGGAGCCTTATCTGCCTAGCCGGTTCGCCAGGCAATTTTGGTACGACCAGTTGCACGTGGGGAATCCCATCACCAGCTTCAAGTTCAAAGGTAGACTTATCGATGGAGCCAGAGGATGACGGTACTTCATCATGGGTTGTACCGGAGCATTCTTTGCTGTGCCCGCGACTTCTCTCTCCATGGAGTTGCGCATTCTCCATTCGTATGCGCAGTTTTATGCGTCCATCAATACCTTCCATCATGATTTTGATGTGTATGGAAGTTTTAGGATACCCTCCCATAAGTCCACTAGAAGAGAGAATATCCCATCCGTCTCCTCTAATGAAGGTGAAGAGACTACACGGTACAGACAATTTCTTGTTGATAATACTGAGAGGCGTAATAGCTCTGCCAGCAGAGCCTCTCGTCATCTCAAATAAGCGAAAGGCTTCCACTCTGAAAGAGCCTTCCCCCCGCAAGTAGAAGAAGACTGTCGGAGGTCCTAAAAGGACTTCCACCAAGGGGGCCCCTAGGAGTGAGCCTGTTGTTTCCCCTGGTGGGGATGATTCTTTGATCAGAGGTCCTTCGCCTTTTATAGGGGGAACCTCCACAGTTCCAGCTGACAGTGCTGGAGATTCTTTGCCCGCGATTGCTGCCTCCACCACAGCTACTGGTAGCACTTCTAGATCGCTTTCGGGGCCGAGGTTAATAAGAATCAATATACCTTTATCCAGACAAATACTTGGAATGACCCCTCCTTCGTCTGTAAGTATTTTCAGTGAGATTCCACCCGATGAACCTCGAGTGATCTGGGTGACGACTGGGATGACTACCTTCAAATGTCTGTTGGTGTACCCTCTTTTCCAGGTATGACAGTTTATTTAGCATCATTAAGAAATAATTTAGCTGTACAGGCTGCAGACGCAACATACATACCATCGACTATGGGTAAATATTGTCTTTACGCTTCTTTCAGGAAAATTAATATCAAATTGGTATTAACTTTCTCTTGTCTTATTTTCAGGCGAAGACATCTCTAGTGAGGGCAAAGTTGACACAACTTCTGACTTTGTTGCGGATCCAGCTAATGAAACGGCAGTGCGCGACATCGAAGAAGCATGCTTTGAAGCTGCCGATCTTCCATCCGTAACATTCACGGGTGTCACCCTACTAGTAGCAGTTCAAATAACATCAGAGGAGGATGAGCCCATTATCTCGACTGTGCCTCCTTTGTTGAGCATGCCAGCGACTTCGATCGTTGCTGGTATCCCTTCTTTTTTTGCGCCCTCTGTTAAAGTAATGACCGTGGCAACATCCTCTACAGTCATTTCTGAAAGGATATTTACCGGTATTGCAGCCACTTCCAGCGTACATCTGATCTTTGCTATGCTAGTTGAACAATACACTAGCATATTCTACCGCACTTTGAAAGAACTGATATCCATGGTGCTGGAGAAGAACCTAGGCTTTGATTCTCTGAAGACGTCCTCCGAGCTTACTATAGCATCGATTAGAAATTTTAATAACGCTGATAGAGCTGATATGCTAGAGCAAATAGTAATGGTTTAGAATAACCCATTAATGAATATTTGCAACTATCCCGAGGCAGAATTGACGATCTGGTTCAGGTGGAGTATGACTCCCTAACTGCAAAACTTGCTCAGCAGATAGAATCGCTAAACAAATCCATCAAGGAACAGAAGCAAGATATGGATAATGAACAAGTTGTCCTGGTGGAGGTTATTCCTCAGCTAACTAAGTGCCAGGCCGAATATGAGGGAAATAAAGCGAGGGTTCGAGAATTGGAAGTTGAACTCGCTCAGGCAAGAGAGAGGCTTCTCAAGACGTCGGTAGTTCATAATGTATTTGAAGGCCAAGTGAGGACATCTCAGCAGAACTTGGCACATGCGAGTGTCATCCACGCAAGTTTTGTTAATTCTTTGTCCGAACTATCTCACTTGAACAATGATGAAGCAAGGTTGGAGCGGGCTTGTACTAACATCTTGAACTCCAGGAATGAGAGGATGGCTTCTTTGGCAAGACAGATCAGGGATTTAACTGCTCCTCCCCAATGATGTACTTTTTACTTTTTGCTCCTTATTTTCTCAGAGATAATAAAGATATCTTTCTGACTTTGTGGACCTATCACTTTTTTTAGAATATAAATGATAGGCTAAGATAAAAGTGATATCAGAGGTAATATGAACATGATATACTTTCGGTAAGGCTTGGCTGAATGTAAATCTATTCAGGAGTAATATGAACCTAGCAGAATATAATCCAACTAAATTTGTATAGAAAACACTATCAGAGGTAATATGAACATGATAGGTTTACAAATTAGTTAAGCAGATATATTCAGAGGTCATATATACCTGATAGAATATGATCCAACTAACCTTTATAAGTAGGAGCCATTATCAAAACTTTATTAGGATTGGCTCATCTATAAGCGCCATTTGAGAATGTGGTTTCAATCATATTAGGGCCCTCCCTTTCTTTACGATTGTTTGTGTGAACTTCGAATATCATACCAGAGGAAATATGGACGTAGTACGATACCGTGTTTTGTTGAGGACATCCCGCTGGGGGACCTTTGGTGGACCTATTAATTCTTGTGCACAGGAGTGCAAGTAATAAGTTTTTAAGACAAGCCCTATCAGCGGTAATATGAACGTGATAGATTTTGTTGATGGTAAAGAAATCCTGCTGGGGGATTTTTTGTGGACCCACTACTTTTTGCGCACATTAGTGCAAGTAATAGGTTTGAGACAAGTCCTGCCAGAGGTAATATGGACGCCGTAAAACATGACTCTGTGGGGATGGTGGAGAAACATATTTCAGATGTAATATGAATATGACCGAACTTTTTCTTCGCTGGGGAAAATGAGGATAGTTTAGAGGTAATATGGACATAAACAGTTCGTTTCCATTGCGGGCATCCCACTGGGGATTTTTGTGGACCTATTACTTCTTGTGCACGAGAGTGCAAGAATAAGTTTTAAGACAAGCCCTGCCAGAGGTAATATGGACGTGACATTTTTCGTGGACCTAACACCACTGGCGTACTTAAAGTTAAGTACGGGAGCTAAGTTGAGATGACAATCGATATCAGAGGTAATATGGATATAATAATCGGTAGTCGAATCCCGAAGGTTTGCTCAGAGGTAATATGGACATGACAAACTCATCCTGAGAAAAATATTATGACAGCAGTTCAGAGGTAATATAGACGTGAACTAATGTCCGAACAACTCATTTGAGGAGTGATTCGTTGAGTGTGGTCTATCCAAATATAAAGATAGACCAAAGGATCGCTCTGCTGGGGAGATTGATGGGACGATAGCTCAGAGGCAAATATGAGCATGGGTAGCGTCTAACGAGATTGATTTGAATAGTCACTGCGGGAGTGTGCAAGTAGACCAGAGGATTGCTTCTCCAGGAAGATTTTGAGGATCCACCATCCATTGCGTATCCGAGACTCTTGGATATGGATGATGGCCTTTTACAAGAATTTGAAGGAGAAAATATTGCACATAGACCCTTGCTAGGGATGAAGAATCAAGAGTTGATTTGTACATCTGGGTTGTCCCGCTAGGGATGAGGGGAGTACAAGTCTAGTTTAGATATAGTACTTCTTTTTAAGAACTTGCCATTTTGATGGGCAATAATGTTTGTTCATAGGTGAGATGGACATGACAAACTCTTGAGTTATGACCCTACTGGGGATGGTGGTATATATCTGCTGAAAGGCAGAATATAACCTGCTTAGAACTCTGCGAAAGAATTTTAGTGGACTTATCATCATGGACATACTTTAAAGCTAAGTATGAATGACAAGTTGAAACGACTAACACCATCAATGGCCGTAGAAAGTCGATGGGCCAGAATATTTGCTCAGAGGTAAGATGGACATGGCAAAACTCTTAGGTTGTGGACTTATTACCCATGGCGTACCTTAAGTACAGATAATAAGATGAAATGACTAGCACTACCAGGGGTTATACGAACGTGATAGTAGAAAGCCGAAGAGAAGAACTTCACTCAGTGGTAATGTGGACATGGAAAAGTTACAAAAATATCTTACTCAGAGGCAATGTGGATGTGGTAAGATATGACTCTGAGGGGGTGAAGAAACATAGGACAGAGATAATATGAAAGTGACCATTTTTGTGGTGATGGATTTACTCTACCGGGGAAAGTGAAAAGATGTAGTTCAGAGGTAATATGGACGTGAACTAATCGATAGCAACAACCTGGGAGGTTTGCTCAGAGGTCACTTGGACATGGCAAAAACTCAGCTGGGGGAAGAAATATTTGGACAACAGTTCAGAGGTAATATGGACGAGAACCGATGTCTGAAAAATTTACTGGATAGTGATTTCTTGAAGGTTGCTCCACTGGAAAGACTTTAGGGACTCCTCATCCGTTACTTTTTGAAGGGGCAAATTGTCACGTTGGAGTGAGATCAATTTGCAGTGACCGTCTCTTTGTTTATAAATGCAAAGTGATGACTTTGGCGTCGATTAACTCCTGGATTCTCCTTTTCAGTACATAGCATGCCTTTGTGGGGTGATGAATGTACCGATGAAAGGGACAATATTCTGGGTCATCGACCTTGCCAGCCCTTTCAGGGTATCTGAGGTTGGGTAGCCGAAGCTTGTTTTCCTTCATCAATATAGTGAAGATTTCAATGATGTCATCATCATTGAAAGAGAAAGTCATCTTTGGCTTTCGGGCTCCCGATGACTGAGTCGTATGGTCTTCAGGAAAGACGGTCATAGTTGCATCATCTTAGGACACAGAGGGAATTCTATCCCCAGCTTTGGATGCTACTGTGTTTGGTCGAGGGAGACTACCCCCAGACATGTCGTTGTTTGGTTCTTCTTCTTCTTTGCCTTTGTCCACAGAAGTTGATTTAGAAGGACCTGCCTCTGGTATTACAGGATCAGACTTTGGAGGTTTTGAGTTTGCAAGAGATGCGGTATACCCTAACCCAAAACGAGTTCGTTGACAGCAAGGATCACCATGCAACGATATTCATTTACCTTTTCCATAATTGAGGCCTTGCTTCAACTTCAGATCATAACCCATATTTTGCATAATCTTCAAAGCCCGTGGGCTATATCTGTGAACTTGTATTTTCCCAGCATCAGACTCGCGAGAATCTTCTTGTACAATCAGTCTATTCCCCATTAGACCGAAGATTATTTGATGCTGATCGTCACGAGCAGGTGGAACAATAAAGATATAATCTTCATGTGGCCTATATGTCATGACGACATTAGATGTTGACGCTACTTTCCATATGATCTCCCTATGCTTGGTAGTTAGAGGCACTAAATCTTGACTTTGACCCCTGTCTTTGCGTTTCTGGATCAAGAAATCATGCAAATAAAGGGAAGAAGAAGAAGAAGGCTTGTACAGCCTTTTTATATCAGTAGGCCTGTAGAGATTGGGAACCATAACTCTCTTTCTACCATAAGAATATAGCAGTTCATCCATGTAAGTAGCATACGATCCATCATCCGTCTGAGGAGCATATTTTCCCGTAAAACGGGTCTTCTCTACGCGGACAGGCTTATCCTGGCATAATCTGGAGCTTTGCACAGGTTTGCGTAAAATAGGAGAAGTCCTCAAATGGCCTCCAGCGTCACGCGTAATCTGAAGAGCGGGCAACTTCTTCTCTTGGTGGCGTACAAGCCTAGAGATCGGGAGATTCGCCACTCTTTTTTCCTTGATGTGATCCTAGGGTCCACCTGCCTCCTTATAGATGGGAGATACATTTTTACACGCAGGCATGTTTGAAATTTCTGAATTGGCGTTGAAGCCTTGTCAAAAATTATGTCTGCCACGTCACAGGCGGGAGACGAAGTTTTACGCGCAGGGCACGTTTGAAATTTCTGAATTGGCACTGAGGCCTTGTCAGAAATTTTGTCTGCCATGTCACAGACGGAAGATGAATTTTTACGCGCAGGGCACATTCTAGACTTCTGGATTTGCACTGAGGCATTGCCAGAAGCTTTGTCTGCTACATCATAGACGGGAGACTAGTTTTTACGCACAGAGCGTATAGGTCGTGATGTCACAACCTTGTTGATCGGAGAGAGAGAGCCTGCAGGAAGGGTAGAGGATGTCCGAGGCATCCATATTTTACGCAGCTTCTTGTTGTCCTGGATAGAGAGGGAATGAGAGCTACCCCCTGCGCAAAGCATGTCTTCATAAGCAGATTGGTCGAATTGGACGACCAAAGTCTTTTTCGTTGATCCGACGGATACAGTATCGTATTGAGCAATGGCTTTCTCGTCAGACGAGAAAGTAGTATCCAGCAGAGTCGCCATCTTGTGTTTGATGATAAACAAAAGAATAAAAACTAGGTTTCTACGAAATCCATTCTTTGTTTACAAACAAAAAAAAAGAGTACAATTAATCCTATACGAGGATATTAAGTACAATAAAAATGATTCTGGGAAAAAATTGCTATAGGAGTCTGATCTGAAGTCGATTACTTTGTCCCTTGGACCACACGATAACGAAGAAGTGATGTAGAAGAAGAAGAAGAAGCTTCAAAGGTTGCAAGGGGGATTGGATTCTCGTTGCCAAAATCGTCAATCACTACTCTCTGTCTATGCTCTCTTCTCTTTTCTTTTTTCCTTTTCGACCTCTCCGACCGATGTCCGACCTTTTTCCTCTGTGACTAGGGGTCTCTATTTATAGAGCTCAGTCACAGTAACTATCCAGTCAGCGTAGAAGCCAAACTATGGAGAGAGTAGCGCTCTTTATGCGGCAGTTATAATAACTGCTACCCACGTCTGAATGATCTCCTGAATCTGCGTATGATGCATGTCCCATTATGAGGTAACGCGTATAACTGCTTATCGAAGATCACGTCATACAAGCCACGTAAGTAACTGCCCCTCGTATAGATATGGTTGGCAGCCAAATAACTGTCTTGTTGGCGTAAAAGCCAAATAGCTGTCTTGTTGGCGTAAAAGCAAAATAGCTGTCTTGTTGGCATAAAAGCCAGATAGCTGTTTTGTTGGCATAAAAGCCAAATTCTACATAAAACTCGATATTGCATGGATTTGATAACCAGCGTAAAACTAGCCAATTATCCTTCCTGACTGAGGTCTTGAGCGTATTCTGGGCCAAATAGCCTTATGACGTACCTTTGCAAATATAGCCTGAGTTGGTGATGTGAGCGTATTAGCCCTAGTGCCAGGATGGTGATGTGAGCGTATTAGCCCTAGTTTTAGCTCTCCCAGTCATTAAAGATAGAACAAAATCTTGTGCATTAAATACAGAGATCTGTCCCTATCTCGTGCATTAACTGCAGAGATATGCCTCGAGTTCTGTACGAGAGAACAGCTTTTGACGTGGCATCTGATTTTGTCTCTTTTTGAGCATAAAAGCTCATGTATGCCTGTGTAGAATAGGCAGCATATTCCTTGAATGCGTAAAAATGACTTGTCTCAAGGATATGTTACAAAACGATAGTCTGGGTATCTGTGCAGAATCATTATTACAACCGTCCTCTCGATCGTCGTGCAGTACTCTTTGATAGGAGTCTGGTTCACTGTTTGTCTGACTGGTTCATTCGAAGAGTTCCTCATACAACTTCACGCTGCATTAAAAGCAAACGTATTTTATGTCGGAGGGGGGTGTAGCAACCTTTTTACGCCAAAACGACCTTTGAATGCTGCTTTACGCAGACTGTTCTGAAGTCATGTTTTTACGCCACATAACGTTGAAGCTCTGTTTTATGCGAGCTTCATGCATGTTGGGGGTTTTACGCGTATAATTCTCCAGCTTATTTTCGTGCTTCTACAAGCGGTATCCCCGTTATGATGTTGTACTATGTCTATATTACCTCAGGTATAATACTCATAGCTGAGATATTTACAGAAACAAGAAGAGTTCTAAACATGAAATAAGGCAAAATTTTTATTAATATTCAAGTTCATGAGTACATATGGAAGTTCATTATATTCAAGGATTTTTATTAGTATTCGAGATCATGGGCATATACAAAAAGAAGGAGACCCCTCTTTGATATTTTTAGTACAAACAAGTATAAAGGCCGGCTGCTTAACGTATTTTGGGTCATCACTTCAGTAAGACTCCTAAGTGCAAGCCATATTATATAAAAAAATCCAAACTGATGGAACGCAAGGAAGCTTGAAACGTAGAGCCGAGTCTCTATAAACCCAACTGTGTCGTATGAAACGACGCGACTAGAAGTCCCGGTTAGGATAACTAGCCCCCCACTGCAACTTAAATGGGCCGACAGGAGTCGACCCGAGTTGTAGCCATCACATCCTTGCCACATATGGAGAGAAGCTACAATAAGTTAGGTTATAAGATCGCGAACAATCCTCTGCATAAAATACTTCTTTACCATGAATAACGGTGACTATGATATCCTTTCATGCTCCATCTGAACTAGAGCAATCCGAGAAAGTCCTTACACAAATGAGCATACAAAAGTCAGAATGATTGTGAGAAAATACAAAGGCGTGCATCCACAAAATCATGCACTATTTGGCAAAACCAGCTTATCATACACCCAGGGAAGTCATGCATAGGCACCAAGTCACGCACCCATGCGCACCACTGCCACAGTACAGAGACAATCATCACCATGTAGAGACGAATATGCCATACAACATAGTTGCATATTTGTCCTCGACCCATGCTTCAGGTGAGTATCCAGAGATAGCATCACCCATGATACCAAGGAAGAATCCTCACCGTCAGTGCACCCTCAGGACGAAGCCCTTTGGCAACGACCATGCGCGTCAGGCCAAGCAATTCAGACAGTGACAAGAGGGGTGCAAACAAAAAGTGCGAAGATATGTCTGAAGTGACCGAAGAACCAATAAGAGTAACGAGTGTTACTCCTCACATTCGCCGACAACGAAAGGGTGGTCGACCATCAGAGGGAGAGGGATGCTTCTTTTCAAAGTATTCTGAACTTCATATGTGTGCCAAAGCAATTTATGCACTTATATCCTCCATTCTTTTATTCGAAGTATTCTGAACTTCAAAACTTATAAAATTTACGTTCATAAATATTGAAGGGGGTCTTGTAGAAAAATAAAAAATCAACCCCATGCTCCTCAATGATCCAGCACCATGCACTCAATTATCCAGCCCCATTCGCCTAAGTGATCCAGCCTTATGTGCCTTAGTTAGCCAGCCATATGAGCTAACAGTCTAAAAAGTGTCTTATGTGCCCGCAACTTAGACATCATGCGCCGCTATGGCAACATGAGATGTGCGCATACATGTCTCCTTAAAGTTATAAATAGTGGTTATTTTCTACATGATAAAAGAGGCAGCCACATCTACATATAAAGGAGAACCAGTTCCACTGTCGTTCGAAGGAGATGGAGCATTGAATCCTCGTCAACCTCCTTGGTCCCGGATCATCAACGGAGTAAAAGAACTGCTGTAGTGCTTGATCTCCACCGTCAAACTTGTCCAGATCTTATTTTTTGTACTTAAATCATCTTGTAATAAGGATTCACTTGTAATCATTTTTAATTTGTAATAAATAAAAAGTTTACAACCTTCATGAAAAATCCTTATTTTTGCGATGTCGATACTCCCTTTTTTTTGCTAGGGTTTTAGCAAGCACCTTATTCATGTCTTTTTTATGTTTATGCAAAAGAAATAAAGACTTACTTTTTTGGTCGGAATTGCATGTGAGCTTCAATACTATACTAGACGTAATGTGGACATAACATAATATCGTAGCTTGGGGATATCCCATGGGGGAATTTAGTGGACTTATTATCTATAACGTACATACATAATTAAGTAAGTTCAAAACCAAACCCTACCAGAGGTGATGTGGATGTGATAGGTTAAGGTAATTCCGCTAGGGAATTTTGGTGGACTCATTATCCCTAGCATACTTAGACCTAAGTACATATGATAAGTTGAGACAATAAACACCATCAGGGGTATTATGGACGTATTTGTAGAAAGTCAATAGGCAAGAACGTTTACTCAGAAGTAATGTAGACATGGAAAATATAGGATTTCAGTAGAATTATCTCATTCAGAGGTTATTAAAATATGGTAAGATTTAACTCTGTGCGAATAGAGAAAATAAGGCAAAGGTGATGTGGTTATGACTATTTTCTTGTGCTTTCATATTTATTCTATTGGGGGAAATGACAAGAGTATAGTTCAGAGGTAGTATGGACGTGAAGCAATGTTTTGGGTTGATTTCATCCTAACACTGGAGAAATCTCTGGGTGAGAGCATCTTCATTCCTGACTGGGGATCATAAATGGGCTCTAAGGACATGTTTATTTGCTTGTAGTAAATAATTTTAGGTAGTCTCAACGAGAGTGTTTTGTCACGACCCGCACCATAGATTTGGGCATGAGTCATAGCCTACGCTACAGTGTCGGCAGTAGAACGTTATACTATAAGCCACATGAATAATCTATAACTCACAACACATATTCATCTTCACACTATACTCAATCACAGGCACTAGTTTAAATAAAAATACCAAGATAATAATGAAATAATAGTCTCAATGCGGGTCCAAGGAATCTCCCCAAAACTAAATAACAAAAGAACAATATTTAAAATACTTTAAAAAAAATTGCCAGAGAACAATCTGGTCCAAAATAACTAACACCAATCAATTACTCTACTAAACTACTCTATTTTAGACGGTATCTGAGCTGCTAACTCTCCATGATCCTTCGAAAGGGCAAGATCTGGCTCTATTATGTCGCTAGCATACGGTCCATAATGTGTAGGGATTGCATCCTCATCATAGTCACCTAAAATATGGTTATCCAGTCAGGAAAGAAACAAGTACATCATAGTAAAAATAGTTCCAACACATGGTAGAAGCTATAAGACAATAAGTAGTAAAAAATATATGATAGCAACAAAACTGAAATCTCAATAAGGCAACTAGAATAACTAAATGCTAAAGTCATGTCATAGAAAATATGTAATACAATAAATCCTTGCAATAAGGAAATAACTACAATTTATGGAAGAACAGATAGGAACAACTACTCTATGTGATTTAAAATACCTTGTTGACATATGAACGGCTAAGGGGTAAAATTCGACAAACCGCACGTGTCGTGTATGGCTGCTATTATTCAGAAAGACCATGGGATGGAAAGGATAGTTTACATATCCACTAAGTATTTTCCCTCCCCATGAGTACATATAAACCCCCTCACTCAAAATTAGGTCTATTTGGCATAGATAGAGAAACTAGTGCTAGTTTGAATCCAAATAGAAATTGAACACGGTATTTATTTAATTTTGTATTGTTTATGACATGTAGCGCACCTTACCGTTGCTTTGATAATTGGAGCACTATACTAGCCATTGTCTTCCTATAAAATTCATAATAATGTCCTAGACGTGACCGCCTACCATTCTGACCTTGGTGTAACTTATAACTATGCTCTCTTGTGCTACATTTTAGTCACACAATATTCGTCGCGGACGTTTATATTTAATTATATAATAATTCCAACTTTGTATCCTTGTGCGTTCCAGTCAAAATTGGAGACACAATCTTGACCAATTTTGTGCAACCCAAATTATGATAAAATTCTACTCTGAGCCCTCTATGTCCATGACACTTGCGTCCCACCTAATTTTATCCCCATGTACTTCCAATTAATTCAAGAACATCTTGTGCACTAATTTTAATTAATTTAATCCAATTTTTGTCTTTATGCAATTTTCCAATTGTTGGGTATTTTTATGCAAAAGCATATGGAGATGTCCACAACATTCGAAAATATATGAAGAAAACTCGTTTTCCCCTTCACATGAATTTTTCCATAATTTTTGGAATGTGCAAACGTGCAAACATCGCCCCTTTTTTTAAACCTACCCTTGTATTTAAATAATGCAAATCCTAGCCCTCCAAAATCCCTATGGCAAGCCCAAGGCCCAATTCCAAGAGATGTTGACCAAGTCAAACCTTTTTAGGTTAACACAACACCATGTATAAATAATCTTTTCCTATTTTCTTTTCACAAACACAAACCCAATACCTATCCCAATACAACTGTTCATCCCCATCTTCCCCGAGCCGTCCCTGCCTATACCGCCGCCGAAGAACTCGCCGGCATAGCCCATCACCACCGCACTCGACCCAACCGCTGAACATCTCCTCCCCATGACCTTCTTCTCTCCCTCTGACCACCTCCTCCCTCGACCCCGCCAGCCTCGCCTCGATCATGACTCGACTCCCCTTCCTCCTCCTCGTCGCCTCGACCTGCACCACTGCACACCCCGAGCCGCTGTGCTGACCCAGACTCGACTGAACCGATGTAGTCGACTCCTTCGCCACCCCTCGCCTAAATCCTGACCCTCTTCCCCTCTTCTTTGACTTTCTTTCCCCTTAACTTTCTTGTCCACTACGACGCAGCCCACAGCGGCACCGCCCTTCTTCCCTGTCCTCCTCCTCTTCCTCCCCTCGACTTTACCCCGGCCAACACCACCACACCACCAGCACCGTGACCACCTTTCCTTTCCTCTTCCCGACCTCCTCTTTCCAGCATCTCTAGTCGTCCCCACCACCAGCACCTTGACATGACCCACCGGCCCGACCGAGCACAACCCGCCTTCTACTCCTGCCTGAGCTCCTCCGGCAGATCCATCGTCATCACCACCAGTATCACCATTGCCATCATCAGCATCCTCATCTCTTTATCATCTCCATTATCATCACCATCTTATCCTTGTCATCGTCGTCACCAACAACTTCATCATCACCCTCGTCGTCCTCGCCATCATCATCCTAGTCATCATCGTCCTCGTCATCGTCCTTGTCATCTCTATCACCCACATCATCTTCCTCGTCACCTCCATCACCTTCATCATCGTCATCACCCTCGTCGTCCTCGTCATCATCGTAGTCAACCATATCGTCGTCATCAGCATCTCTGTACACGTACCCCGAGGTACGAATGTGTTTCCTCTTTCATATTTGTATGTGTATTTATATATATTATATACGTATCCCTAGTATATGTTAATATATATAGTATAAATCCAATTAGTGTATATACAATATATATATTGCATACATATTTAATTAGCATATATATATGTATATATATGGTATATGTATTTAATTAGTGTATACATGTATTATAAGTATTAACGATATATGCTAGATAATAATAATATATATTTATATATTTACTAGGTGACCCGAGTGTAACCACGGATATCCCATAGTTACGTTGACCTATGACCATGTAATACTGTTAGCAAACTGCCATTATGTATACTGACATACTGGCGAGCCCCGTATCATTTGACTGTCTGTCTTGTATAACAATTACAGACGCGACACCCGTGCGATTTGGCGCACACTTGACCCTAGTTGACCAATGGCATACTTAGCTATGCACTGAGTTCAAGGAATATATGATTTTGCATGTGCTAGTGTAATGACTAATGTTGTGTTGTATTATCTTATATGTATATAGGACATATCGGATTGTTCTGTGCGACTTCAGGAGCAGGTTATTGGTACTTCGCAGCTTCTTGCCAGGCAAGTATACCTTATCTTTATTGTACTGTTTAAATTCAGTTATATATTTAGTTGCATGTTTATCATTTTAAAATATATAACTATGCGCGTCCGAGAGAGACTCGGGTGCAGTCAACGAATGCGTTGACGTTAGAACTTGTGTCTGACCAAGTATCTAGTGGACCCACCTAAAGTTGTGGAGTTATTGGTATGACTCTCCAAGCCTTGACACATTTCTTACACGTGTTGTGAGTCTCATGTAGTGCATGGATTTGCGTATGCAGTTGGCCACCTGTACGCGAAGGTCGTGCGACGGATAGGGTATAACGGCTAATAGAGATGCATGTTAGAGACTTAGCAGTTATTAGTAGTCGGAGCATAGACTATTATATTTCAAAGGTCCAATCCTTGTCCTTGTTTGGTTGTGAGGTTGGACTATCGTTCTAACGATGGACTATAAGCCAGAGTTATGACACCGATGCTTGCACTCTGTCTCAGTGTAGTAGCTACTACGTGTTGTGGATACAACACGCATAGATCATTGGGCAGGGAGGACTACTAGTAGGCGTATGGGACACCCACTTCCTTTATTCAGATGCCTCACTCGACAGAGTGATATGGACGTTATATACTATTCAGATGCCCCATTCTTCGGAGCGGTATGGATGTTATTATATTATATTGTACCCTGGTATGGGGGCATATGTGGCATATACTAGCCAGTTGTCACGATTGGTGAATTATGTCAGCATATGTCTAACCTACACTTTTCCATACACCCAAAGTTGTCCTCAAGGTGCATTTCACTTAGTTGGTTAGCGCACATATTTTATTTATTTTATATTTACTTTATGGCATGCTTCTATGTATATTGTTATGTCCCTCTGAGGACCTGGTCCCTTTCCAGTTGTAGATGTTCATGAGTATTCCCAAGAGCACAAATCTGGACTGGCTACTCATATTGCGATAAGGTCTCCCCTTCGAGTCTCGTGATTATTAGTAATGTACTTTTATTGTTGTGTTTTGCTTTTATATATATTCTAGTTCGGCAGTGGATTTGTTTCCATTCGACTATCATCTTTAGATACTTTATATTGAGATCTAGTGTCATAGATATTGGTTATTCGTTTATATTGATTTCTGCAAATAAGATTTAGATTATACCCTGTGACGTGTGATAGTTTTACCACTTGTGAATTGTTATTCATAATACAGCGTACGCATGTGTTATAGTTTCCATATATTGGAGTTGCCATACACATGCGGCTGGCATGCTTACGTGTCATAGTCCTGCGTATTTTGGGACTGGGTGTGACATATTTTTGTGGTGGACCATGCAGGTCAAGAGCATGTTGTCTCGGTTATGTTACTGTACCGAGTAAGCCTGCACCTAGGATTAGAGTATAGGATCTCATCCATAATTGACTATGATTCACCTCCCTTCCAGTCTGTTCTATTTTGATTAGCTGCATGCTGCTTGATTTATGTGCTTCCCTAATAGTTCCTTGAGTATAGCCTTCTCCTAGAATATAAAAGTCCCTGTGTTAGATAATAAGTAGGGTAACCTTCCTATTTAGAGTACAATTAGGATCATGACACATCATTGAATTAGAATACTTAATAAACCCTAGCATCCCTTAACTATAGATTAATTTACCATATCCCTTGAGGTGTTTATGTATGACTTGAGAGTAGTATAAACACTACGAGGATTAGTTTGAAATTTGACCATAGTGGTTGACCCTAGTATTGAGGAACTAATAGAATCCAAGGTTAAATATTAAGACTGAACCTAACTTTCATAAGTAAGATAGTATTAGAGAAACATAACTTTGAATCATTGTTCTATCATTAGCAGACAACACCTTAGACAACCTAGAGGAATAAAATAATATTTTCCTTGATCATACCTCGAACACAGAGATTAGCTACCACCTTCCCCTTAGAAAACAATGATGTTATCTAGAGTCGTTCTATTTAGTTTATATCTTGTTCTCCTGGAAACTTAGCACTCGCGAATTATACGATGACTAATTATGCTTCTTTATCTTTCAATTCGTGCCACCTAACCTTTCTAATTTTAGGCCAAGTGATATTCCTTTATATTAAGGATATATAGTTTGCTAGGATGATAATTGTAATCTTGAACTTTGAATTTTGTGCTTGGTAGTTAGAACTTGATAGTTTGAGTTATTCCTTTAGATTATGATCTGATTATTCTTAATTTTAAATCATGTAACATGTACCCCACCTCAATATAGATTATATCATCTTTCCCCTTGAAGGCCAGTAACTTTTCCGTTCATACTATTGACACTTGTTCTATAAGCACTATAATTAAGACTTAAGATGGTCATTACCTATATAATGCAACAGGAGACCCTAATAAGTACCAAGTTCTTTTCTGTATATACCCCAATAAGAGTTTATACCTTATTATTTTGCAGGATCCCCTTAAGACTATCACAATTTTAGTTAATATTTTTAAGTTGGGTAGTATGCCTCACAACCTAGTAACACATAGTCCTCTTGACTCATTAATGTAGTTTAATTGAATGACTGTAACTATATGCTTGCATAAGAAGATAGTGATTATTAAGACTGTAGAACTTAGAGGCCCATATCCCTATTTGGTCGACTAGCGACTTAGACAATGAGTTAGTATGACAACTGTAGAGATTATAGAGTCATATTTTTGTATTTTGTTTTGTTTTTGTGAACTTGAATTAATTTTTGTACCTCCTTTCATCATAATCTAGCGTATTTATATTTCTAAAACTACCGTGACTTATGCTGCTATTATAGCCTAGTTTTGCAAGAATATTCCTTATTGAGCTTGTTCATGACACATGTATTATTGGAGTACTACACTAATACATTTCAGAATCAGTGTATTACGGTCTGATCAACCATAGTGCACTTGGTTCACCTTTCGTATAACTACCTTACGTGGATTGAGATATATAGTAATTAGTAGACGAATGTACCTGCCCTCTAGATATGCCTGAGCATATCGCACCAGTTACATAACTGTACTGATACGAGCATGTGAATAGGAATTACCAAAATATGATTTCAATCCATAACTGCCTTGACAATTTCCATTGGAATTCTTTAAACGCCTTGATCCCCACACTTCTATTCTATTAGCTCCCCTGGAACTCTTATTATTGTTTTCCGTCTTCCCTTATTTCGAAAAGACGAAACCTCATGCCTAGCATAAGTTGATATACAAAGAGTACTAAATATACACCATAGGTAAATCATATTACTAGATGACTGCCTTTTATAACTGATTAAGGGTATATCATAGGTGATATATTTGGTGCTTAAATTTTTGAGGATTGAGTAACATGATTAAGTAAATTTGAGGATTAAGATTTCTTAAATGTAAGAGCCTTATGTGATAGATGGGTAAATTCTAAGTTGGGCAGCCGTTGCATTGTCAACTTGAGAGAAATTTCTTTTAGATTATGATCGAGTAAAATTAGATTTAGAGGTTCAAGTCACTTTAATTTTTAGAATTTTGGAAGAATGATTAAGATGATGAGGATCAACGAATTTTAAAAACTGGGATATGACGAACCAAATATTTATACTTTGAGCACTTGATTGAAATTTGGAGTATTGAAGGTTGAATCATCGATTTAAATCTGGAGAAAAATAAAATAGAACTCTAAATATGAACATGGTCGGATTGAATTCCAAATTCGATGATTTGAATTAAGAATTAAATTTTTGATTGTTGGATCACCTATTTGAAATATTGAGGATGTAAATTAAAAGTAAAATATGAATAGTACAGAATTCACAAGTTAAAAATAGAAAACAAATATGGTTATAATTATTTTTTTGAGGAGAATATGATAATTGGAGATTGCAATATAAATTTTTTAGGTGGGAGGTCATATAGATTTGAATTAGATTGGATGTAGATTATTCAATTTAAAAATCGAAAAGATAGTGCGAGGTGTTAAAGTTTGAATTAAACAATGGTTTATCTAATTTAAAAGTGATTGCGATGGATTTAAATAAGTTTTAAACTTTTAGAAGAGATCACGATTGGCTTACCTTATGTACGTGAAGGATTAACTAATTATGCCTTATTTTAATTTCGAGGACGAAATTGTTTTAAGTTGAGTAGATTGTAAACTCCCTCACCCAAAATTAGGTCTACTTGGCATAGATAGAGAAACTAGGGCTAGTTTGAATCCAAATAGAAATAGATCACGGTATTTATTTAATTTTGTATTTTTATGACACGTAGCGCACCTTACCATTGCTTCGATAATTGGAGCACTACACTAGCCATTGTCTTCCGATAAACTTCACAACCTTGTCCTAGACGTGACCACCTACCATTCTGACCTTGGTGTATCTTATAACTATGCTCTCTTGTGCTACGGTTTAGTCGCACAATATTCGTCGCGGACGTTTATATTTAATTCTATAATAATTCCAACTTTGTATCCTTGTGCGTTCCAATCGAAATTGGAGACGCAATCTTGACCCATTTCGTGCAACCCAAATTATGATAAAATTCTACTATGAGCCCTCTATGTCCATGATACTTGCGTCCCACCTAATTTTATTCCCATGTACTTCCAATTAATTCAAGAACGTCGCATGCACTAATTTTAATTAATTTAATCCAATTTTTGTCTTTGTGCAATTTTCTAATTATTGGGCATTTTTATATAAAAGTGCATGGAGATGTCCACACCATTGGATAATACATGAAGAAAACTCGTTTTTCCTTTCACATGAATTTTTCTATAATTTTTGGAATGTGCAAACGCGCCAACATCGTCCCTTTATTTAAACCTACCCTTGTATTTAAATAATGCAAATCCTAGCCCTCCAAACATCCCCATGGCAAGCCTAAGGCCCAATTCCAAGAGATGTTGACCAAGTCAAACCTTTTTAGATCAACCCAACACCATGTATAAATAATCCTTTCCTATTTTATTTTTACAAACACAAACCCAATACCCATTTCTATACAACTGTTCATCCCCATCTTCCCCGAGCCGTCCCTGCCTACACTACCGCTGGAGAACTCGCCGGCGTAGCCCGTCACAACCGCACTTGACCCAGCCGTTGAACACCTCCTCCCCACAACCTTCCCCTCTCCCTCCGCCCACCTCCTCCTTTACCCCGCCGGCCTCGCCTCGATCCAAACCAGACTCCCCTTTCTCCTCCTCGTTGCCTCGACCAACACCGCTGCACACCCCGAGCCGCTTTGCCGATCCAGACTCGACTGAACCGTCACAGTCGACTCCTCCGCCACCCCTCGCCTGAAGCTTGACCCTCTCCCTCTCTTCTCTGACTTCCTTTTCCCTGAAATTTCCTGTCCACCACGACGCAGCCCATAGTGGCACCGCCCTTCTTCCCTGTCCTCCTCCTCTTCCTCCTCTCGACTTCACCGCGGCCAACACCACCACACCACCAGTACCGTGACCTCCTCTCCTTCCCTCTTCCCGACCTCCTCCTTCCAAAATCTCTAGTCATCCCCACCACCAATACCTTGCGGTGACCCACCGGCCCAGCCGAGCACAGCCCGCCTTTTCCTCCTGCCTGAGCTCCTCCAGCAGACCCATCATCATCACCACCAGTATCACCATTCCCATCATCCTTATCTCTTCATCATCTCCATTATCATCACCATCTCATCCTCGTCATCGTCGTCGCCAACAATGCCGTCATCACCCTCGTCGTCCTCATCATCATCATCCTAGTCATCATCGTCCTCGTTATCATTCTCGTCATCTCTATCACCCACATCATCTTCCTCATCACCTCCATCACCTTCATCATCGTCATCACCCTCGTCGTCCTCGTCATCATTGTAGTCAACCACATCGTCGTCATCAGCATCTCCGTACACGTACCCCGAGGTACGAATGTGTTTCCCCTTTCATATTTGTATGTGTGTGTATATGTATTATATACGTATCCCTAGTATATGTTAATATATATAGTATAAATCTAAGTAGTGTATATACAATATATATATTGCATACATATTTAATTAGCATATATACATGTATATATATGGTATATGTATTTAATTGGTGTATACATGTATTATAAGTATTAACGATATATGCTAGATAATAATAATGTATATTTATATATTTACTAGGTGACCCGAGTGTAACCACGGATATCCTGTAGTTACGTTGACCTATGACCATGTAATACTGCTAGCAAACTGCTATTATGTACACTGACATACTGGCGAGCCCCGTATCATTTGACTGTCTGTCTTGTACAGCAATTACATACGCGACATCCGTGCGATTAGGCGCACACTTGACCCTAGTTGACCAATGATATACCTAACTATGCCCTGAGTTCAAGGTATTTATGATTGTGCACGTGCTAGTGTAATGACTGATATTGTGTTATATTATATTATATATATATAGGATATATCGGATTATTCTGCGTGACTTTAGGAGCAGGTTATTGGTACTTCGCAGCTTCTTGCCAGGCAAGTATACTATGCCTTTGTTGTGCTGTTTAAATTCAGTTATATATTTAGTTGCATGTTTATCATTTTAGATTATATAACTGTCCGCGTCCGAGAGAGACTCGGGTGCAGTCAACGAATGCGTTGACGTTAGGACTTTTGTCTGACCTAGTGTCTAGTGGACCCACCTAAAGTTATGGAGTTATTGGTATGACTCTCCAGGCCTTGACACATTTTTTACACGTGTTGTGAGTCTTATGTAGGGCAGGGACTTGCGTATGCAGTTGGCCACCTGTACGCGTAGGTCGTGCGACTGATAGGGTATAACTGCTAATAGTGATGCATGTTAGAGACTTAGCAGTTATTAGTAGTCAAAGTATAGACTATTGTAGTTCGAAGGTCCAATCATTGTCCTTATTTGGTTCTAAGGTTGGACTATCGTTCTAACGATCGACTATAAGCCAGAGTTACGACACCGATGCTTGCACTCTATCTCAGTGTAGTAGCTATTGCGTATTGTGGATACAACACGCATAGATCATTGGGTAGGGAGGACTACTAGTAGGCGTATGGGACACCCACTTCCTTTATTCAGATGCCTCACTCGACGGAGTAATATGGACGTTATATACTATTCAGTTGCCCCTTTCCTCGGAGCGGTATGGACGTTATTATATTACATTACGCCCTGGTATGGGGGCATATGTGGCATATAATAGCCAGTTGTCACGATTGGTGAATTACGTCAGCATATGTCTAGCCTACACTTTCCCATACACCCAAAGTTGCCCTCAAGGTGCATTTCACTTAGATGGTTAGCGTACCCCTTTTATTTATTTAGTATTTACTTTATGGCATACTTCAATGTATCTTGTTATGTCCCTCTGAGGACCTGGTCCCTTTCTAGGTGTAGATGTTCATGAGTATTCGCTGGAGCACAGATCCGGATTGGCTACTCATATTGCGATGAGGTCTCCCTTCGAGTCTCGTAATTATTAGTGATGTACTTATATTATTGTGTTTTACTTTTATATATATTCTAGTTCGGCAGTGGATTTGTTTCCATCCAACTATCATCTTTAGATACTTTATATTGAGATCTTGTGTCATAGATATTGGTTATTCATTTATATTAATTTCTGCGGATGAGAGTTAGATCATACCCTGTGACTTGTGATAGTTTTACCACTTGTAAATTATTATTAATAATACAGTGTACGCATGTGTTATGGTTTCCATATATTGAAGTTGCTATACACATACCGCTGGCATGCTTACGTGTCCTAGTCCTGCATATTTTGGGACTGGGGCGTGACAGTACAACATGGATTCTGAACCAGTCACGAAGAAATAATAATAATCCAGAATAGTTACCTATCTTATAATAAGAATCCATCATACTAATTCATGTAATAAGTGTCTCGGAGGACCTGGTCCCTTTCTAGGTGTAGATGTTCATGAGTATTCGCTGGAGCGCAGATTTGGACTGGCTACTCATATTTAGATGAGGTCTCCCCTTCGAGTCTCGTGATTATTAGTGATGTACTTATATTATTGTGTTTTGCTTTTATATATATTCTAGTTCGGCAGTGGATTTATTTCCATCCGACTATCATCTTTAGATACTTTATATTGAGATCTAGTGTCATAGATATTGGTTATTCGTTTATATTGATTTCTGCGGATGAGATTTAGATTATACCCTGTGACTTGTGATAGTTTTACTACTTGTGAATTGTTATTAATAATACAGCGTACGCATGTGTTATGGTTTCCATATATTGAAGTTGCTATACACATACCGCTGGCATACTTACGTGTCCTAGTCCTGCGTATTTTGGGACTGGGGCGTGACAGTACAACATGGATTCTGAACCAGTCACAAAGAAATAATAATAATCCAGAATAGTCACGTATCTTATAATAAGAATCCATCATACTAATTCGTGTAACAAGTGTTAAGAATGAAATAATCAATGCTAAGCATGCATTATAGAGACTATCAAGTACTTAAAGTAATTACGAAAAAGTACTCGCCTGTGGTCCTTAGCTATGGTTGGATCAGGTCCCAATTCAGAGTCCAAATCTTACGTATGATATGTTACCATGTCAAGAGATAAGTTATTTTAATTTATTTAATTCTGGAATAATAACCTAAATCCTATTTTAATCTTATTATTCTGATTTTTAGGTTAATTTCTAAATTTTGTCCAAAGGAACTGAATTTTATCCACTCGAGACTTATGGCAAGCAAATCGAGGCGATCTGTTAACCAAAAAGTCAACTGATACAAACTTGACTTTCATGTATGGTTTCTTGTAGATTTTACCATCACAAATTTGCTAGAATTTATGGCTCATCCGGTTTCAAATTCATTTAGAAATTATTGTACATACAAAATCGCATTATATAATGGTGGTTAATTACTAACCTAGAAGTTCTACTGAATTAACAGCACAAAAATATTTCAAAATAAATTCTAGTAAAAACATATGTCAATTATCTCAACGTTAGCTTTCTGAAACTTCAAACAGTTCATGATTCAGATTCCTGATTCTCCCAAAATCATGAAAACGTCGAGACACATCAATTTTCAGACATCCTTTGTTCTATGAATTTTCCAAAATTTAATATTCAGAATTTCGTAAAACAATTTACATATTCAAAAAACTAACCTTAATATGGTTCTAACACAAGAAACTAGGCCATGTTTGGAGTCCATAGCTATGAGTAATGGCTTCTGAAAGATAAAGGAAACCAAAGATGACAATTCTCCAAAATCGGCCAATAGAAAACCCTAGAAATTATAACTTTAATACTATATATATCGAGTAGAGAGAACGAGATATGGCTAAAGGGGGACACGTGGCTTCCATCCAGGCACTCCCGCCCAGATTAGATGGCCAACTTTCAGCCCGGCTTGGCTCGGCTGAGTCCGAGTCAGATTAGGACTCGTCTCGGACCGATTTCTCCCTCACCCACACCCACACCCACGAATCACTGACAAGCGAGCCTAGCACTGTTGGCTGCGGGAGGCTGACGGGCGGGCCCTTGTTGGTTAACTGGGCAGAATAATTACTTTTATGGGTTTTCTTTTTTAGAAAATAGTTTTTAATTCAGTTTTGTATAATTAACTCAAAATAAATACTAAAAATAATCAAAAAATTCTAGAAAATATATTTGATTATTCAGAACCTAAAATAAAATTTTTGCATATTTTTAATTATGTTTGACCTGAACATAAATTCTTGAATGTCCTAGAAAATTAGTGTTACTAGTTTTTAATTAATCAAAAATTGTGAAGAATCCCAATGGCCCCAAATTAACCTAATAACAACATTTAAGCTAGAATTTCAGAATACGGAGGTTACAAGTCTACCCTCATAAAAAAAATTCGTCCTTAAAATTTAATACAGAGCAAATATAAGAAGAAAATTATCTCATACTGGAAAAATATAGGGGTAACGCTCTCGTATCTCATTTTACCGCTCCCAGGTGGATTCACCGGGAGAGTGATGCCTCCAAGCGACGCGAACCAAGAGAATTACTTGGTGACAAAGCACTTTATCTCTGTGGTCTAGGATCTCCACAGGTTGCTCCGGATAACGGAGGCTTGGTCCAACCTCAAGCTCTGAATGATCTAATACATGGCTAGGATCTGCCACATATCACCTCAGTTGGGACACATGGAACATGTTGTGTACTCCTTCCAATGTAGGCGGTAAAGCTAGCCGATAGGCTACTGCCCCGACCTTCTCCAGGACATCGAAAGGTCCGACGAATCTTGGACTAAGCTTTCCATCTCCACCGAAACGAATCGTACCACGTATAGGAGAGATCCTTAAGAATACTAAGTCGCCAACCTATTCCAAAATAGTAACTTAGCGCATAACCTAAGAACCTAATCGATATTTAAATAAACAAATTGATACCTCAAACTCTAGCGGTCTCCTGTGGCTATCTGTCTGTCCTAAGCCACACAAAGTCTCTCTCTAATCTGCTTCACTTTTTTTGCAGAATCAACTACCATCTATGGTCCCAAAAGTACTCTCTCTCCTACGTCATCACAAGATAATGGAGTCCGGCATCTCCTACCATACAAAGCCTCAAAAGAAGATATCTCGATACTGGCCTGATAGCTATTGTTGTATTCAAACTCTACCAGGAGAAGATAATACTCCCATGAGCCACTAGAATCTAGTACATATGTCCGAGCATTTCCTCGAGCGTCTAAATAGTCCTCTCTAACTATCCATCCATCTGAGGGTGGTAAGCAGTGCTAAATTTGAGTTGGGTACCCATGCTAGCCTATAAACTCCTCCAAATGTGGGACATAAATCTACTATCCCGATCGAACATGATGCTTACTAGAACTCCATGCAGCCTGACTATTGTCTCATATATAAATCGGCGAGCTTCTCCGTAGACAATCCCACTTTGAAAGACAAAAAGTTGGCTGGTTTGTTCAACCTGTCAACAATGACCCAAATTGCATCCTTCCCGCAGCAATACCTTGACCAACTTTAGGCCCAACAAAAGCAAGCCCTACGGCCAATCCAGCAGCAATAACGAAAGCGGTACCACGTTCTAGGCAAAAACATACAGACTTTTCACCATTTCTGAGAACTTGCATTGATGTTATAGAAATGCCCTCCTGGAGTGCGTGGAAATCTGGAAACAAAATCCATCGTGATATACTCCAATTTTCACTCAGGAATTGACAGTGGCTGTAGCAATCCTCCTTGTCTCTGCCTCTCAGCTGGCACACTAAACATCTGGAGACAAAATATGCTACCTCTCGCTTCATCCCATACCACCACACGTGTTCCATCTGGTCCTTATACATCTTTTTAGGTCCCAGATGTATAAAATATTGAGAACGATGAGCCTCCTACATGATCTCTTTTCGCAGATCCCCACTAGGCACGTATAACCTAGTTTCGTGCCTTAGTGAGCCATCCTCAGCAATAGAGAAGTCATCCGTCAATCATGCATGCACCTGACTCTGAGGCTTCGCAGACCCTCATCCTGGTACTGTGTCTCTCGGATCTTCTTTATCAACCTTGACTGAATCTGCATGCCCATCATCTGTATCTCGACTCCTGGAACAATAACCTCTATGCCCAGGCTATCCAAGTCTACTAATAAGTGGCAATTCATTGTCAAGTACATCGCTACTGGATATCTGCTCAAGGCAACGGCAACTATGTTAGCCTTCCCTGGATGATACTGTAGTGAAATATCAAAATCCTTCATCAGTTTTAGCCACCTACGCTACCTCATATTCAGCTCTTTCTATGTAAAGATGTACTTCAAGCTCTTATGGTCAGTGTATATTTTTATATGCTCTCCGTAAAGATAATGTCTCTACGGCATTAGAGCGAAGATCACCGCTGCTAATTCTAAGCCATGAGTGGGATAGTTTCTCTCATGTGGCCCAATTGTCTAGAAGAATATGCCACCACCTTCTTGTTCTTCTCTAGAACACATCCCAAGTCCTTCCCCAAAGCATCGCTATAAATGACAATTCTACCTGTCCCCGATGGCACCGTCAAAACAGGCGCTGTGGTCAATCTCTTCTTTAGCACATTAAATGCAGCCTGACATTCTTTGGTCCACACGAACTGTAAATCCTTCAGAGTGAGTCTAGTCAATGGCTCTGCAATCTGAAAAAAATCCTTCATAAATTTCTTGTAAAACCAGGCAAATCCTAAGAAGCTTCTGATCTCTACAACAGAAATCAGAGTGGTCCAAGACTCTATAGCAGCAATCTTCTTTGGATCCACCGAAATTCTCTCTTCAGTCACCCTATGCCCAAGGAACTCTACCTTATCTAGGAAAAACTCAAATTTTGAAAGTTTTCCATAAAGCTTCTCCAGTCACCCCATGCCCAAGGGTCTCTAGCACAATCCTTAGATGCTTCTCATGCTCTTCCGATATCTTCGAATAGACAAGGATATCATCTATGAACACTACTATAAACTTGTCAAGGTACTGGTGGAACACCTTGTTCATCAAGTTTATAAAGATTGCATGGCCATTAGTCAACCCAAATGGCATCACCATAAACTCATATTGGCAATATCTTATCCGAAATATAGTTTTTGAAATATCTTCCTTCTTTACCTTCAACTAATGATAGCCAGACCTTAAATCAATCTTTAAAAATTCTCTCGCACTGCTCAACTGATCAAAAAGATCGTCTATTCTTGGTAGCGGGTATTTATTTTCGATGGTAAAATTGTTCAGAGCCCTGTAATTAATGCACATTCGCACCGACCCATCTTTCTTTGGTACTAATAAGACCGGGGCTCCCCAAGGTGAGGAACTCGATCTAATAAAACCCTTGTCTAGCAAGTCATCAACCTGCTTCTTCAGTTCTGCCAGCTCATTATTGTTGATCCTGTAGACCTATTGCGACACTAGCTCTGCCCTAGGTACTAAGTCAATAGAAAATTCAAGATCTCTGTCCGGGGGCAATCCTGGTAGCTCCTCAGGAAATACGTCTAGAAACTCTATAATAATAGGGTATAGCAAGTCGTTCTCTGCTACCATGGCACCACAAATAATTCTATCACTCTACTCAACTCCTCCTCTAATAAAACAAAATTTTGGCTCTCCTGAAGGGCAGAATAGTACACGTCCTCCATGATAGTATATATTAGCATTATGTAAACTCAACCAATCCATTCCAAAGGCAATATCAAAACTCGGAAGTAGAATTACGAGTAAACTAGAATCCAAATTATGGCCTCCCAAGGTAACACGACGCCCCTTGCAAGTATCACTGACTAGGATAGTGCCTCCACCAGTCATGATCTTGCAACTCCTACTCAAGGGTTCTATTACTAAACTATGCTTAAGCACAAAGGATACAGATATGAAGCTATGCGATATGGGTGGTGTGGGGAAAGCACCATTGGATCTGGAACCACGCACTCTAGTCTTGGGTGGCATTCTGAAAGGTTGAAAATAACAAGAATCTAATTGATATGGCACAAGATAAGGAAGTATTCAAGAAGGAAAATCAACTATGAAAGAGGTTCGATTGCTCGAAAGAAAATAATAAGGGTTAGAAAGTTGAATATATGGGAACCCTAGTTGTGATTGAGTATCTTTCTATTCCTAGTATGTATATCCTATAGCAGGCTCACAGTCTTACATATAACTTGAGTACCACTATGAGTTCGCAACCTTGTATGAAACAAGACCTGTACGGGCCACCACTAAAAAATGTGTCAGGGCCCGCACCCTGGATGTGGGCATGAGTCATGGGTACGTCCAGCCTACGTCGCAGTGTCAGTAGTAGAACATTGTACTATAAGCCACATGTATAATCTATAACTCATAATATATATTCATCTCCATACTATACTCAATCACAGGCACTAGTTTAAATAAAAACACTAAGATAATAATAAAATAATAGTCTCGATGTGGGTCCAAGGAGTCTCTCCAAAACTAAATATCCAAAGTACAATATTCAAAATACTTTAAAAAAATTATCGGAGAATAATCCGGTCCAAAATAACTAACAATAATCAACTACTCTACTAAACTACTCTATTTCAGATGGTATCTGAGCTGCTAACTCTCCATGATCCTCCTAAAGGGCAAGATGAGGCTCTATTATATTGCTAGGATACGGTCCATAATATGTAGGGATTGCATCCTCATCGTAGTTACCTAAAATTTAGTTTTACAGTCAGGAAAGGAACGAGTATATCACAGTGAAAATAATTCCAACATCTGGTAGAAGATATAAGACAATAAATAGTAAAAAATATATGATAACAACAAAACTGAAATCTCAATAAGAAAACTAGAATAACTAAATGCTAATGTCCTGTCATGGCAAAGATGTAGTAAAATAACTCAAAGCAATAAGAAAATAACTGTAATGTATAGAAGAACAGATAGGAACAACTATTCTATGTGATTTGAAATACCTTGTTGACATGTGAACGACTAAGGGGTAAAATCCGACAAACCACACGTGTCGTGCATGGCTATTATTATTCCAGTAAGACCATGGAATGGAAAGGGTAGTTTACATGTCTACTAAGTATTTCCCCTCCCCACGAGTATAACATGAATTCTGAACCAGTCACAAAGAAATCACAATAATCCAGAACAGTCACGTATCTCATAATAAGAATTCATCATACTAATTTGTGTAACAAGTGTCAAGAATCAAATAATCAATACTAAGCATGCATTATAGGGACTATAAAGCACTAATAGTGATCATGGAAATGTATTCGCCTGTGGTCCTTAGCTGTGGTTGGATCAGTGTCACGCCCCAGTCCTAAAATACGTAGGACTAGGACACGTATATGCCAGCCGCATGGATATGACAACTCCAATATATGGAAACCAAAATCCACACATACGTTGTAATATGAATATCAATCCACTAGTGGTATAAACATATGTCACAAGTCATAGGGTACAATCTAAATCTCATCCATGAAATCAAATGTAAATAAATAACCAGTATCTATAAAACTAGATCTCAATATAAGTATCTAAGGATGATAGTTGGATGGAAATAAATCCACTACCAACTCGAATGGGAAAAGTAAATACAATATAAGTACAACACAACAAACACAATATAAGATACCAGCTAGCAATCACGGCTCGAAGAGAAGACATCCTCGAAACATAGGTAACCATCTGAATCTGCGCTCCTGCGAATACTCAAGAACAAATACACCTGGCAGGGGACCAGGTCCTCAGAGGGACATAACAAGATACTTAAACACATGCCAATAAAGTAATAAAATAAATTATACAAAGGGGTCACCTAACCGTCTAAAGTGAATGCAGTTTAAGAACACCTTTCCCCACAAGTGAGCTATCTGGCTGAAAACCTGGGATTTGGCATGGTTCTCTATTGGAGATCCAGGGGCCTAAAAGGCATGTCGTCTTTTGAACGCCGGTGGCCCGCCTGATAGTAAATAATATATAGTGGTCATCACCACCCGTATCTCCAGCGGAGAATACAGGCGCACAATAGAAAAAAGTGCAAAGGAGCTCAAATGCGGTACTTGTTGTTCTCCCCACCCCATGCTCTAAGCATGTCACATCCATGACACCATTTGGTTCATAGCCTATTCTTAGTACCCTAGCCCAATCATGAAACCAAACAAGGACAAGGATGGGACCACCGTACTACAATAGGCTATGTCCCTAGACCTCTAATAACTGCTAAGTCTACTGGCATGCAAAGTTTCTAACAGCAGTTATTCCTAACGCACGGCCCACACGTACAGGAGGCCAAACCTGCATGCAAGTCCATGATCTACATGAGACTTACAACTCGTGTAAGAACTGTGTCACGGCCAATGAACCTAATGATGCTGCATGATAATGGGCTAGTCTCATAAACAGGGTCAATGCAAATACATTAATAAAAACATATCGCGACGACACCATCGCACACATTTTATACAACAGTTAAAATATATGAACTAAAGACAGAAAATAAAGATGCATGCAATCATATGGAATATGAATAACAGTACAATGGCAAGGTATACTTGCCTGGCAAGGAAGCTGCAATGTACCAATAACCTGCTCCAGAGTCGCGCAGAACAAATCTAATATCCTATGTACATATGATATAATACAATAAAATCATTAGTTATTACACTAGCATGCATAATAATATTTACACTGGACTCAGGGGGTACACTAGGGGTAACACTAATCATCTAACACGGTCAATTACGAGTTGAATTACGCGGGGTCACATCTGCAAGTGTTGTACACAATCAGACGGTCAGCTGACAGGTGTCTAAGCTAATGCGTTAATCTACGCAAGGCAGGCAATTCACAAGTTCTTAGGGTCAACATGGTCAGGGTAAGTACGGAACAGTCTACGGTGTCCTAGGGTCGTACAGTCTGAATATATATAGTCATAATTCTTATCATCATTTTTACTCGTATAATACGTATATATATACTAATCTGAATATTATATACATACGCGTACGTGTACGCATACGGGTCATACGGTCAAATGCCAATACAGGGTATCCACTACTAACACTTATGGTCACTCAATATTTATAATACAGTCATACCGAGTACTAGCATTAATTACCACACAATGTATATGCACCAGTTAATTATCCTACACACACGCACACTAGTCTTTAATCCTTATTAAGAATATAATATGTTTATTAATTAGTCTAGTTAATTGCTTATGGGTTATTAACGAATAATATAAGCTACCAGGGGTTTAAGTGCAAAATTTCCTATTCCCTTCTAAAATTTCTTGTGAATAGTGCCATAAAGTCATTATTTTATGGACACAAAAGTGTATATTTTTATTCTAATGTTTTTATATACTATATATATATATGTTAGCTATATGAAATTTTGGAACAAATAAAAGTAGGGAGGTTTATTTGTAAATATGCCTAAAGCTAAGTACTACATGCTGCACTACTACTTTCTTTTGAAACAATTCCTTCGTGAATAGTAATGTGATGGTGGGGACCGTAACTAGTAAAGAAAGGGATGTTTTTAATTGAATTAAATTATATAAGGTATGAATGCTTGCTTCTTCCATGCAAATAATTGCAACTAATGCCAACTTTCTAACATGTTGTTCAAGTGAACAATGGTTTGGAGTCGCTGGTTTTTTTTTTTCGTGAACTGTTCACTACCTCGTGTATAGTACAATGTCTACGTGGTTAGTGTTTGCGTGAGACAGTTGGTTTGTGTTTCTTCTGCACCTTGACTTCCCTATATGTACAATGCACAGTGATATATATGAATTAACAGAGAACATGCATAATCATTTTTTTCCATTATTTAACTATCTTCTTCTTCTTCTTCCACAATAAAATATATGGCCAGAGACTTACCGGCTCCTAACTTGCGTGGAAGAGATGCCGGTACTAGCAACGTCGGCTTCAACGTCGATTTCGCCGAGTTCCAGTCGGAGCTCGCGTGCACAGCAGCCATCCCGGTCGAGACGAGGAAGAAAAGGAGGCATGAATGCAGAAGAAAGGGATGCCGAGAGCGACGAGACTCGAGTCGTGCGAGAGAGAGGGAGATTGGGAGAGGTGGTGATGGTGGTAATGATGGTGTTAGGGTGTGCACAGCCGGCCGGAGGGAGAATGACTACGGCGGGGCTCGACTGGGGTTAGGCGGCCGGGGCAAAGATGGCGAGTTCTCCGGCGTCGGGTTCAGTCGTGGAAAGCGGGGGCAGTGGTTCGGTGCAGCGGGCTTCGACGTTGGGTGGAGAAGATGGGGGAGATGGCCGGAGTTGGCTCAGGCTGGGTGCGGCGGTGAGTTCCGATGGGTCGGCCGGAGTTGAAGGAAGGGAAAGGGGGTGAACAGTAATGCATAGGAGAGGTCGGCTGCCTATTTATTTTAGGGTTTGAGGTTTTTAATTTAGGTGAAGGAAGAGAAAAAGTATTTTTATACATGTGGGATTGGGTTTTGGGTTTGACCTAGGAATGGGCTTGGTCAACATTTTTGTTGGGGTTGGGCCTGGGCTTGCATGAGAATGTTTGAGGGCCATAATTTACATGTTTTAAATACAAGGATGGGGTTTAAATATACGAGGGCGATGTGCGCGCGTTTGTATATCCAGAAAATTATGGGAAAAAATCCTATGAAGGGGAAAATTGGATTTCTTCATGAATTGTCCAATGGTGGGGACACCTCAATGCGTTTTTGCATAAAAGCCCTCCAACGAATAGGAAAATTGCACAAAGGCAGAAATTGGATTTAATTAATTAAATCGAAACGCGCACAATGTTCTAGAATTAATTAGGAATACATGCGATTAAATTTAGGCGGGACACAAGTGTCAGGGCATAGAGGGTACAGTGTAAAATATTAATAAAATTCAGATTATGCAAAACGGTCAAGATTGTGTCTCCAATTTCGATTGGGACGCACAAGGGTACAAAATTGGGGTTTATATTGAATTAAGAAATAGCGTTCACGACGTTTATTGTGCGGCTAAAATATAGCATCAGAGAGCAATATTATAAGTTGCACAAGGGTCAGAATAGTAGGCGGGCATGTCTAGGATGAGGTTGTGAAGTTTGTTGGAAGGCAATGGCTAGTGAGGTGCTCCAATTATAGAAGCAACGGTAATGTGCGCTACGCGATATAAATTATTTCATAATTAAATAAATGTCGTATTCTAATTCAAATTAGTTCAAACTAGCCCTAATTTCACTATCTAAGCCAAGTGGCCCTAATTTTGGGTGAGGGGGTTTACAATCTACCCAACTTAAAATAATTTTATCCTCGAAATTAAACTAGGGTAGGGTTTCTCTCTCTAACCTCACTTGATTACAGTCTAAAAAATTCTTCTTAAGTTAACATTGCAATTTCTACCCAACTTAGAATTTACCTATCTATCATCTAAGGCTATACATCTAAGAAGGTTATGTCCCAAATTATTTAATCATGTTATTGAATCCTCAAAGTCTTTAACACCAAACATATCATCTATAATATTCCCTTAATTACAAAAGAATAATCCTCAAGTATATGATCGGCCTATGGGGTATATCTAGTACTCTTCGTGTATCAAACTTATACCAAGCACAAGGTTTCGTCTTTCCAAAATAAGGGAAGACGGAAATCAATAATAAAGAGTTCAAGGGTGAGGTAATAGAATAGAAGTATCGGGATCAAGGCGTTTAAAGAATTCAAATGGTAATTGGCAAAGCAGTTGTGGATTAAAATCCTATTTTGGTAATTATTCATTCGCATGCTCGTATTAGTACAGTTATGTAACCGTACGATATGTCAGACATGTCTAGGGCAAGTATATTCGTCTACATATCTTAATCCACGTACAGTAGTATGCGAAGGGCGAATCAAGCGCACTAAGGTTAGCTAGACCTTAATACACTGATTCTGAAATGTATTAGTGTGTATATCCAATAATACATATGTCATGAACAAGCTCGATAAAGAATAAGCTTGCAAAAACTAGGCTATATAATAGCAGCATACTTCGAGGTAGCACAAAAAATATAACATGGATTATGATGAGAGAAGTTTATAAAATAATTTAAGTTTGCAAAAACAAAAACAATATAAGTAATAATAACAAAATACTCTACAATCTCTACAGTTATCATACAACCTCCTTGCCTAAGTCGCTAGTCGACCAAATAGGACATGGACCTCTAAATTCTATCATCTGAATAAACACTGTCGTCTAATGCTAGCATACAATTAATGTCATTCAATTACACTACCTCGATGGGTCAAGTGGACTATGTGATACTAGGTTGTGAGGCATACTACCTAACTTAAAAGAATTAAACTAATACTGTAATTGTCTTAAGGATACCGTAGAAACTCCTGTTAAGGTCTACGAGAAGGGTCTTGGTACTTATTAGGGTATCCTCTTATATTACATAGGTCATGGTCATCTTTGTCTTAGTCATAGTGCTTATAGAACAAGTGTCAATAGTAAGGATAGAAGAGTTACTAGCCTCAAGGGAAAAGGAGATATAACTTATATCGAGATAGGGTACAAGTTACGCGACTTAAAACTAAGGGGTAATCATTAGGTCATAATCTACAATAATAACTTAAACTGTCAAGTTCTAATTACCAATCACATAATTCAAAATTTTAAGAGTAACAACCAAAATCCTAGCAAGTTATATATATCCTAAAATAGAATAAAATCACTTGGTCTATAATCAGAAGTGTCAGATGGCATGAGTTGAAAGAGGAAGAAAAGAAGAACATAATTTTTAGTCGTCGCACAATTAGCGAACGTTAAGGCCGCAGAGGAACAACATATAAAATTAAAATAGAGGGCTCTAGATAGCATCATGGTTTTCTAAGGGAAAGGGGTATGCTAGTCTCTGTGTTTGAGGTATGATTAGAAAAATATTCTATGCATTGCTCTTAGCTTTCTAAGGTACTGTCTGCTTATCTCAAGACAAGAATCTAAATTTATAGTTCTCCAATACTTATCTAACTTTGAAGGTTAGGTTCAGTCCTAATATTCAATTTTGGTTTTCTATTGGTTCCTCAATGCTAGGGACAAACATTATGGTAAAACTTCTAACTATCTCTAGTAGTGTCTATACTACTCTCAAGTCTTCTTAATACATCAAGGGGTAAGGGTATACCAATCTAAAGATAAGGAATTCTAGGGTTCACTAGATATTCTAAACTTAGTGGTGTGTCTATCTTCTTGTTGTATTCTTAATAGGTGTGCTACCCTAATTATCGTCCTAATAACAGGGGTTCCTATATTCTAGCAGAAGGCTATACTTAAAGAACTATTAGGGAAGTACAGGAATCAAGCAGGATACAATTGTTCAAATAGAACGGATAGGAGGAAGATGAATCATAGTCAATTTTGTGGATGAGATCCTATACTCTAGTCCTAGGTGCAGGCTTGCTCGGTACAGTAACGTAATCGAGACAATATGCTCTCGACCTACATGGGCCACCACAAAAACATGTCACGCCCCAGTCCTAAAATACGTAGGACTAGGACACGTACATGCCAGTCGCATGGATATGGCAACTCCAATATATGGAAACCAAAATCCACACGTACGCTGTAATATGAATATCAATCCACAAATGGTATAAACATATGTCACAAGTCATAGGATACAATCTAAATCTCATCCACGAAATCAAATGTTAATAAATAACTAGTATCTATAAAACTAGATCTTAATATAAGTATCTAAGGATGATAGTTGGATGGAAACAAATCCACTACCAACTCGAATGGGAAAAGTAAATACAATATAAGTACAACACAACAAACACAATATAAGATACCAGCTAGCAATCACGGCTCGAAGAGAAGACATCCTCGAAACATAGGTAACCATCCGAATCTGCGCTCCTGCAAATACTCAAGAACAAATACACCTGGCAAGGGACCAGGTCCTCAGAGGGACATAATAAGATACTTAAACACATGCCAATAAAGTACTAAAATAAATTATCCAAAGGGGTCGCCTAACCGTCTAACGTGAATACAGTTTAAGAACACATTTTCCCACAAGTGAGCTATCTGGCTGAAAACCTGGGATTTGGCATGGTTCTCTATTGGAGATCCAGGGGCCTAAAAGGCACGTCGTCTTTTGAACGCCGGTGGCCCGCCTGATAGTACATAATATATAGTGGTCATCACCACCCGTATCTCCAGCGGAGAATCCGGACGCACAATAGAAAAAAGTGCAAAGGAGCTCAAATGCGGTACTTGTTGTTCTCCCCACCCCATGCTCTAAGCATGTCACATCCATGACACCATTTGGTTTATAGCCTATTCTTAGTACCCTAGCCCAGTCCTAAAATCAAACAAGGACAAGGATGGGACCACCGTACTACAATAGGCTATGTCCCTAGACCTCTAATAACTGCTAAGTCTACTAGCATGCAAAGTTTCTAACAGCAGTTATTCCTAACGCATGGCCCACACGTACAGGAGGCCAAACCTGCACGTAAGTCCATGATCTACATGAGACTCACAACTCGTGTAACAACTGTGTCACAGCCAATGAACCTAATGATGCTACATGATAATGGGGTAGTCTCATAAACAGGGTCAATGCAAATACATAAATAAAAACATATCGCGACGACACCATCGCACACATTTTATACAACAGTTAAAATATATGAACTAAAGACAGAAAATAAAGATGCATGCAATCATATGGAATATGAATAACAATACAATGGCAAGGTATACTTGCCTGGCAAGGAAGCTGTAATGTACCAATAACCTGCTCCAGAAGTCGCGCAGAACAAATCCAATATCCTATGTACATATGATATAATATAATAAAATTATTAGTTATTACACTAGCATGCACAACAATATTTACACTGGACTCAGGGGGTACACTAGTGGTAACACTAATCATCTAACACGGTCAATTACGAGTTAAATTAGGCGGGGTCACATCTGCAAGTGTTGTACACAATCAGACGGTCAGCTGACAAGTGTCTAAGCCAATGCGTTAATCTATGCAAGGCAGGCAATTCACAAGTTCTTAGGGTCAACATGATCAGGGTAAGTACGGAACAGTCCACGGTGTCCTAGGGTCGTACAGTCTGAATATATATAGTCATAATTCTTATCATCATTTTTACTCATATAATACGTATATATATATACTAATCTGAATATTATATACATACGCGTACGTGTACGCATACGGGTCATACGGTCAAATGCCAATACAGGGTATCCACTACTAACACTTATGGTCACTCAACATTTATAATACAGTCATACCGAGTACTAGCATTAATTACCACACAATGTATATGCACCAGTTAATTATCCTACACACACGCACACTAGTCTTTAATCCTTATTAAGAATATAATATGTTTATTAATTAGTCTAGTTAATTGCTTATGGGTTATTATCGAATAATATAAGCTACCAGGGGTTTAAGTGCAAAATTTCCTATTCCCTTCTAAAATTTCTTGTGAATAGTGCCATAAAGTCATTATTTTATGGACACAAAAGTGTATATTTTTATTCTAATGTTTTTATATACTATATATATATATGTTAGCTATATAAAATTTTGGAACAAATAAAAGTAGGGAGGTTTATTTGTAAATATGCCTAAAGCTAAGTACTCCATGCTGCACTACTACTTTCTTTTGAAACAATTCCTTCGTGAATAGTAATGTGATGGTGGGGACCGCAACTAGTAAAGAAAGGGATGTTTTTAATTGAATTAAATTATATAAGGTATGAATGCTTGCTTCTTCCATGCAAATAATTGCAACTAATGCCAACTTTCTAACATGTTGTTCAAGTGAACAATGGTTTGGAGCCGCTGGTTTTTTTTTTCGTGAACTGTTCACTACCTCGTGTATAGTACAATGTCTACGTGGTTAGTGTTTGCGTGAGACAGTTGGTTTGTGTTTCTTCTGCACCTTGACTTCCCTATATGTACAATGCACAGTGATATATATAAATTAATAGAGAACATGCATAATTATTTTTTTTCCATTATTTAACTATCTTCTTCTTCTTCTTCCATAATAAAATACATGGCCAGAGACTTACCGGCTCCTAACTTGCGTGGAAGAGATGCCGGTACTAGCAACATCGGCTTCAACATCGATTTCGCCGAGTTCCAGTCGGAGCTCGCGTGCACAGCAGCCATCCCGGTCGAGATGAGGAAGAGAAGGAGGCATGAATGCAGAAGAAAGGGATGTCGAGAGCGACGAGACTCGAGTCGTGCGAGAGAGAGGGAGATTGGGAGAGGTGGTGATGGTGGTAATGATGGTGTTAGGGTGTGCACAGCCGGCCGGAGGGAGAATGACTACGGCGGTGCTCGACTGGGGTCAGGCGGCCGGGGCGAAGATGGCGAGTTCTCCGGCATCGGGTTCAGTCGTGGACAGCGAGGGCAGTGGTTCGGTGCAGCAGGCTTCGACGTTGGATGGAGAAGATGGGGGAGATGGCCGGAGTTGGCTCAGGCTGGGTGCGGCGGTGAGCTCCGATGGGTCTGCCGGAGTTGAAGGAAGGGAAAGGGGGTGAACAGTAATGCATAGGGGAGGTCGGCTGCCTGTTTCTTTTAGGGTTCGAGGTTTTTAATTTAGGTGGAGGAAGAGAAAAAGTATTTTTATACATGTGGGATTGGGTTTTGGGTTTGACCTAGGAATGGGCTTGGTCAACATTTTTGTTGGGGTTGGGCCTGGGCTTGCATGGGAATGTTTGAGGGCCATAATTTACATGGTTTAAATACAAGGATGGGGTTTAAATATACGAGGGCGATGTGCGCGCGTTTGCACATCCAGAAAATTATGGGAAAAAATCCTATGAAGGGAAAATTGGATTTTTTCATGAATTGTCCAATGGTGGGGACACCTCAATACGTTTTTGCATAAAAGCCACCCAACGAATAGGAAAATTGCACAAAGGCAGAAATTAGATTAAATTAATTAAATCGAAATGCGCACGATGTTCTAGAATTAATTAGGAATACATGGGAATAAATTTAGGCGGGACACAAGTGTCAGGGCGTAGAGGGTACAGTGTAGGATATTAATAAAATTCAGATTACGCAAAACAGTCAAGATTGTGTCTCCAATTTCGATTGGGACGCACAAGGGTACAAAATTGGGGTTTATATTAAATTAAGAAATAACGTCCACGACGTTTATTGTGCGGCTAAAATATAGCATCAAAGAGCAATATTATAAGTTGCACAAGGGTCAGAATAGTAAGCGGGCATGTCTAGGATGTGGTTGTGAAGTTTGTTGGAAGGCAATGGCTAGTCAGGTGCTCCAATTATAGAAGCAAAGGTAATATGCGCTATGCGATATAAATTATTTCATAATTAAATAAATGTCGTGTTCTAATTCAAATTGGTTCAAACTAGCCCTAATTTCACTATCTAAGTCAAGTGGCCCTAATTTTGGGTGAGGGGGTTTACAATTAGGTCCCAATTCAGAGTCCAAATCCTTCGTATGATTTGTTACCATGTCAAGAGATAAGTTATTTTAATTTATTTAATTATGTATAATTACTCTAAAATCTTATTTTAATTTTATTATTCTAATTTTTATGTTAATTCCTAAATTTTGTCCAAAGAAACTAAATTTTATCCACATGGGACTCATGGCACACAAATCGAAATGATCTGTTGACCAAAAAGTTAATTAATGCAAACTTGACTTTCATATATAGTTTTCTGTAGATTTTAGTGTCACAAATATGCTAGAGTTTACGGCTCATCGAGATTCAAATTTGTTTGGAAATTATTTGACATACAAAATCGTATTATGCAATGGTGGTTGATTGCTAACCTTGAAGTTCTACAAAATTAACAGCATAGAAATAGTACAAATTAAATTATGGGAAAAACATATGTCAATAATCTTGACATTATCTTTCCTAAACTTTAAACAATTCATGATCCAGGTTCTTAGTTCTCCCGGAATCGTGAAAACACCGAGACACGTCTATTTTTGAATATGTTGTGCTCAACGAATTTTCCAGAATTTAATATTTTAAATTTCGTAAAAAAATTTACATATTCAGAAAACTAACCTCAATACGGTTCTAACGTAGGAAACTGGGCCATGTTTGGAGTGCGAAGCTATGAGTAATGGTTTTTGGAAAAGAAGAAAACCCTAGATAACAATTCTCCAAAATTGGCTAAAGTAAAACCCTAGAAATTATAACTTTAATACTATATATACAGAGGAGAGAGAATAAGCCACGGCTAAAGGGGGACACGTGGCGTCCATCCACGCACTCACGCCCAGATCGGACGGCAAGCGTTCAGCCTGTCACGACCCGCACCCGCTTTTCGGATACGAGTACGTGGCCAAGCCCAGCCTACGCCGCACCATCGGCGGTAGTGCGTTGTCTATGATAACAATGGTCCATCAATCCAAATAGATAATATTTAATCACAAATTTAAATCTATTGCTCATTCACAATATTTATATAGTTTTACAAGATTCTTAATTTACAATTAAATCATAACTCGAGAACAAACCCGCTAAACATCAAATCCAAAGAAATTACTAAACTATCTAAATTCTAATATTGGCCTCGACAAGCATCTCGACCTCCAACCAAATCCAATGAGCAAGATAGAAAGTCACCTAAAAATATTTATCCAGTTATGATGGAATGAGTACAATCCAATAGTAGTTCCAGTTAATTGACAAGTACTATAAACAATAAATAGTTATGAAATACTTGATGAGAATATAATAAGGGAATAGGGTACATCATAGAGGAACAATTAAATAAAGAAATAATAAAAGACAAGAAATAAGAACAGAGAAGCATGTATAGACAGACAGATATGTGAAGTAGGAAACCTGTCATGCAAGTGTACAATCAGCAAGTATAGATTAATCTAGAATGACTGCATCTAACTAGTGTTTTAAAATACCAAGTAGACATGTGAACGGCTAGGGGGTAATATCCGGCAAACCACACGTGTCGTGTGTGGCTGCTATTATTCCAGAAAGACCATGGGATGGAAAGGATAGTTCACACGTCTCCTAGGTATTTTCCTGCTCGACTAGTACTTATGGATCCAAGTCTAGACATGAATAATCTCAATAGTCCGGAAGATGACAACAGGCAAGAAAATATATTAGTCCAGTAACTCATTAGTCAGAAAAATCAATAAGCCTGAAAATACGTGTCTCACGAAAATAAATCCATACAATACCAATCCGTGTATCCATCGTGTCAGGAATCAGGTAAAACAATACTATAAACATGCATCATAAAAAATATCAAATAATAAAAACTATCAGAGAATATACTCGCCTGTGGTCCTTAGCTGGTAAGAACCAGAATCCAAGTCACAGTCCAAATAACCTATGTATTACAAATTTACCATATCAAAAGATATTTTATTTTAATTTATTTAATTTTGCAATAATTACTTTAAAATGCTATTTTAATCTTATTATTCTTATTTTTAGGTCAAATCCTAATTTTGTCCAAAAGAACCTAAATTTTATCAACTCGAGACTCAAGACACGCAAATCGAAGCAATCTGTTGACCGAAAAGTCAACTGACACAAACTCGACTATCATGCATGGTTTCCTGTATATTTCAGCATAAAAAACATACTAGAATTTACGGCTCATCCGAATTCAATTTTGTTTGGGAATTATGGCACATAAAAAATTTGTATCGTGCACCGATAGTCAAATTCTAACCTAAAAATTCTACAGAATTAACAGTATAAAAATATGTCAAATTAAATTCTAGTAAAAACATATGTCAATGATCTTGATATTAGCTTTCTGAAACTTCAAACGATTCATGATTCAGATTCATGCTTCTCCCGAAATCGCAAAAACACCGAGACGCGTCTATTTTCGGACATGTTGTGCTCTACGAAATTTCCAGAATTTAATACTCATAATTTCGTAAAAAAATTTATATATTCAGAAATCTAACCTCAATATGGTTCTAACCCCAGAAACTGGGCCTCGTTTGGAGTCAGGAGCTATGAGTAATGGCTCCTAGAAGATGAAGGAAACCCTAGATGATATCTCCTCAAATCTCTCTCTCTCTCTCTAAAATAATGGGATAATTAAGCTTATTATAATATATATATATATATATATATATATATATATATGTTGAGCGGTTGAATGAAAAGTGATAGGATGACACATGTCAGAATCTGGTTGGATGGTTTTGGTTATATTATTTGTTTTTGATTTACCTTTATCAAAACATTATTTAAGTCATTTTAAATCTAAATAACTCAAAATAAATATTAAAATTAATCAAAAAAAATGGAAAAATTATCGAAAATATATTTTGAACCCAAAAACCGTAGAAAAATACTTTGGGCAATTTTATTTCATATGTTCACTACTATAATTAGGAGAAGCTCTAAACATTAGTTTTACCCATTTAACTAAAAATAAATACTAAAATTATTCCACAAATTCTGAAATTAATTCAGAAACTATATACTAATATTATAAATCCTAGAAAATAATGTGGGTCCATTCTATATTCCTGGGCTTGTACAATAAATTATACAAGTCCTAAAAAATAATTATTAGCCTAAATAACTCCCAATAAATACTAAAAATACTCAGAAAATTCCGAAAAAATTCTAGAAAATATATTTGATTATTAAGAACCTAAAATAAAAGTTTGGGACATTTGTATTTATTTTTGACACTAAAATAAATTCTTAAAAGCCCTAAAAAATTACTGTTACTAGTTTTTAATTAACCAAAAATTGTGAAATAAATTCCAATAGCTCCAAATTAACCTAATAACAACATCTAAGCTAAAATTTAATTATACGGAGGTTACAAGTCTACTCACCTTAAAAAATTTCGTCCTCGAATTTAAAATCCTCAATAGTTTTTTTTTTACCACCATAATTTAATCAATATAATCATGAAGTCAAACCACTTTTGTTATTTAACAAAGTCATTAAAAATTAACTTCATCCTCATAAGTTAAAATTTTAAAGTAAATATTCAAATTTTGAATTTATCTTCAAAATTTAAAATCTAATATAATTTTTCTCTTAAATCAGATTCACAAGTCATAACTCTTAAATACAATCTAACATTATTTCCTTAAAATTTAAATCGCATTTATAAATGTCTTCAAAATTTTAGTAATTAAATCCTTCAAATTTAATCTCATATCCAAACTTAAAAATTAAATTCAATCTTCAAGTTTTAAAAACAAAATTTCATCCTTAAAATTAGGAATCTCATATTATAGTCATTTCTCACAATAATTTAATTTGTCCCCATAGCCATAATTTATTTTGTCCTCACTACTATTAGGATTACTTGCACTATTACTTCTAAATAATTTTCTATCCATATTAACTGATACACCAATCTAATATTATTAGATCACCTCATCACACTCACTAGAACTCAAGATCACTTGCACTTTCTATAATACACATGTTTCACTTCACTCTCAAATGCAGGCATATGGTTCTATATCTCGATTGATGTATACGTATTTTCCTTTAAATATTTTATAGACTGATATACTATTCAGAAATACACTACATATCTTTCATGATCAATCTTGATATTTCTCAACCCATGACACACCATTAGAATTTCTAATACTCAGGCTTCCACTTTCATGAACTTCCACAGTGACACTCATCACCCACTGTGCATCCTGCACATAATTTTTAGACACTTCTTCCACATATTGCTTCAAATACATCACTGGCCTCAATATCAGGTGATATACCTATCACTAGTTATATACTGGTACACTCCTATCTACTCACATCAAGGCTCTACTTCTAAGGTAAAGAAAGATGGAACAAATCCTACAATAACAAGATTGGATAAGTATTGAGATGATACTTTAAGAACCAATTTGAGATACAACCTGATAATCATACACGTCTGTCCGAAATTATGACACTGAGAATCCTCCCCACGCCAGTAAGCATAGTTGCGATAAACAATAGGTTCCATAACTAAGGTATGCAACTCTATAATCACATCATCTAGAACCCTCACTACGCCAACCGGTATGGCTGCGAGAAACTCTAAATTTTATAACTAAGATATGTACATCCGAAGTCAGTTTCCTACGTTTTCGTCATGACAGCTAATATGGCTACGCTAAACTCTAGGCTCCATAACCAAAGCAGACGTTTTACCTTTCTTACTGTCCTCATCAACATATGTCATCAGATGATACCATAATTTAGCCCGTAAAATTCATCTCGATATAAAATCAAACTTAACAACGATACTAAAAATTAAATTTATCAACCGGTCACCAAGAATCAGATTAATAACAACAAGTGAGAATGGATAAAAACAAGGGAAAATATTTGAATTGGAATTTATAATAAGATTCTCAAGGGTCGTCCCAGAAATCTCTCAAAAATTTGTGATTGAGTATCCCTCTCTCATCTTAGTGTCCTATATCCTATTGCAGGCTTGTGGTAGTACAACTAAGTCGTCGCACTACTACAACATCCACAATTGTGAAGCTTAACCTGCGTAATTATCGATTAATGATTCAATCCTAAAAATTTAAAATTTAATTCCAATATTCAAAGTAAATCCTACTAATTTATATTTCATGAAATATTTAAAAAAAATTAAAGTCTCATCCTCAAAATTTGAATTTCAAATTTACTCCATCAATCTTATCTCTCGAACAAATTTAAATTTTGAATTCAAATTAAGTCCTTAAAAGTCAAATTCAACAAGTTATAAAATCAATCTTTGTATTGTTATTTTTTGGTCTAACTCGACCCATAAATCAAATCTCAATATTATATTGAACTCCTAACACTTAAATTCTCAACGTTATCCTTGAATTTCCCGAATTATATCTCAAAACTTTCAAGATTATCCATAATTTTAGAAACATTCAAAATTATCGACAAATATATATATATATATATATATATATTTGTCAATAATCAAATATGACAACTTCTACCCACCTTATAATTTTATCCTCGAAGTAAAATCCTCAAAATTTAACTTCTCGAGCAATTAAAATAAAATGTATATACTTTCCTCAAAAATCAAATATTCAAATATTGAAATAAAATTTTAATCACTTCCAAAAATCTTTATAACTTTGACTATGTTTATTGAATTAAATTTGAATCCTCAAAAATTTTAAATACATAAAATCTCAACTCCTCAAAAATTCTCAAAACTTAAAATTTATTTTTAATCTTCAAATTATAAATTTAAATCCATATCTTGTAGTCCAATAGCTCTAAGGTTAATCTTTTTTTAAAATTCGATAAAATCACAAAGTAATAAACCCATACTCAAAATTTTAAATCAAATACTCAAAATTTAAATTCTTCAAACTTAAACTTAAATCCACTATAATAATCTGTAAAAATCTAAAATTCCATAAATCTTCAACTTATTGTCTTTATCATCATTTAATTTAAAACAATTTTCCTTTTTTATTTTTTTTATTTTTTTTTAAATTTCAACCATGTTTGAAGCAAAAAAATTATAATTATCAAGCTAAAAAAATTTAAACCTCAAAGCAGATTTATTTTTTAATAATTCTCATTTTCAATAATTGTGTAACCTTAAGATAATAATTTACGAATCGAGTAGTCTACCCCTAACTTTGATCACACCACCTTATAAAAATATCATAATATATAATCACTTAATTTTCTCAAGTTCATCTACTAGAGTTTACTAAAAAGTTCAACATGTATGTCTATTTTAATCATATAGTGTATGTAACACATTAACTACCCAAGCAATAAAATTGAAATAAGGCCTTCCAATTGTATACCTAGTCCTAGCCATTCTTCTAAATTCAAATCAATCCTAATTGTGAATAAGCATCTCTTAGTCGCAGGCTCACAGCTAGTACTACTAAGTTGAAGTACTAACCATGATATCGTACTTGATACAAAGACGGACCTGCATGGGCCACCACTAAAAACTTGTCATGACCCGCACCCACTTTTCAGATACGAGTACGTGGCCATGCCAAGCCTACGCCGCAGCATCGGTGGTAGTGCGCTGTCTATGATAACAATGGTCCATCAATCCAAATAGATAATATTTAATCACAAATTTAAATCTATTGCTCATTCACAATATTTACATTGTTTTACAAGATTCTTAATTTATAATTAAATCATAACTCGGGAACAAACCCGTTAAACATCAAATCTAAAGAAATTACTAAACTATCTAAATTCTAATATTGGCCTCGGCTAGCATCTCGACCTCCAACCAAATCCAATGAGCAAGATAGCAAGTCACCTAAAAATGTTTACCTAGTCAGAATGGAACGAGTACAATCCAATAGCATTTCCAGTTAATTGACAAGTACTATGAACAATAAATAGTTATAAAATACTTGATGAGAATATAATAATGGAATAGGGTACATCATAGAGGAAAATTAAATAAAGAAATAATGAAAGACAAAAAATAAGAACAAAGAAGCATGTATAGAGATACAGATATGTGAACTAGGAAACCTGTCATGCAAGTGTACAATCAGCAAGTATAGATTAATCTAGAATGACTGCATATAACTAGTGTTTTGAAATACCAAGTTGACATATGAACGGCTAAGGGGTAATATCCGGCAAACCACACGTGTCGTGTATGGCTGCTATTATTCCAGAAAGATCATGGGATGGAAAGGGTAGTTCACACGTCACCTAGGTATTTCCCCGCCCGACTAGTACTTATGGATCCAAGTCTAGACACGAATAATCTTAATATCCAGAAGATGTCAATAGGCCAGAAAATAAATTAGTCCAGAAAAGTCAATAGGCCTGAAAATACGTGTCTCACGAAAATGAATCCAAACAATACCAATCCGTGTATCCATCGTGTCAGGAATCTGGTAAAACAATAATATAAACATGCATCATAGAAAATATCAAATAATAGAAACTATCAGAGAATGTACTCGCTTGTGGTCCTTAGCTGGTATGAACCAGAATCTAAGTCACAGTCCAAATAACCTATGTATTATAAATTTACCATGTCAAGAGATATTTTATTTTAATTTATTTAACTCTAGAATAATTACTCTAAAATCCTATTTTAATATTATTATTCTTATTTTTAGGTCAAATCCTAATTTTGTCCAAAAGAACCTAAATTTTATCAACTCGAGACTCATGGCACACAAATCTAGGCGATCTGTTGACCAAAAAGTCAACCGACACAAACTCGACTTTCATGTATGGTTTCCTATAGATTTCAGCATCAAAAATATGCTAGAATTTATGGCTCGTCTAAATTCAATTTTGTTTGGGAATAATGGCACATACAAATTTTGTATCGTGCACCGATGGTTAAATTCTAACCTAGAAATTAAACAGAATTAACAGTATATAAATATGACGATTTAAATTCTGGTAAAAATATATGTCAATGATCTCAACATTAGCTTTCCGAAACTTCAAATGGTTCATGATTCTGATTCCTGCTTCTCCCAGAATCGCAAAAACACCGAGACACGTCTATTTTCGGACATGCTGTGCTCTACGAATTTTTCAGAATTTAATACTCATAATTTCATAAAAAAATTTATATATTCAGAAAGATAACCTCAATATGGTTCTAATGCATGAAACTGGGCCTCGTTTGGAGTCCGGAGCTATGAGTAATGGCTCCTAGAAAATGAAGAAAACCCTAGATGATATCTCCTCAAATCTCTCTCTCTAAAATAATGAGATAATTAAGGTTAATATATATATATATATATATATATATATATATATATATATATATATATATATATATATATATATATATATATATATAGATGTTGAGCGGCTGAATGAAAAGTGATAGGATGACACATGTCAGAATCTGGTTGGATGGTTTTGGTTATATTATTTGTTTTTGATTTACCTTTATCAAAATATTATTTAAGTCATTTTAAATCTAAATAACTCAAAATAAACATTAAAATTAATCATAAAAACTTGGAAAAATTACAGAAAATATATTTTGAACCAACAATCCTACAAAAATACTTTGTGCAATTTTATGTTCATATATTTACTACTATAGATAGGAGAAGCTCTAAATATTAGTTTTACCTATTTAATTAAAATTAAATACTAAAATTATTCCAAAAATTCTGAAATAATTCCAAAAAATATATAATAATATTATACACCCTAGAAAATAACGTGGGTCCATTCTAAATTCCTGGGCTTGCACAATAAATTCTACAAATCCTACAAATTAGTTATTAGCCTAAATAACTCCCAATAAATACTAAAAATACTAAAAAAATTCCCAAAAAATTCTATAAAATATATTTGATTATTTAGAACCTAAAATAAAAGTTTGGAATATTTTTAATTATTTTTGACACTAAAATAAATTCTTAAAAGCCCTAAAGAATTATTGTTACCAGTTTTTAATTAACCAAAAATTGTGAAATAAATCCCAATAGCCCTAAATTACCCTAATAACAACATCTAATCTAGAATTTCAGTATACGGAGGTTACACAGCCTGGCTTGGCTCGACTGAGTTCGAGTCAGATTAGGACTCGGTTCGGCTCGGCTTGACTCGGCTCGGACCGATTTCTCCCTCACCCAGACCCGCGGGCCACTGACAGGCGGGCCCAACACTGTTGGCTGCGGGAAGCTGACGGGCAGGCACCTGTTGGCTGACTGGACATGATAATTACTTTTATGGGTTTTTTCATAAAATAGTTTTAAATTTATTTTTGCATAATTAACTCAAAATAAATACTAAAAATAATCATAAAATTCTCAAAAAAATCTAGAATATATATTTTATTATTTAGAACCTAAAATAAAAGTTTGGAACATTTTTTATTATGTTTGACCCTAACATAAATTCTTGAAAGTCCTAAAAAATTAGTGTTACTAGTTTTTAATTAATCAAAAATTATGAAAAAATTCTAATGGTCCCAAATTAACCTAATAATAACATTTAAGATAGAATTTTATGATACGGAGGTTACATGTTTCTTTAAACCTGAAGGCTGCTCCATTGGTAAACTTTTTATGGATCTATTACCTATTACACATTCAAGACTCCTGAATACAAATAATAGATTTACGATGCATAATAGGGGATAAATATCACAGTGTAAATTTGTACTTGCTGGAGATAGAATAGAAATGTAAACATTGTACATCCAAATTGCCTCACTGGGGATAAGGAGGTACAAGCCTCGCTTAGACATAGTACTTTTTGAGAAACTTGCCGTTGATCGACATCATTAGCAAGTATCTGTTATGCTTCGCGATCCGGTACGCACCGTTGGAATATACTGATTCCACCATGAAAGGACCTTCCCACTTAGATTGGAACTTCACTACCGTCTTGTGCTTCATGACCATCGGTCTTCTCATTATTAGGATGAGGTTAACGACTTGGAATGCTCTTTTCTTTACCTTCTTATTGGAGGCTCCAAAAATGCATGCTTGATATATCTCAATATATACAGTTGAGCTAGGAGACATTTCTCGTCCAGTGGTTCCAACTCTTGAAACCGTCTACGTCGGTTGTCTTTGGTTGTCAACTAGTTAGAGAGAGCTATGTAATGCCCTGTTCCACAGAAAGGTATTACGCTGTAATTATATATGGATTAGGCCGAGAGAATACAAGTGGTACGAGAAATCGAGATGCTTGGTGTGATGATGATGTATTTCTTAACTTGGCCGGATGGGATATCTTATAAGACGTGGTTCAAATGTATGATTATGCCAAGTTAGAAGACTGTGTATTACATCGGATCATTCTTGAGGGATCGTAGACGAATGTGGGATCATGGCATAGAAAAAATATTTATATAAGTTAGTGCATCTGTCCCTTCTCCTCTACACCTCTATACCCTAATAAAATGAATGCTAGTATTACTTTTGTTGTATGTCATAACTATATCTTGCTCTAGTCCACACAATAAATGATGCCTTATGTTTAATGAAGTTGTAATTAATAAAACACATGAATAAAGAACTGCTAGTACTTTTGATACAAGAATGCTATAAAGTAAGTTTGCCATGAGAAAGAAGTAATATTACGCAATCTACTTTACATATTGGTAACACTGAGAATAGAACATTTAACATCTGTATAGGTATATGTGCATTATTACACAATGACTATGAAGGGAACGCTTCATATGCGAGCATAAATATGGTTTTGTACCACCAGGCCACGATAATATCTGTAAGTTGGGAGCTACGGGTCACCAACCAATATGATAATGAACAAAATAAGAAGGACAAATAATGCTAGGCTTTACTTATATTTCTTTACCATACACTTTATGCTTAGATTTTATTTGCATAGTCGTTACATGGTCAGGGACAATTTATGCACAAGGTTTGGTAACTTTTCACGAACGAGATGCACCGGGGCACCGGGATTGTTCGACCTAAGAGAAAACATAGTACTTTGGTAGCACTGGATATAAATGAGACATTCAATGGGGATCACAACCTCATGAATGGCGCTTCGTATGCCCTTCGACGTCCTATATGGCATGTCCCTGATGGTGCAAAAGTATATCAATAATGACCCTCATGTAGTTAGGATGCATACTAATGAGAATATTTATGCAGGCTTAAAATTATCTATGTAAGAATGATTCGTATTAATTATGCTGTGACTAATCCTTTATTTGCAGGGATATGACGAGTGGGATATTGGTAAGAACCGTCGTTAGGCAATATGTACATACCTGATATATATTTAATGTATACTGTTGCTTCCAAAGTATGTTTCATTATACTGATGAATACACTAGTCATTGAAATAAACCTAGTTCCTATAGAAAGATCACTAAGTAAATATGCATACTTTTCACATGAATACTTAGGGTCGATTTAGGCGAGTTGGCTAATTTCTGCTCACCAGTACGCGATATATTCTGACCCACGTTTGTGGGCATCCCCAGGAACTCAATGATCGAGGAATGATTGGAACGGTTCTGAAGCATCAAAGCATTATTAGGGCATGCAAAAAATCTTCATCCGTTGGAGGCATCTTTTGTTATAGAGGGCATAATGTATGGAACAATATAATTTTAGTTATATCAGTGAGATTGTAAGCCAAGATGACAAATATCAATGTAAGCCAATTGGCGATTATCAGTTGTATTTGAGAGCTTTGTAAACATTTTGTTAGCCATGTACTCAATTATTATTATAAAAAAAGAGAAGCTTTTTATTATATTCATTGTGACTTCAATTTGTCTACTTAATTTTGCTGCGATGTCGTTATTACTGAGATATACCATGCCTTGTCTATCTTCTTGCCTTGTACAAGTATATTCAATGCTTGTACGATATCACGCTCGTGGCTACCATTGGTTCTTCAAAATTGGGGCATGATAAATTGGCATCAGGGCACGGTTTATGCGTCCTTGGACTCAAAAAATTCTAAATCAAAGTTGCCTCCACGATTACTCAAAGATGTATTTATGGATACTCAAAGTTGCATCAGTGACTATTCAAAGTTTCTTCAGCGATTAGTTACAGTCGCCTCAGTACGTATTCAAAGTTGTCTTCTGTGAGTATTCAAAGTTGCTTATGCGATTATTTAATTTGCATCTGTAATCGTTCTGTGTTGCTTCTGCTATTGTTCGAAAATATTTTTACAATTGAGAATATTTGACCGCTTGGCTACACTTACTGAATATTCCATACAATGAACCTAAATATTATGATGCCCTAATTGTGGTGATTCTTTATTTGTAAATGACACCAAGAACCCAACAATAATTCAATGCAATAGATAACTAACTTGTGATTAATATTTTGTATGTGAAAATGAAAGAAATCAATATATGTGTTGTAATCAATGTAAATTATGCATGAGCAGTTTCAATTGAGTAAATCAACAGTAAAGCTGAGTTTATTCATGTGCGATGGCAGGATTATATTTTATATCTAAGCATAAGAATTATTTTATAGCATGCAATGCTACCATGTGAAGGTAGTACGAGATGGACATTGGATCAGTGTAAGAACGATGTGACAGTCAGGAAATTACTTTTTTTTAGTGGTATATTCCTCTACCCTCTTAGTGATGCATATGCAGTGACCCTTCCATAAGTGATGGTATTGAGCCTACCAGTAAGAATGGGGTAGTGCCAAAAATTAATCGGGAAAAATGCCTTATTGTATACGTTGTGAGTGTTGTAGGACCGTGTATGAAAACTCTAGAGGGGGTGAATAGAGTTTATGTATGCAGCAGAATAAAATTACCTGTTAAAAAAATAATTTTATGGCATACAATGGTGATCAACAACTAGCAGTTATAATAGATCTCATGTGTAAGTGATACTACTAGCAGTGCTATGAATATACTTATATATATGTAGTAGAGTGAGTATCTTGTGTAAGTGATACTACTGTCCAAGTTCTGATATGCTCAAGGTTTTAAAAAAATTATGATTTGTAGTATGCTATAAAAGTTTTATGAAAAACGTACAAGTGATCTCATCATAATACTAGTATAGATATCATGCTCATACACTTGGTTTTAAGATAGGCTATATTCTCAGTAATTTGTTTTTAGACAAGTCATTAAAAAAAGTTATAATTACAGTCAATTACTGAATGAATGATAATTGTATTTAGGAAATGTTTGTAAATAGCTCTTTGTATATCATTACTCAGTGAGGTATTTTGTTATTATTAATTAGTTGTAGGGGCCAATTCCTAAATAGCGGTGGTTCGAAGACTTTTAAGTACCGTATCGCTTAAGGCCGTTTATACCTTGTTGACAGAAGGACCCTTTTGGCTATTAACAATAATTTTTACACCTTTAGAGCATAATATTGAAGAGTCATTTAATAAAAGTTTCTTCGTACACATTAAGAGCAATTATACTACGATATTTCAATAAATTGAATGAGTACAATAAACTACTATAAATATAAAAATTTGTGTTACCATAATGACTTAACAGTCATATTTTTGTGTTGGTGCAATTTCTATGAGATTGTCCATTTTTGGCTTTTTGCAATCACCAACTTTTTTCTTTGATATTACATCTTGTCTCAAATTGTTCCACCTATATAATTAGAACAAGACTTTGGTATCCAAGATTTGGATCCATAGTGATTAGTTTTTGGAATCTAGATAAACATATTTGTATTCACTAATCTTCGTGCTTTGCAAAAGTATGAAGTGTCCTTTCAATCCATAGTAGTGACATCTAATTGTGATGTTTGGGTTAAAACCAAGTGTATGAGCATGATATGTCATATGATTATTTTTCTTAGGTGTGGTGTAGATAAAGGCATGATTATGTGATTTACCAATCATCTTGTCTCTCTTATGTGAGTATCTTGTTTCCTTTTGTTTGGATAAGTATCGTGTGTGTCCAGTGCTAGATTGGGTTATAGGTTGTATAACCTATTTACCCAGTCTCTTCTTTAACTTTTTAGAGCTAACAAGTAATTCATCATATTTAGCAGAAAGATCCTTAATCTTAAGTGAGGCATTAGAGTACTTCTACTTTTCCTATTTTAGGTCCTCCTTAAGTTTAACATTTTCTTGATTGCTTTCATCAAAGCAGTCAAGAGCTTCTTTCAAGCTAAGCTTAAGTTTGGAGATTTTAATTGATTCATCAGAAGAGGAGTTTTCTCTACCTTCCTTAAGTAAGAAAATAAGCTGATCATTCTTAAGCTGATAAGATTTAATATCTTTTCAAGCTTGCTTATAGTTATTTCTAAGCTTATTAAAGTCTTCAAATAAATTATTAAAATCATCAGACAATTCATCATACGAAATATCTTTTGCTAGTGAGTCATCATTTAACTCGCTTACCATTAAGCACAAGTCTACCGTATATTGAAGTTTTTGTCATTCCTGTATTGGATGCTTGTATCAGTTCCATTTCTTACAGTATGGCATAAGCCAGAAGTTTCTTTATTGCCATTACTGTTGCTTGGAGTATCAGCAACTTTTTCTATACTTGTTGCTTGCTTTTTAGGACTCAAGCTTGTTGTGTCTTGAGTTCTTTCTTCATTGTCTTCACCATCGCTCTAATATGTTTCTTCCAGTATTTTCCATATTTTATGTGATGTTTTGCACTTGGAAATGCGTTTGAATTCGTCTTCGCTTAGAGGATAGTTGAGCATGTACATTGCTTTTGCATCATCGCTTGCTGCTTTCTTTTTATCTTCGGTATATTCATCATCTGCTTTGTCAACTCTTTTGTAACCATTAGTAACATAAGTCCATAAGTTAAAGCTAAGAGAATTTAGAAAAATACTCATATGTATTTTTTAGAATAAATAGTTAGTGCTGTTAAAAATAGGTGGCGTATCAAGGAGTTGGCTTTCACCATTGATGGGAAAGAGTGATCGTGTTGTTTCCATGTGTTATACGCTTTGGATGTTAATTCAGTAATCAAGAGAACTCACTCTAATACCAATTGTAGGGGCAATTGGTATGAGCAATAGTTCCTTTATAAAGAGCACCTGCTTTGATACCAATTATAGGACCGTGTATGGCAACTCTAGTAGGGGTGAATAGAGTTTATTATGCAGCAAAATAAAATTACCTGTTAAAAAAATAATTCTATGGCATGCAATGGTGATCAACTACTAGCAGTTAGAATATATCTCATGTGTAAGTAATACTACTAGTAGTGTAATGAATATACTTATATATATGCAGTAGAGTGAGAGAAAGCAAACGCAAACACCAAGATGTATAATGGTTTTCCTCTGAGAGGACTAGTCCAGTCCCGATAACTCAAGCTCAGAGTTTTATCGACTATAATCACCAATAATTAATCATAAGCTTTGATCCAAAGGCTTGACATTTCTTTACAATACGAGGTTTGATCCGAAGTCTCACAACTTCACAGCTAGAGAGAGAACTACTGATAGAGCCAAGCACTTTATAACTCTGTAGACTTCTTGACTGAGGTCGCACTTGACACTAGAAAGGCTAGGGAGTTGGTCTTTGAGATAGGAAAGTTAAAGCTCGAATGTTTGCTCATAGTTGAATAGAAGGATTAAGAATGGTTGAGTGAGTAGGAATGTATAAATCTAATTCTATTTATAGTGTGTTGGGAAACAAAATTTAGGCAGAAATTAGATGGGTTTCAATTAAAATTTTCGAACATTGGGCCAGGAAATCAGGAATATTATTATTGTGCGAATTTCATACTAAAGGGGTAACCGAGTTCGGTCTGAGTTCGGTCCGAGTTAGGCATAAATTTGGCCCGACTTCATTTTCAAAGTATGGTAGACTTTGTTAATGAATGTGGCATGATTTGGTGGATAGATTTGTTATTTTATTTGAGTGGACTAGGTATCTGGGTATAGGTACTTTGATTCGCCAGTGTGACTCAGTTTACATCAATCCTAGACTCAAATAAATAAAAGATTATATTTGAATATTAAACCAAACTTGATAAACAAATCTTTTAGCTGGTGCCGAGTATGTCTTTAGTATTGATAGAGTTGATATACTTTGTATCAAGTATCTGCTTCATTTGTATTTTAGATCTAATGTTTGACAATTGTCAGAATCAAGTTGACTGTGACTACTTTGTGCCAACAAGTGTCCCTTAGGTATTTTTGATTGTTTATCAACATCGGACCCTGGATAGTTGGATTTGAGTTGTCAACATTAGACCCTCGATAGCTTAATGTTACATGGGATAGCAAGGAAGTGAGATAGTATGAGGTGGATGCCTAAGTTGGGATAACGAGTTGGATTATATGGTGGCTTAAATAGGTTGGGTGAAAGTTTTAAATTTTAGCATCGATGATCGAATGTTACTATCGATAAATAAGTTGGATCATATATCCAGTGAGATTGGTTAGGATTGATTGGGAATCATAAGCGGGATATTATGTTTGGTTACCTGAATTTGGAAGTTCTTGGAAATCAATTGAAGATGGACCGAGTATGTGGTAAACTATTTTCTTTGACCTTAGGTGTGTAGCATTTACTACATGCCTAACTTAAAAAGTGTAGCAGCCGTGAAGTGGGAATATTTGAACCAAGCGATTGACAAATAATATTTAATCAGCATATGAACTTGTAGGATTGCAAGTAACTAATCGATGAACCTTATTATCTGGCAATATATGAAAGTTTGTAAGTGGTTCGATGGATGGAATACAAATAAAGCTTGAGTTATAGTACGTTGGGATAAATACTATCGATGAAAAGTTTTGTCGTATCAATAACCGTTGATTGACAGATATAATTGATCAAATTATTAATATGGGGTGATCCCTAGCTTGGTGGGTTGACCAATATACCGAGTACGTGAATAATTATCGAAGGTGGTTAAGAGAGAGAAAATTCTATGAGACATTGATGAGGTGATGCAATTAAGTTGATGGTTAATGTGAATGAAAGTTGACCCTATAAAAATAAAGTTGGCAAAAGTATGTTCGATGGAATGAATCGGAAGAAATAAATTTTTAATATATTGGTTGGATGATATTATCGGTTATAAATTATTTAGTTGATACTGAACACATGAATACGTAATATAAATGTAAAGGAATTAAGAGCAAGGATCATGAACAATATACTAGTAAAGGTGATTTATCGGAATTTAATTTTGGGTTAGTTGCCTTGCCCTATAGATTAATCAGACGCACGAGAATTCAAGTAGGATATGTTGGTACAACTAGAGGATGACTATGAAATCAGAAATAAAATAATATTTTGGAACAAAAACTGTTGGATGGATAAGTTTGGGAATTGACGGTTGCTAGAGTTGGATTTGATTGCTTCGACTGGGATGGAAATCAATAATGGGTTCGGTTAGATAGATTAGCTTGGAATGATTTCTTGTGAATCAAGTTGGAATGAGAAATAAATCATAATAAAAGATAGAAATGTCACTTGAGAATTTTGATTGAAATTTCATACATTGGGAAGAGAAACTTGATATATGATGTAGCTAATGCGACTATTGTACGTGATATATTATGATCATTAAATATAATAGAATTTTGTAGCTTGGACAGCGACATGACTAAATAAAACTCTGGATTGATAAGAATTTTGATGCTACTAATGATGGAAAAAAGATTAATAAAAGTTTGAATGAAAGAAATTACAATATTGAGGGAACAGTCAGAGCGATTATAAATACACTTTGGTCATAATAAAGAGACGAATGGTGATATTCTTAATGTAATCAATCAAAGTTGGATGGACCAAAATAAGATGACGACAGGTAAAATTATTCATAAGAGGTGGGAATGACGGAATTGACATTGAAAGAAGGAATATTATAATTCAAAATTAATACAAAATTTGTTATGGTCGGTTTGTCTTAAATAATTAAAGTATCGTGCTTGGGTTAATGGATTAACCTGGGCAGTCCCTAGGAATTTTTTATATTTTGGCACAATAGGAAGATAGCGATTGTGGCAAATGGTTATACGAAGGAACACTATGAACATTATAAAACAATTATGCATATGATGGACCGAAAGAACATTGGCAAGTATTGAGAAGTGCTTAGCCCAAAACTTGATTGCAATGTGTCAAAAAGATATAGACAAGATTGACCGAATAAGTGTCGTAAGAAATTAGAGTTATGGAAAATCAATCTTAAAGAACAACTTGGCCGAAAGTATTAAATGATCAGTAATGAGGAATAGAATTTCCTTTGTAGCCATTTGGTTTCTCTAACCATTAGCATTGGTTAAGTGTATTACATTTTGTGTACGCCTGAAATGTATGTACATTCTGTACGAAGTGGTGAACAGAATTCAAATGGAGCTGCAGAAGAGTATTGATGAATGGAAGAACATGAACAAATTATTTGGGAAAAAAAGATATGGGTTGACTTAAGTGATATGGTTAATTGAGATATTCTTTTAGGTTTCGAGGATGAAATTTTTTCAGAGTGGTATATTATGTAATGTCCAGTTCCGCGAAAAGACATTACGTTGGATTTATAGATGGATCAGACCGATGGAATACAAGTGGTGCAAACAATCGAGATGCTTGGTATGATGATGTTGTATTTCTTAACTTAGCCGGATGGGATATCTTATGCGACGTGGTTCTAAAGTATGATTATCCCAAGTTAGAAGACTGTGTATCGCGTTAGATCATTCTTGAGGGATTGTAGGCAAATATGGGATCGTGGCATGGTACCAATATATATATATATATATAAGTGAGTAGGCCTGTCCCTTCTCCTCTACTCCTTCATGCCCTAATAAAATAAAAGCTAGTATTTTTTTGTTGTATGTCATATCAATATGCTGCTCTAGTCCACACAATAATAATGAAGCCTTATGTTTAATGCTGCTGTAATTAAAAAAACACATGAATAACGAACTGATAATACTATTGATAGAAGATTGCTATATAGTAAGTCTGCCATGAGAAAAAAGTAATGTAACATAATCTACTTCACATGCTAGTAACAATAAAAATAGAACATTTAACATCTGTACAGGTATAAGTGCATTATTGTATATTAACTATGAAGAAAATGCTTCATATGCAAGCATAAATATGGTTTGGTACCACCGGGCCACGAGAAGGTCTGTAAGTTGGGACCTACGGGTCACCAACCGATATAAGAATAAACAAAACGAGAAGGATCAATAATGCAAGACTTTACTTATATTTCTTTACCATGCAATTTATGCTTAGATTTTATTTGCATAGTCGTTGCTTGGTCAGGGATAACTAGTGCACAAGGTTTGGTAAGTTTTCTCGAACGAGATGCACCGGGGCACCGGGATCGTTCGACCTAGGAGAAAATATAGTGCTTTGGTAGCACTGGGTATAAACGAGACATTCATTGGGGATCAAAATCTCATGAATGGCGCTTCGTACGCCCTTCGAAGTCCTATATAGCATGTCCTACGTGATGTGAAACCATATCACCAATGACCATCATGTAGTTAGGATGCATACTTAATGAGAATATTTATGCTTGCTTAACGTTATCTCTGTAAGAATGATTCGTATTAATTATGCTATGGCTAATCTTTGTTTTGCAAGGATACGAAGAGTGGGTTATTGGTAAGAATTACCATTATGTGATATATACATATGTAATATATATTCAATATATACTGCTACTTCCAATGTATGTTTTATTATGATGCTAAATACTCTGATCATTGAAATGAACCTAGTCCTATAGAAACATCACTAAGTGAATGTGCATACTTTTCACATGAATACTTAATGTCGGTTTAGGTGAGCGGACTAGTTTCTGCTCACCAGTACGTGATATGTACTGACCCACAATTTTGGGCATCCCCTAGTACTCAGTGATCGGGGAGTGACTGGAATAGTTCTGAGGCATCGAAGCATTGTTGGGGTGTGCACAAGTTCTTCTTCCATTGGAGTCATCTTTTGTTGTAAAGGGCATAATGTATGGAACAGTGTAATTTTAGTTGTATCAGTTAGATTGTAAGCCAAGACAAAAAATATCAATGTAAGACAAATGGCCAAGTATCAGTTATATTTTTGTAAATATTTTGTAAGCCATGCACTCAATTATCATTATTAATAAAGAGAAGTTTTTCATTATATTCATTGTGTCTTCAATTTGTATGCTTAATTTTGTGGTGATATCGTTGTTTCTGAGATACACAATGCCTTGTTTATCTTCATGCCTTGTACAAGTGCAATCTAGGCTTGTACGAAATTACGCCCGTGGCTACTTTTGGTTCTTCAGAATTAGGGCATAACAAGCTATCCAGAGGGAAAAAAATCTATATTTCCACGGGCATGATTGCTTCGCTTCTGTAAACTAAGAAGAACCGTGTACTGCCAATTAGGGTTCAGACCGTTGTGCGATAGGCCCAGAGATATTTCCCAAGTTTCTCGTTTCAATCACCTTTATTAGACGAACTGAACTTCTTGAGTAGCTTGATGATAAATTTGTTGAACGCTTCTGCTAATCTATTTCATACTGGATTATACATAGTCGAAGCTACATTTTGCATTCAATTTTTATTCCAAAACCAATAGAAAGTGTGGTTTGTAAACTATGGACCATTATCGTGGATGATCCTCTGTGGAAGCCTAAAATGGTAGATAACGTAAAGTTTGACAAAGTTGATCATGTTTGGTATTTGTATCTCAATGAGCAGTATGTCTTTTGCCCATTTGGAGAAGTAGTCAGTTATAGCGAGAATTAGATAGATTGATAGATAGATAGATAGAGAAATAGATAGATAGATTGATAGATAGATAGATAGATAGATAGATAGATAGATAGATGGGTAGTTAGATATATCTATCTATATGTATAGATATATATACATATAGCTAGATAGATGCATAGGTATAGCTAGATAAATACATATATATGAGTTTGGGTATATATATGGGTATATGTGTGTATGTGTGAATAGGTATACATATAGATACGTAGATATGTATATATATGATAGATATATATATTCTAGCCGAGATTATTAACTAGGTATATATCTATATGCATAGATAGATAACTAGAGGAGTAGTTAGAGGGGGTATTGGAGGATATCTCAATACCTTGAGATATCAAGGTATCTCAATACCTTGAGATATCCAAGGTATTGAGTTTCGAGCGGGGTTTTTGAGCAACTGCCTAGGGATAAGTTTAGAGATGGGTTTTTATGTATTGGTATATATAATTATACGTGCTAACATAGGTTTTAGCGGGTTTAGGCGGGGTGCGTAGCCTAGGTCGAGGTATCGGATACCGAGGGTATCCCGGTATCTCGAGGAGGCGAGTTTGAGGGTTTACTAGCTGAACGAGCTAGTTTTGACCTACAATTTTAGGGGCACCCTAGTTTGACCTAGTGTTGACCATTTTTGTCCTCGTTGACCGTAAAAGTCAACATTTGACCTAGTTTTGACCTAGAGTTGACTTTTTAGACCTCAGGTTGATTTTTTTACCCAAATTTTACCGGTTTGACCCGTTCGACCTAGAATATCCCTAAAAGCCTGTTTTTAATTATTTTATATCAGTTTAAATCCATAGAACCCTGTTTAATTTTGCTTTTCGTAATAGGTTCTTGCGACGCCGGTCCTGATCTCGATCCTCATCAGTTGCTCAGGACCTCAGGCGAGTACCTACCTATGATAGTTTCTATTTCATGATAGCATTTATATCACCTGCTCTAGAACTGTAATGCTTGATTTTGACACATTATTACACGAGCTGGTACTAGTGGATCCCGTCATAAGATGCTATCCCCCTTACCGTGTTCAGTGGGTACTCTATCACGTGTATTTTATCATGTACTTCGGGTATTGATTCTCATGTGCTATCATGTGCTTCTTGTGCTCCCGCCTTCATGTGCGCGTGCTATTTATCATGTACGTAGCATGTTGTGGTTGGATCCAAGAGTATTAGTGGTGGAGGGGAGTAGGAGTTGGTTATGTGATCAAAGCCAAACAGTATTCATGTGTATATCAGTTATGCAACTGACGCATAACGGAGTTATCGTAGTTTATTCATGTGCAACCTAAGCCGATCACATAACGAACTTGTGCTCAAGGCACTTAGCTAGTATTCATGTTTTCTCACATGCAGTTACTTCTCCACTACTTGTCTTCTTCTCCAGTTTATATTGCAGCTACTTTATCTGCTCCATCATGTATTTATTTTCCTGTGCATCTTGTATACTTTTCTTTTGCTAGTCATATACACCTTACCTTGTATTTGGAGTTGCTTTCAGAGTTATGTACTTCGCTCCAGTCCTGACTGAGCATCTTTTTTTTCAGAGGATCCTGAGGATTTTTGCCCGACATTCTACGGGCCGGGCGTCGAGGAGTGTTGTGACCCCGAGACTGAGGAGGAGCCCGTCGAGGAGACGCCGTTAGCGCCCTAGTTAGCTAGGTGGGTTTCCTGGGTTGTTCCTAGTCGCTTTTCTAGATGACAGTATTATTATTTTGTTGTGAGATGTTGTAGACTATAGACTTGGACTGTATATTTTGGATATTGTATTGCTCTCTTTGGTTCTTGTTTCCTTTGCTATCTTATCGTGCTTTTACTCTTCCCTTAGTTATTGTGATTGAGGCATATATATACTACGTGGTTGCCCTCCTTTTGGAGAGGTTATTGATAGGTTTTGTGAGATAGATTTGGTTGACCTAGAACGAACCTTTACAGCGTTCTACCGTCGATTCTGTGGCGTAGGCTGGACGTACCCACGACTCATGCCCAATTTTTCGGGTGCGGGTCGTGACACGTTTTTGGTGGCGGCCCATGCAGGTCTAGTATGCAGGTCTAGTTTCTAAGTCTACCTGCAATAGGATATAGGATATAGGCTGAGAGAGAGTGTGCTTAATCACAACTAGGACCCTTCCTGATTTCTTTTGCTATCTTTAACTTTCCTGAAATTGTTTTCTTTTGCAATATTACTATCCTTCATTGATGATATCGTATCTTCCACCGTATTGACTTCTTTTGATCTGTGTTCTTCTTGATTCCATTCCAGCACTTGCTTTATTTGATTTCGGTGCATCCCATAGCTTTGTGTTTGTATCTTTTTTTGTTAGACACCATCTTATTTCTGAATCTTTAGCTAGACTCTACAAGATCACGACCGGGGGTGGCATCATCCTAGTCAATGATGTCTGCAGAGACCGGAGAGTTATCTTGGGAGGTCGGGAGTTAAGTGTGTGCCTACTCGTAATGCCACTTCCGAGCTACGATATTGTACTCGGGATGGATTGGTTGAGTATGCATTTTGCTAGTATAGATTATCGTGGAGGCAGAGTGTTGTTTAGTCCGCCGGGTGAGCCAGAGTTTGAGTTTGCCAGAGGAGCAGCGGAGCAGAGCGAGAAAGTCTTCTGCGGAGCCCTGGTGGTAGAGCAGAGGTTGTAACATCCATTGATAGCGGAGTTCATGGATGTCTTTCCGGAGGAGTTGCCAGGGTTACCTCCGGACAGAGATGTGGAGTTCTCTATAGACTTGGTGCCAGGTGCGGAGCCGATATCCCAGCACGTCTATAGAGTCAGCAATAGTGAGCTGATAGAGTTAAAGAAGCAGGTGGATGAGCTTCATGACAAGGGATTTATCAGATCTAGTTCTTCTCCGTGGGGTACTCTAGTACTTTTTGTGCCGAAGAAGGATGGGTCGATACGGATGTGTATCGACTACAGGGCTCTGAACAACCTCACAATCAAGAACAAGTATCCGCTACCGCGTATTGATGATCTCTTTGACCAGTTGAGTGGAGCGAGGGTATTTTCCAGGATTGATCAGGAGGGAGGATATTCCGAAGACAGCTTTTTGGACCAGGTATGGACAATATGAGTTCATGGTGATGCCGTTTGGGTTGACTAATGTCCGACAGTGTTCATGAATCTGATGAACAAGGTGTTCCATCAGCATCTGGACAGGTTTATAGTGGTGTTTATAGATAATATCTTGGTGTATTCGAAGACCCCAGAGGAGCATGAGGAGCATCTGAGGATAGTGCTGGAGACTCTCAAAAAGGAGAAGCTTTATGGAAAGCTTTCGAAGTGCGAGTTCTTCCTTGACAAGGTTGAATTCCTTGGTCATGTGGTGACAGAAGAAGGGATCTCGGTAGATCCGAGGAAGATCATGGCAGTTGAGGCATGGAGTGCTCTGAGTTCAGTAGCAAAGGTCAGGAGTTTCATGGGACTGGCAGGTTACTACAGAAGATTTGTTCAGGACTTTTCCCGGATTGCGGAGCCGTTGTCTAGGCTGACCCGGAAGGACATGGAGTTTGTTTGGTCAGAGGAGTACCAGATCGCCTTTGATGAGCTGAAGAGAAGGTTGACGACAGCTCCAGTATTGACGTTGCCATTAAGGTCTGGACGATTCACTATCTATAGTGATGCATCGGGGAAGGGACTGGGTTGTGTGTTGTAGCAGAATGGGAGGGTGATTGCCTATGCTTCAAGGCAATTATGTCCTCATGAGAAGAACTATCCTACCCACGATTTGGAGTTGGCAGCAATCATTTTGCTCTGAAGTTGTGGAAATACTATTTATACGGAGAGCGTGTGGAGATCTTCCCAGACCACAAGAGCTTGAAGTATGTGTTTACCCAAAAAGAGCTGAACATGAGGCAGAGGAGATAGTTGGAGTTGATAAAAGACTTCGACATATTCTTGCAGTACCATCCAGGGAATGAAAATGTAGTTGCGGATGCACTGAGCAGGTATCCGGTAGCTATGTGCCTGACTACAGATCGTTATCTCCTGGCAGATCTAGAGAGCTTGGGCATTGAGGTGATAGTGCTTGGAGTTAAAATACAGATATGGGGACTGCTGATTCAGTCTGAGTTGGTAGACCGGATCAGGGCTACACAGTTTGAGGATGAGTCCCTGAGGAGCATCAGGGCGCAGGTTCAGATTGGATTATCAGATGATTTTACCATTGCTGATGATGGTTCATTGCGGCACGGTACCAGGTTGTGTGTGCCGAGTGGGTCATTGCGCGAGGAAGTTCTTCAGGAGGCGCATCGATCCCAATACTCTATGCTTCCAGGTGCCAACAAGATATATAGAGATCTGAGAAAGCATGTATGGTGGTACGGGATAAAGCGGGAGGTAGCGCACTTCGTATCCCGATGCTTAGTGTGCCAGCAGGTGAAGGCGGAAAGGCAGAGGCCAGGAGGTTTGCTCCAGCCGTTACCCATTCCATAGTGGAAATGGGAGCATGTGACCATAGATTTTGTTTCTGGACTTCTCCGTTCTCCAGGTGGAAAGGATGCGATTTGGGTCATCGTAGACAGGTTGACCAAATCGACCCACTTTCTACCATTCAAAGTGGGTATGTCTACGGAGAGACTAGCAGAGATATATGTGCGCCAGATAGTCAGCCTGCATGGAGTCCCTGTGAGCATAGTATCAGACCGGGACAGTCGCTTTACTTCATATTTCTGGAGGAGTCTGCAGGCTAGCTTGGGCACCCAGCTCAAGTTTAGTACCGCATATCACCCACAGACAGACGGTCAATTAGAGAGGACTATCAAGACACTTGAGGACATGCTTCGCACTTGTGTTCTGAATTTCAGTGGCTCTTGGCAGGATCACTTGCACTTGGTAGAGTTTGCTTACAACAACAGCTACAAAGCCAGTATCGAGATGTCAACATTCGAGGCGTTGTATGGACGGAGGTGTCGCACTCCGTTATCATGGGATGATGTAGGCGAGAGAGCTTTGCTTGGCCCGGAGATGGTAGTTGATGCGGCGGAGAAGGTCAAGCTCATTAGAGATAGACTTCGGGTAGCGCAGGACAGGCAGCGGCATTGGGCCGATAGCCACCGGAGACCTTTGGATTTTGAGGTATAGCTTAGAATCTAGATTTTGTTCTTGTGTTTGCTTGTGATTGCTTGTTTTAGATTAAGTGTTGAGACCTTGTTTGTGCTAGGTTGGAGATCTGGTGTTCCTGAGGATTTCTCCGACGTGGGGCACTATTCGCTTCGGTAGTGGCGGGAAGTTTAGCCCACGTTTCGTCGGACTCTTTCGCATCCTTGAGAGGGTCGGTGCTGTGGCGTATAGGTTAGAGTTTTCGCCTACCCTAGAGGGAGTTCATGATATGTTTCATGTGTCGCAGTTGAGACGGTACGTGGTGGATCCCAGTCACGTATTGGATCACTCAGAGATCGTGGTGTGCCCTACTCTTAGCTATCCAGAGCAGCCAATGGAGATTCTGGATCGGCGGGAGAAGGTGTTGAGGAACCAGACTATTCCCTTGCTTTGCGTCGCGTGGAGGCATCACTCTCCAGGTGAGTCGACCTGGGAGAGGGAGGATGAAATGCACGAGCGATACCCTTATCTTTTCGAGCTCTTAGGTATGGTTCTTTTCTTTTTCTTGCATTCATGTCCTAGTTTCGTCTTTTAATTTCGAGGACGAAATTATTTTAAGGAGGGTAGGCTTGTCCCTACCCGATTCTAGAAAACAAGACTATATTTTTTTTTATTTGGTAAATTATGTATTATTTATAATTAATTATATTTATATTTAATTGATGGTTGTATTATTTTTTTATTGATTGTTTTAGGGTTTTGGCTAGTCTGGACCCATGTCAGACTATCATGCCCCAGTCCCAAAATATGTAGGACTAGGAACACGTAAGCATGCTAGCCATATGGATATGGCAACTTTAATATAAGGAAACCAAAATCCATACGTACGCTGTAATATGAATATCAATCCACCAGTGGTATAAACATATGTCACAAGTCATAGGGTATAATCTAAATCTCATCCACAAAAAATCAAATATAAATAAATAACCAGTATCTATGAAACTAGATCTCAATAAGAAGTATCTGAGGACGATAATTGGAAGGAAACAAATCCACTACCAACTCGAATATAAGAGCAAATATAATATAAGTACAACACAACAAACACCATATAAGAATACCATCTAACAATCACGGGATCGAAGAGAAGACATCCTCGAAATATATGTAACCATCCAAATCTGCGCTCCTGCAAATACTCAAGAACAAATACACCTGGAAAGGGACCAGGTCCTTAGAGAGACGTAACAAGATACATAGAAGCAAGCCAATTTGAATACAGTAAACATGTATAATGTTTGAAAATATATAAGTACACTGTACAAGACAATCTATATGAATGCAAATGAGGATAACTTTTCGACGTATGGGCAAGGGTAGGCTACTCGATCTAATCCTCACAACTCATACACTTGTCAGTGGACATCATCAACAGACATACCTCTGGGGTAGCGACCCTCGGACTCCATCAATCGACATACCTCGGGGGTAGCGACCATCGGACACGACCACCATAGTGCGTGCTAGCTACTACAGTTTACCAGAGTGGTTAAAAGTCCATATGCCTAATGATTGTTCTTGATGATACTAAGTGCCATGTGTGTGTCAACATATTTAATACATAGTAATGACTGAAAAAAACTACACATGCAAGAAATATACAGAAATGTACTAAATATACAGAAATATACTAAGCATGCAAAATACTGTAAGCAATTTGGCAAGGTATCTTGCCTGGCAAGAAAGCTGTAAAGTGTAACGTCCCAAAGTCCAACACACAGGATCAAAAGCTATGGCCGCAGAACAAATGTCTCCGGATGCTAAAATAAACATCACCAACGTTCCCAGAATAAGTAAAATAGCTAAGCAGTACTTCCCTTTCGTCCAATTTGGACACAGGGATAAAACGATAATTTTGGGTAAAAGTGGGGTCCACGTGTGGCCCACTTTGCACAAAAAAATGTGCCAAGGGTAACAGTTTCTAAATGGAACAAATTATAGGTCAAACAACTCTAGATATCAATACGAACCGAATGGTATGTCAAAATATAGATTCTGATGGGCCGAACACAATTTCGCCCAAAAGTCAATTGTAGGGCCCGCCAATTGGCGACTTGGTCAACTGTCTCAGAATTTCGTAAAAATTGGGTCACAGGACCAGCGCGTTACCACGAGTCCAGTGGCACAAGTTTCGTCAAAATCTGATGAGCGGGCACAAAATGCGCATGGCTTCCACAAAAGTTGCGACACGGATGTGTCCGCGGATACAGGCTGATTTCGGCGCGCACATGCGTCCGAATCAGTTTCTGTAATTTTTTACGTGTTCGGTTACGCTGCACACACTGTTTGCTACACTTGGTACACGGCGGGGCTGTCCCGTTTGGCGGGACACGCTCCGTTTCATAACTTTTGAAAATCTGAGAAAAGTGGGTTCGCGTGATTTTCTAACAAATTTAATTCTGTTCACAATAATTAATAATATAGGGTTATTTAACAGAAATTAAACTAGGTCAAGTGGTCTACGCATACCAAAAAGAATCATCGAATTTGGATCTCTGTAGTGGGAGATACGAACTCCGAAATATGGGTGGTCACCGTAATTTTCTGCGATCCCAGAATTCGGTCTGTTTCTGCCAACTTTGGCGCTATTTTTGCCTAGGGTTACGCGTTGTTCGAGGTCTACTAACACACAGATATAGAAGAGGGTTAAGGGGTGAGCATACCGGTGAAGACGAGGTGGCATTTGGTTAAGCGAGTCGACGGAAAGCAACTCCGGAACACAGGTACTTCGATGTGGGAATCTGTAGTGCGCGGGGTCGCGGTCGTCGAGATTGGTTTGGACGGCCTGACAGGGTCCTCTGACTGTGGTGGCGGCTCTCTCTAGGTTAAGATGGGAAGAGGGAGAGTCTGGATGATTAGGTTTAGGGTTTAGAGAAATAAATTATATATATATATATATATATATATATATATATATGAAAGGGAAGGGAAGGGTTGGTTAATACCCGTGGATACGTGGGGGTCTTGGCTGTGGTTTACATAAAGGAAATGGCTTGGAAGGTTAGTTGCAATAGGGGGGCGGCATTTGCTGTGGAATTGTTGGGAATGGTTTGCTTAAGATTTGCTTTGGTTTGCTTATAGTTGGATTGTTATTTATTAATATTATTATTTGTTTATATTATTTTCTTTTCTTTTCTTTTCCTTTTTATAATACTTCCCCAATTAAATATATATATGCATATATATATATATATTTATATATATATATATATATATATATATATATATATTTATATAAATAATCATAAGAAAAAGTTCTAGATTATAATAATGCACACTATTAAGCTAGCAACTGCTCAAGGGGTCTCTTACATGAAATAAATTTCAAAAAATTCCTGATGGTCCCATAAATCCTCTAAGTGCACCAACACCAAAAATAAAAATTATAAAAAATCTATTTCTCCTAATTAGCCACTAATTACTACAATTAAATTAATAATTAATAATAAAAAGGGGTATATACGATTTCTAGGAAGAGGGGTTTTACATTCTACCCAACTTATAAAAATTTCGTTCTCGAAATTAAAATTAAGACACGATAGAATGCAAGGATGGTTTATGATTTGCATTGTTTAAAATGCAAGGCTAGGTTTAAAGGGGTGGGCGATGTTGCGCGTTGCATTTCCCAAAAATCATGGGAAAATCCACATGAGCGAAAAATAGGTTTCTTCAAGTGTCATGTCCAACGGTATGGACACCTAAATGCTCTTTTGCATAAAGCGCCCAATAAGTGGAAAAATTGCACAAAGATGAGAATTGGATGATGGGCACATCTAGGATAAGGGTGTAGAATTTGTAGGAAGGCAGTGGCTTGTGTAGTGCTTCAATTATCGGAGCACGATAAGGGGCGCTAAGTGATATAATTATTGTAAAATTAAATAAAAATATCGTGTTCTATCTCTAACTGGACTCAATCTAACCTTAGTCTCACTATCTCAGCCAAGTAGGTCTAATTTTGGGTGAGGGGTTCACAATCTATCGAACTTAAATTTATCCATCTATCTCCTAAGGCTATACATCTAGGAAAACTATTTCTCAGATTATTTAATCATGTTATTCAATCCTTAAGGTTTTAACACCAAATATATCTCCTATGATATGTCCTTAATCAATTATAAAAGAGAGTCACTAAGTCATGTAATGAGATTTATGGGGTATATCTGGTACTATTAGTGCCAACTTATACCAGCATGAGGTTTCATCTTTCCAAAATAAGGGAAGACGGAGAGCAGTAATAAAGAATTTAAGGTGAAGGTGATATAATACAAGTACGAGGTTCAAAGAGATTAAAGAATTCAAAAAGAGAGTTGTCAGGATAGTTGTGGATTGAATCCTATTTTTGGTAACTTCCTATTTACATGCTCGTATTAGTACAGTTATGTAATCGATATGATGTGTCAGACATGTCTAGGGGCAAGTATATCCGTCTACTACCATATCTCAATCCACGTAAAGTAGGCATGCGAAGAGCGAACCAAGCGCACTAAGGTTAGCTAGACCTTAATATACTGATTCTGATTAGGCAATTGTATCATTGTGTGCACCCAATAATACATATGCCATGAGCAAGCTCGATAAAAGAATAAGCTTGCAAAAACTAGGTTATAATAGCAGCATAAATCAAGGTAGTATAGAAAATATAAGTACGCTAGATTATGATGAGAGAAGTTACAAAATAATCCCAGTTCTCAAAGAAGATAAGACTCTTACAATCTCTACAGTGGTCATACTAAATCCTTGTCTAAGTCGATAGTCGACCAAATAGGGGTATAGACTTCTAAGCTCTACAGTATGATGAAACATTATCTTCTTATGCTAGCACACAGTTAGTGTCATTCAGCTACACTTCAATAATAGGGCAAAAGACTATGTGATACTAGGTTGTGAGGTATACTACCAAACTTATAACAATTAACTAATACTGTAATTGCCTTCAGGATATCGTAGAAACTCCTGTTAAGGTTTACGAGAAGGGGGTCTTGGTACTTATTAGGGTATCCTCTTTCATTACATAGGTCATGGTCATCCTAAGTCTTAATCATAGCGCTCATAGAGCAAGTGTCAATAGTAAGGATAGAAGAGTTACTGGCCGTCAAGGGGAAAGGATCTAACTCGTATTGAGGTGGGGGTAAATGTTAAGTAATTTAAAACTAAGGGATAAGCACCAGGTCTCAATCTACAAGAATAGCTTAAAGCATCAAGTTCTAACTACTAAGCACAAAATTTCAAAATTTAGCATTTACAGCTATAATCCCAGCAACTATATATCCTAATCATAGAATAAAAACACTTGGTCTATAATCAGAGGTGTCAGGTGGCATGAGTTAAAATATGAAGAAAAGAAGAACATAATTTGGTCGTCTCACAATTAGCGAACGCTAAGGTCACAGAGGAACAGTATATAAAATTAAAATAGGGCTCTAGATAGCATCGTGGTTTTCTAAGGAGGAGTGGTATGCTAGTTGCTATGTTCGAGGTATGATCAAGAGAAATGTTATATTCATTGCTCTTGGCTTCCTAAGGTACTGTCTGCTACTAATAAGACAATAATCTAAGTTTATAGTTCTCCAATACTTATCTAACTATGAAGGTTAGGTTCAGTCCTAATTTTTAATTTTTGGTTTTCTATTGGTTCCTCAATACTAGGGTCAAACATTATGGTAGAACTTTTAACTAACTCTAGTAGTATCTATGCTACTCACAAGTCCTCATAATACATCAAGGGGTAATGGTAAACTAATCTATAGATAAGGAATTCTAGGGTTCACTAGATATTCTAAACTTAGTGGTGTGTCTATATTTTCGTTCTATTCTCAATAGGTGTGATACCATATTTATCATCCTAATAATAGGGGTTCCTATATTCTAGCAGAAGGCTATACTCAAAGAACTATTAGGGAAGTACAGGAATCAAGCAGGATGCAATTATCCAGACAAAATGGATTGGAAGGAGAGCGAATCATAGTCAATTGTGGATGAGATTCTATACTCTATTCCTAAGTGCAGGTTTATTCGGTACAATAATGTAACCGAGACAATATGCTCTTGACCTGCATGGGCCACCACAAAAATATGTCACGCCCCAGTCCCAAAATATGTAGGACTAAGAATACGTAAGCATACCAGCCATATGGATATGGCAACTCCAATATATGGAAACCAAAATCCATACGTACGCTGTAATATGAATATCAATCCTCCAGTGGTATAAACATATGTCACAAGTCACAGGGTATAATCTAAATCTCATCCGTAGAAAATTAAATATAAATAAATAACCAGTATCTATAAAACTAGATCTCAATAAGAAGTATCTGAGGATGATAGTTGGATGGAAACAAATCCACTACCAACTCGAATATAAGAGCAAATACAATATAAGTACAACACAACAAACACCATATAAGAATACCAGCTAACAATCACGGGCTCGAAGAGAAGACATCCTCAAAATATATGTAACCATCCAAATTTGCGCTCATATAAATACTCAAGAACAGATACACCTGGAAAGAGACCAGGTCCTCAGAGGGACGTAATAAGATACATAGAAGCAAGCCAATTTGAATACAGTAAACATGCATAATGTTTGAAAATATATAAGTACGTTGTACAAGACAATCTATATGAATGCAAATGAGGACAACTTTTTGACGTATGGGTAAGGGTAGGCTACTCGATCTAATCCTCACAACTCATACACTCGTCAATGGAAATCATCAGCCGATATACCTCTGGGGTAGCGACCCTCGGACTCCATTAATCGACATACCTCGAGGGTAGCGACCATCGGACACGACCACCATAGTGCATGCTAGTTACTACGGTTTACCAGAGTGGTTAAAAGCCCATACGCCTAATGATTGTCCTCGATGATACTAAGTGCCATGTGTGTGTCAACATATCTAATACATAGCAATGACTGAAAGAAAATTACACATGCAAGAAATATACAGAAATGCAATAAATATACAGAAATGCAATAAATATACAGAAATATACTAAGCATGCAAAATACTGTAAGCAATTTGGCAAGGTATCTTGCCTGGCAAGAAAGCTGTAAAGTATAACGTCCCGAAGTCCAACACACAGGATAAGAAGTTATGGACGTAGAAAAAATATGTCCAGATGCTGAAATAAATATTACCAACATTCCCAGAATAAGCAAAATAGCTAAAAAGTACTTCCCTTTCTTCCAATTTAGATACAGGGGCAAAACGGCAATTTTGGGTAAAAGTGGGGTCCACATGTGGCCCACTTTGCACCAAAAAATGTGCCAAGGATAACAGTCTCTAAATAGAACAAAATATAGGTCAAACAACTCTAGATGTCAATACGAACCCAACGGTATGTCCAAATGTGGATTCTGATGGGCCGAACACAATTTTACCTAAAAAGTCAACTATGGGGCCCGCCAATTGGCGACTTGGTCAACTGTCTCAGAATTACGTTAAAATTGGTTCACAGGACCAGCGCATTACCATGAGTCCAGTGGCACAAGTTTTGTCGCAATCTGACTAGCGTACCCAAAATGCGCGCGACTTCCAAAAAAGTTGTGACACGATGTGTCCGCGGATACGAGCTGATTCTGGCGCACACATGCGTCCGAATTAGTTTCCACATTTTTTTACGAGTCCGGTTACGCTACGCGCACCGTTTGGTACACTTGGTACACGGCGGGGCGGTCCCGTTTGGCGGGGCGCGCTCCGTTTCACAACTTTTGGAAATCTGAGAAAAGTGAGTTCGCGGGATTTTTCAACTAATTTAATTCTTTCTACAACAATTAATAATCTAGGGTTATTTAACAGAAATTAAACTAGGTCAAGTGGTCTATGTATACCAAAAAGAATTATCGAATTCGGATCTCTGTGGTGGGAGATACGAACTCCGAAACATGGGTGGTCACCGCAGTTTTCTACGATCCCAAAATTTTGTCTATTTCCTCCAACTTTGGTGCTATTTTTGCCTAGGGTTACGCGTTGTTCGAGGTCTACTAATATACAGATATGGAAGAGGGTTAAGGGGTGAGTATACCGGTGAAGATGGTGTGGCGTTTGGTTGAGCGAGTCGACGGAAAACAACTCCGGAACACAGGTACCTCGCTGTAGAAATCTGTACTGCGCGAGGTCGCGATCGTCGGGATTGGTTTGGACAGCCTGGCGGGGTTCTCTGGCTGCGGTGGCGGCGCTCTCTAGGTCTAGATAGGAAGAGGGAGATTCTGGATGATTAGGTTTAGGGTTTAGAGAAATAAATAATATATATATATGTTTATATGAAAGGGAAGGGAAGGGTTGGTTAATACCCGCGGATACGTGGGGGTCTTGGTTGTGGTTTACATAAAGGAAGTGGCTTGGAAGGTTAGTTGCAATAGGGGGGGCGGCGTTTGCTGTGGAATGGTTGGGAATGGTTTGCTTAAGATTTGCTTTGGTTTGCTTATAGTTGTATTGTTATTTATTAATATTATTATTTGTTTATATTATTTTCTTTTCTTTTCTTTTCCTTTTTATAATACTTTCCCAATTAAATATATATATACATATATATATATATATATTTGTATATATATATATATATATATATATATATATATATATATATATATATATATATATATACTCATAAGAAAAAATTCTAGATTATAATAATGTACACTATTAAGCTAGCAACTGCTCAAGGGGTCTCCTACATGAAATAAATTTCAAAAAATTCCTGATGGTCCCAAAAATCCTCTAAGTGCACCAACACCTAAAATAAAAATTATAAAAAATCTATTTCTCCTAATTAGCCACTAATTGCTATAATTAAATTAATAATTAATAATTAAAAAAAAGTATATACATTTCTAAGAAGAGTGGTTTTACACAGACCCTAGTGGACCTATATCCGACCCAACCAACACCCTTGTGAGGCTTATTTTTGGGTTTAGAATTATTTTATATTTTTAATAAGTTAGTTGGAGTGATTAGGAGTTAGTTTGAGTACTTTTGGAACCCCAAACCCAAAACCCAAGTTGCATGACTTAAGGAGAGGACATTTTGGTCATTTTCCATCCATGTAACCTACTTTAATGCACATGGCCGGCCCCTTTTTGCATCTGGACAGTAGCCCCTCTTCTTCTCCATTCCTCTTCACTTCTTCTTCTTCTTCTTCTTCTTCTTCTTCTTCTTCTTCTCCATTCTCCATTTCCTTCTTCTTCCTTCTTCCAACAAGCTTCAAGTAAGTCATTTTTTCTCTTTCTTCTTCTATTCTTCATGGATGTAAACCCTAACCCTACACTTTTTCCTGACCTAGGTGTTTAGAGCCTAGACTTAGTGTGGAGGCTTGATTTCGAAGCTTGGAAGCTTGAGGGTGGTGATTTCAAGAGTTTTAGAGACTTTTGCCTTGGGATTCCAACTTCCAAGAGGTAAACCCTAACTTTTCTCTTACTAATTGCTCTAATATAGTGTAATTAGTGGTTTAGAACCTTCCTAGATCCTAAGAATACCCGTGGGAGGAAGTTGGAATAAGTTTGGTTGTGTTTGGAGACTTTAACATTAGGTTTTGTGTCAATTTTGGATGAAATCCGAGATTGGCCCAATTTTGGGTGATGCTTTAGGTAGACGTTGTCGAGTATCTTGAGGGTACGTGCGTGTCTCGGTTCTGACACGTGAAGTCGTGTCACGGAGAAACGGGCGTTTCGAGCGTTTTGGAGGTTTTTGTCGTCGCCGGTTCTATGTACGTGCGCGTTTTTGCCACGGACCTAGAATCGACAAGTTAGCATTTTTTCTAGGATCTAGATATCGTTTAGAACCTGTGGGTAAATTTTGGGCCAATTCCGAGTTGGTTTGGTGTGCGTTTCAGGAGATTTTGCGAACCGCACACCGCGTATTCGTCGAAATAACCGAACTGCCATTTCGACTTGGTTTCCTAGTTTCGGGCTTGTGCGCGCATTGGGTTAGCTTCGGGGTGTGTGTGCTAGAATTCTCAGGTTATATTATATATATATATATATGTGTGTGTGTGTGTGTGTGTGTGTGTGTGTGTGTGTTTGTGCGTGTAGGGGCCGTTGGGCGTGCGTTGGTGTGTGTGTGTGTTGTGTTGTGTGTTGTGTGTGTTGTGTTTCTGTCTATATATATATATATATATATATATTTATTGATATGTATTGTATATATATATTTATTTATGTATATACATATATTTGTGTAGGTGTATATGTATATAAGTAAGTGTTTGTGTATATATATATATATATATATATATATATATATATATGTATGAGTGTGCGTGTGTGTGTATATGTATATATATATATCTGTGTGTATGTGTGTATATATATATATATATGGATTTGTGTGTTTATATATATATAGATGTGTATATATATATATATGTAGTGTGTATATAAATATATACATGTGTGTTTGTTTATATGTGTGAATGTGTGTGTATTTATGTGTGTGTGTAAGTGTATATTTATTAGTGTGTGTGTATATATATATAGTTGTGTGTATATATATATATATGTATGTTAATATATATATATATAGATATATGTGTGTGTGGTCGTGTGTGTGTGAGGTGTGTCGAGGAGGGGGCAGCGTGCAGCGAAGGGGGGCTGCTGTGCCGCAGCGGAGCGCGCTGCAGCATACTGTACAGCAGCAGCAGCTGCCCACTGCAGCAGCAGCAGCATACGCAGCGCTAGCAGCAACAGCACATGCAGCATTCGTAGCAGCAGCACATACAGCGTCTAGCGGCTAGTAGCGAGTGAGAGAGAGAGATATAGATATATATTTATCAATAGATAGATAGTTAGATAGATAGATAGATAGATTGATTGGTAGATAGATAAATAGATAGATAGATAATTAGATAGATAGATAGATAGATAGATAGATAGATTGATGGGTAATTAGATATATCTATCTATATGTATAAACATATATACATATAGCTAGATAGATGCATAGGTATAGCTAGATAAATACATATATATGAGTTTGGATATATATACGGGTATATGTGTGTATGTGTGAATAGGTATACATATAGCTACGTAGATATGTATATATATGATAGATATATATATTCTAGCCTAGATTATTAACTAGGTATATATCTATATGCATAGATAGATAACTAGAGGGGTAGTTTGAGGGGTATTGGAGGATATCTCAATACCTTGAGATATCAAGGTATCTTAATACCTTGAGATATCCAAGGTATTGAGTTTCGAACGGGGTTTTTGAGCAATTGCCTAGGGATAAGTTTAGAGATGGATTTTTATGTATTGGTATATATAATTACGCGTGCTAGCATAGGTTTTAGCGAGTTTAGGCGGGGTGTGTAGCCTAGGTCGAGGTATCGGATACCAAGGGTATCCCGGTATCTCGAGGAGGTGAGTTTGAGGGTTTACTAGCTTAACGAGCTAGTTTTAACCTAGAATTTTAGGGGCACCATAGTTTGACCTAGTCATGACCATTTTTGTCCTCGTTGACCGTAAAAGTCAATGTTTGACCTAGTTTTGACCTAGAGTTGACTTTTTGGACCCCGGGTTGGCTTTTTGACCCAAATTTCACCGGTTTGACCCGTTCGACCTAGAATATCCCAAGAAGCCAGTTTTTAATTATTTTATATCAGTTTAAATTCATAGAACCCTGTTTAATTCTACTTTTCATAATAGGTTCTTGCGACGCTGGTCTGGATCTCTCTGATAGTTTCTATTTCATGATAGCGTTTATATCACCTGCTCTAGAACTGTAATACTTGATTCTGACACATTATTACACGAGCTGGTACTAGTGGATCCCGTCAGGAGATGCTATCCCCCTTACCGTGTTCAGCGGGTACTCTATCACGTGTATTTCATCATGTGCTTCGGGTATTGATTCTCATGTGCTATCATATGCTTCTTGTGCTCTCGCCTTCATGTGTGCGAGCAATTTATCATGTACGTAGCGTGTTGTGGTTTGATCCAAGAGTATTAGTAGGTGAGGGGAGTAGGAGTTGGTTATGTGATCAAAGCCAAACAGTATTCATGTGTATGTCGGTTATGCAACTCACGTATAACGAAGTTATCGTAGTTTATTCATGTGCAACCTAAGCTGATTACATAACGAACTTGTGCTCAAGGCACTTAGCTAGTATTCATGTTTTCTCATATGCAGTTACTTCTCCACTACTTGTCTTATTCTTCAGTTTATATTACAGCTACTTTATCTGCTCCATCATGTATTTATTTACCTGTGCATCTTGTATACTTTTCTATTGCTAGTCATATACACCTTACCATATATTTGGAGTTGCTTTTAGAGTTATGTACTTCGCTCCAGTCTTGACCGGGCATATTTTTCCAGAGGATCCTGAGGATTTTTGTCCGACATTCTACGGGCCGGGCGTCGAGGAGTGTTATGACCCCCAACTGAGGAGGAGCCCGTCGAGGAGACGCCGTTAGCACCCTAGTTAGCTAGGTGGGTTTCCTGGGTTGTTCCGAGTAGCTTTTCTGGATGACTGTATTATTATTTTGTTGTGAGATGTTGTAGACTATAGACTTGGACTGTATATTTTGGATATTGTATTGCTCTCTTTGGTTCTTGTTTCCTTTGCTATCTTATCGTGCTTTTACTCTTCCCTTAGTTATTGTGATTGAGGCATATACATACTGCGTGGTTACCCTCCTTTTGGAGAGGTTATTGACATATTTTGTGAGATATATTTGGTTGACCTAGAACGAACCTTTACAGTGTTCTACCGCCGATTCTGCGGCGTAGGCTGGACGTACCCACGACTCATGCCCGATTTTTCGGGTGCGGGTCGTAACAATTCCTATAAAGTAAAAAGTTGGATTTCTTCATGTATTATCTAATGGTGTAGACACCTCTCTGCACTTTTGTATAAATGTGCTGAACAGTTGGAAAATTACACAAAGACGAAAATTGGATTAAATTAATTAAAATTAATGCGCAAGGTGTTCTTGATTTAATTTGGAGTACATGAGGTTAAAATTTGGTGGAACACAAGTATCATGGACGTAGAGGGCTCCGAGTAGAATATTAACCAAATTTGGGTTTCACAAAACGGGTCAAGATTGTGTCTCCAATTTCGATTGGAACGCACAGGGGTACAAAGTTAGAATTATTTAGAATTAAATAATAAAGTCTGCGACGAATGTTGTGCGACTAAATTGTAGCACAAGAAAGCATAATTATAAGTTACACAAAGGTCAGAATAGTAGGCGGGAATGTCTAGGACAAGGTTGTGAAATTTGTAGATAGGCAATGGCTAGTGTAGTGCTCCAAATATCGAAGCAACGGTAAGGTGCGCTAAGCGATATAAATATTGTATAGTTAAATCAAATGCCGTGTTCTATTACCAATTGTGTTCTAATTAGCCCTGATTTTTCTATCTAAGCCAAGTTGACCTAATTTTGGGAGAGGGGGTTTACATGCCCAGATCAAACGGCCAGCGTTCAGCCCGGCTTGGCTCGGCTGAGTCCGAGTCAGATTAGGACTCGGCTCAGACAGATTTCTCCCTCACCCACACCCGCAGGTCACTGACAGGTGGGTCCAGCACTGTTGGCTGCGGGAGGCTAACGGGCGGGACCTTGTTGGCTGATTGGGAAGGATAATTACTTTTATGGGTTTTCTTTTTTAGAAAATAGTTTTTAATTCAGTTTTGCATAATTAACTCAAAATAAACACTAAAAATAATCAGAAATTCTAGAAAATATATTTGATTATTTAGAACCTAAAATAAAAGTTTTGGGTATTTTTAATTATGTTTGACCCTAACATAATTTCTTGAAAGTCCTAGAAAATTAGTGTTACTAGTTTTTAATTAATCAAAAATTATGGAAAAATCCCAATATTCCCAAATTAACCTAATAACAACATTTAAGCTAGAATTTCAAGATACGAAGGTTACAAGTCTACCCACCTAAAAAAATTTGTCCTTAAAATTTAATACAGAGCAAATAGAAGAAGAAAATTACCTCATTGTGTAAAAAGATAGGGGTAGTGCTCTCGTATCTCATCTTCCCGCTCCCAAGTGGATTCACCAGGGGAGTAATGCCTCCAAGCAATGCGAACCAAGGGAATTACTTGGTTACGAAGCACTTTATATCTGTGGTCTAGGATCTCCACAGGCTGCTACGGATAACAAAGGCTTGGTCCATCCTTAAGCTCCGAATGATCTAATATATATCTAGGATCTGGGACGTATCACCTCAGTTGTGACACATGGAACACGTTGTGTACTCCTTCCAATGTACTCGGTAAGGCTAGTCGATAGGCTACAGCCCCGACTTTTTCCAGAACATCGAAAGGTCCGATGAATCTTGGACTAAGCTTTCCACCTCCACCGAAATGAATCATACCACGTGTCGGAGAGATCCTCAAGATAACTAAGTTGCCAACCTATGCCAAAATAGTAACTTATCGCATAACCTAAGAATGTAATCGATATTTAAATAAATAAATCGATACCTCAAACTCTAGCGGTCTCCTATGGCTATCGGCCCACTGCTTTTGTCTGTCCTGAGCCACACGAAGTCTCTCTCTAATCTGCTTCACTTTTTCTGTAGCATCAACTACCATCTATGGTCCCAAAAGTACTCTCTCTCCTACGTCATGCCAAGATAATGGAGTCTGGCATCTCCTACCGTAGAAAGCCTCAAAAGAAGATATCTCGATACTGGCCTGATAGCTATTGTTGTATGCAAACTCTACCAGGTGAAGATAATCCTCCCATGAGCCAACATAATCTAGTATACATGTCCGAGCATATCCTCGAGCATCTGAATAGTCCTCTCTAACTGTCCATCCATCTGAGGGTGGTAAGCAGTGCTAAATTTTAGTTGGGTACCCAAGCTAGCCTATAAACTCCTCCAAAAGTGGGATGTAAATCTACTATCCCGACCAGACACAATACTTACAGGAACTCCATGCAGCCTGACTATCTGTCTCATATATAAATTAGTGAGCTTCTCCGTGGACAATCCCACTTTAAAAGGCAAAAGTGGGCTAATTTGGTCAACCTTTCAACAATGACCCAAATTGCGTTCTTCCCTCATGGAGTGCGTGGAAATCCGAAAACAAAATCCATCGTGATATGCTCCCATTTTCACTCAGGAATCGATAGTGGATGTAGAAATCCTCCTGGTCTCTCCTCTCGGCTTTGACTTATTGGCAGACTAAACATCTGGAGACAAAATATGCTATCTCTCGCTTCATCCCATACCACCACACGTGTTCCCTCAGGTCCTTACACATCTTGTTATGTCGCGGATGTATAAAATACTGGAAATGATGAGTCTCCTGTATGATCTCTTCCCGTAGGTCCCCACTAGGTACATATAACCAAGTTTCGTGCCTTAGTGAACCATCATCAGCAATAGAGAAGTTATCCATTAATCCTGCATGTACCTGACTCTGAGGCTTCGCAGACCCTCATCCTGGTACTGTGTCTCTCGGATCTTCTCCATCAACCCTGACTGAATCTGTATGCCCATCATCTGTGTCTCCACTTCTGGAATAATAACCTCGATGCCCAGGCTATCCAAGTCTGTTAATAAGTGGCAATCCGTTATCAAGTACATCACTACTAGATATCTGCTCAAGGCATCGGCAACTACGTTAGCCTTCCCTGGATGATACTATAGTAAAATATTAAAATCCTTCATCAGTTCTAGCCACCTACGCTGCCTCATATTCAGCTCTTTATGCGTAAAGTTGTACTTCATGCTCTTGTGGTCAGTGTATATTTTTACTTGCTCTCCGTAAAGATAATATCTCCACGGCATTAGAGCGAAGATCACTACTGCTAATTGTAAGTCATGTGTGGGATAGTTTCTCTCATGTGGCCACAACTATCTAGAAGAATATGCTACCACCTTCTTGTTCTGCTCTAGAACACATCCCAAGCCCTTCCCTGAAGCATCGCTATAAATAACAAATCTACCAGTCCCCGATGGCACCGTCAAAACAGGCGCTGTTGTTAATCTCTTCTTTAGCTCATTAAATGCAGCCTAACATTCTTTGGTCCACAGGAACTGTACATCATTCCGAGTGAGTCTAGTTAATGGCTCTGCGATCCGAGAAAAATTCTTCACAAATTTCCTGTAATACTAGGCAAATCCTAAGAAGCTTCTGATCTCTGCAACAGAACTCGCAGTAGTCCAAGACTCTACAGTAGCAATCTTCTTTGGATCCACCAAAATTCTGTCTCCTGTCACCACATGCCTAAGGAACTCTCCCTTATCCATGAAAAACTCATATTTTGATAGTTTTCCATAGAGCTTCTCTTTTCGAAGGGTCTCTAGCACAATCCTTAGATGCTTCTCGTGCGCTTTCGGTATCTTCGAGTAGACAAGGATATCATCTATGAACACTACTATGAACTTGTCAAGGTACTGGTGGAACACCTTGTTCATCAAGTTTATGAAGACTACAGGGGCATTAGTCAACCCAAATCGCATCACCATAAACTCATATTGGCTATATCTTTTCCAAAATATAGTTTTCGGAATATCTTCCTTCTTCACCTTCAACTGATGATAGCCAGACCTCAAATCAATCTTCAAAAATACCCTCGCACTGCTCACTGATCAAAAAGATCATCTATTTTTGGTAGCTGGTATTTGTTTTTGATGATGAGATTGTTCAGAGCCCTATAATTAATGCATATTCGCACTGACCCATATTTCTTTGGTACTAATAAGATCGGGGCTCCCTAAGGCGAGGAACTCGATCTAATGAAACCCTTGTCTAGTAATTCATCAACCTGCTTCTTAAGTTCTGCCAGCTCATTATTGTTGATCCTGTAGACCTGTTATGATACCGGCTCTGCCCCAGGCACTAAGTTAATAGAAAATTCAAGATCTCTGTCCGTTGGCAATCCGGGTAGCTCCTCAGGAAATACGTCTAGCTAGAAACTTTACAATAATTGGGTATAGCAAGTCTTTCTCTGCTACCATGGCTCAACAAATAATTCTATCACTCTACTCAACTCCTCCCCTAATAAACTTAAATTCTGGCTCTCCTGGAGGGCGAAATAGTACATGTCCTCACGACGGTATATGTTAGCATGGTGTAAACTCAACCAATCCATTCCAAAGACAATGTCAAAACTCGAAAGTGGAATTACGAGTAAACTAGCATCCAAATTATGGCATCCCAAGGTAATACGACGCCCCTTGCAAGTATCACTGACTAGGATAGTACCTCCACTAGTTGTAATCACTTGAATTTTTAGAAATTTAGAAATTTAATTTTTAGAATTATTATGAATTTGTCTGTATTTTTTAATAAAATAAAACCAAGGTATTCTAAAATTAAAACAATTTTACATGGTGTTAAATAATGTTAAAATATTATAAAAATAATATTTTCTGGTGTAAAATGAAAAACTAGACATAGGGTAATTTTCCGAGAATTTATTAGACCCCGAAAATATATTTAAAGCCCTAAAAACTAATGTATATTTAAACCTAATTAAACCCTGACTGAACCCGGTTCACTTGAACCAAACCAAACCAAACCAAACCACTGTCAAACCGAATCAAACCCAGCCTTAACGGGTCGGGTCGGGTCGGGTCGGATCTAAATCAAACCCGACCTGGACCCGTTAAACCCTAAACCCGAAAACCCTTTCTTCTTCCCCCGACCCCTCTCCTCCCGGCGGCCGTTTCTGCCGCCGTAGCCGCCGGCGACCCTTCCTCTTCGTCTCGCTCGAACCCCCGAGCCCTTCCCCTTTGCCTCCTATGAACCGCCGGCCATCCTCCTCCCTTTCCCCCGCTATTTAAACCCCTCTTCCCTCTGGTTGCCGTCCCTTCATCCCCCACAACCACCACCCGCCGCCTGACCGACCTCCTCCTTGCTCCTCCGTCCTCGCCGACCAACCACCGCAGCCCAGGAGCCCCAGCGCCTCCGCCTCCCTCCTCTGTCTTCCCCCTCCTCCTCGATCTCAAACCTAGCAGCAGCCGAGGCCTCCCCTGCCTCTGCTCGGCCGCCTGAGCATCAGCCCCCTCCGCCTCCAGCTGAACCTCCCAGCCCCGAGCCACATTCCTCCGGCCAGCCCCCAGCAGCCTCGAGCCCTAGTCACCCTAGCCTCGGCCGCCCTGAGCCGCCTTCCTCCGGCGAGTCTTTCCACCAGCACCCGGACACAGCCCGGACATAGATACTGTGTCGAGTCGACAAGAAGACACGAAAAATTTTGGTTTCACGAAGCCCTGTTCAGGTACTCTTTTCTCTCTCCTCACTGCCCCATTTTCTATTTCGTCTATTGTGACGTGAACCCTGCGTGACCCTCTCGATGCCCGTGTAACCCGCTCGGTGCGTCGCGTCCTGTGGTGATCGCGAACCGCGATCCAAAAACAGAAAAAATAATACCCTGTTTCCCCCCGGAACTGAGTATGCCCCGCCAAACGGGACGACTTGGTCGCGTGCGGTCTTCACCAAAGCGTGTGCACCGTTGGTACGGACGTGCGAGGTTTTGCAGAAGTTGATTTGGATGTGCTTGCACACCAAAATCAACGCGTATCCGCCGACAACGTCCCGTATCCGTCCGTTCTGGAACACGTCGTAACTTTATGTGCACACGTCGGATCGAAACAAAACTTGAGCCATCGGACTCGAAGCAATACGCTGGTCCGGTGACCCAAGTTTGGTTCGATTCTGAGAATGTTGACAAAATCGTGTATCGTGGGCCCCCCGGCTCCACTTGACGGGCGATTTTGTGAACGACTCATCAGAATCCAGTTCTGGAAGTTCCGTTGGGTTCGTATCATCGTTCCTGACTTTTTGACACTAAGTTGGATGAATTTGGAGACCATTGGTCCTGACACATTTTTCGGTGCAAAGCGGCCCACAGGTGGACCCCATTTTGACCAGAAACTGTCATTTTTGCCCTTGTGTCCAAATTGGACTTAAGGACAGGCATTTCTAGCTATTTGATATTTTCTGAACCTGTTGGTGATGTTTATTTCAGCAACCGAAGCAGTACCTGCTTTTTCCACTAGGGTCAGAGCTACTGTTGGTATTCAAACCCCAAACAAGTGTACCTTGCCAACTTGTAGTTCTGTTATTTATTTCTTTAACTTAAATAATTGTTGTACATGCTTAAACCTAGGACCGTGTGACTTACTTAGCGTTCGATTAATAGTCGGGTGCCAACCCCGTACGCGGAGTTGTGTACGTCATCTAGAGATGGACATTCGTGACCCTTTACACTCTCGTACTTGTCTTATCAAGTACATTATAACCCAGGATACTTGACACTATACATATGACAGATACTTGATACTACACTTGACACTATACATGTGACAGAATCTTCCTGGATTGACATCGACTTTATATTCATAGATATTATATGACTGGTTGCATTAGCTATGATCTCGCATGACATGGACATGAGACGTGTGGTTACATTGGGTGGGGAGAGACACACAGTCTACAGGCTGTTTTATATATATCTACTACTATTGTGAGGTTGTAGACTCTCCAGCAGAGCTAGATCCATTACTTGTTATTACTGCTACCGGCTCTCCGACACAGAGCTTGTAGCGGTCTCAGCCTGAGTACTAGTGATGCTCTCACATGCATTTCACTTAGATGGTTATATAGATACCCTATTTGTTCTATTTACTATTGTACTGCATTTATTTTTGGCTTGTATTATTTGTACCTTGCTATATCCCCCGAGGACCTGGATTCCGGATGATGTCCCCAGGTTTAGCAGAGGAGCATTATCCCGAGGTTTACGGGACAGGAGCAGAAGCTGTAGCAGGACCTGATACTGGAGCTGAACCAATCCCCGAGTACGTGGTGACGGCTGAAGACTTTACCTGAGTATTTGTTATTCGTACTCAGCATTTACTTTATTTTAGACTCTTTTGTTTCTGGTCTGTTGAACCAGTGTATCAGACTTATATCGGGTTGTTCCCCGAGGTACTTTGTTGAGACTGGTTGTTGATTACATTTCTTATTTCTGTGGATCTGTAAACACCCAAATTTTCAGAGAAATTTTAATATAATTTTTCCCAGATTTTTTGACATTTTCTGGATGAAGAACCAAGGTAATTATGAGTTAAAGATTTTTTAAGGCAGTTTATTGGTGTTAAAATATTATGGAAATAATATTTTATTATGTAAAATGGACAACCGGACATGTGGTATTTTTTGGTGTATTTATTGGACACCGGAGACGCGTTTAAAGTCTTAAAAACCATTGGATAAATTAAACCCAAACTAAATTGAACCAAACCTAAAGTGAACCTGGCCTGAACCAACCGCTGCGTGAACCAAACCCAAACTAGCTTACTGGGTCGGGCCGGGTTGGATCCGAGCCAAACCCGACCCGAAACCCATTTGGGAACCCTAGCGGCCGAGTTTACTGTTCACCCTATAAATGTGCCTCGGCGTTCATGCCCTAGGCAGCCGCCACCTTGAGATTCCCTCAGCAGCCGCCTGGCCGAGTTCCTCACCGCCGCCGTCGACTTACCCCACAGCTGCCTCGCTCTTTCTCCTCAGGCGACGACTCCCCTCACGCCGAGCTCGACCCCCACCTCCCCCTGGCCGAGTTTGACGCCGCTTTCGTCGACGACCGGACACCGACAACAGCCACCCCCGTCCAGTCCTGACCCCACGGGACGCCGCCGCCTTACAGACGATGACTCCTCGCTCGACTCCCCTGTGTTAGACCGCTCCGGTCAGGGTCCACAGCCCCGCTCCATCCAGACGACGAGTCGCAGCCGCGAGAACTGCTCCGGTCGACCGTGCACAGCCGTCGACCTCGCCGACCCCGAGACCGACCCTCTCCGGCGAAGTCCCCGCTGCCCCGAGTCAGAATCCTAGCTAGGACTCTTGGCAGACACGGGAATCCTCGACCAGGACACAAAGTTGACTCTCGGACACGTGGAATTCAGCGTTCACGGAGCCCTGTTCAGGTATCGTTTTCTCTCACTTCGCAACTCCGATTTAGTTTTCGTCAGATGCTACGCGTAGACTGTATAACCCTCTCGGTGCCCATGCAACCCGCACGGTGTATCGCGTCCTGTGGTGAACGCACATCGCGATCCAAAAATAGGAAAAACAATGCCCCGTTTCCCCCGGAACTGAGTGCGCCCCGCCAAACGGGACGACTTTGTCGCACGCGGTCTTTACCGAACCGTGCACAACGTTGATATGGTCGTGTGAGATTTCGCAGAAGTCAATTCGGATGTGCGTGCACACCGAAATCAACGCGTATCCGCCGACGACACCCCGTATCCGTCTTTCCTAGAACATGCTGTAACTTTGTGTACACCCTTCAGATCGAGACGAAACTTATGCCATCGGACTCGTAGCGATACGCTGGTCTTGTGACCCAAGTTTGGTCCGATTCTGAGAACGTTGACAAAATCGCGTATCATGGGCCCCATAGGCTCCACTTGACGGACGATTTTGTGAACGGCTCATCGGAATCCAATTCTGAAAGTTCTGTTGGGTTCGTATCATCGTCCCTGACTTATAGACACTGAGTTTGAGGAATTTGGAGACCCTTGACCCTGGCACGCTTTTCGGTGCAAAGTGGCCCATATGTGAAATCCGCTTTGGCCCAGAAATGCCCTTTTTGCCCCTGTATCCAAATTGGACGTAAGGACAGGCGTTTCTAGCTATTTGATATCTTCTGAGACTGTTGGTGATGTTTATTACAGATTCTGGAGTAGTACCAACAGGATTCACTGATACTGGGACGACTGTTGGTATTCGGACATCAGGCAAGTGTACCTTGCCAAAACTCTGCAGTATTATTACATATTTTCCTTACTTTATTATATTGCTGTGCGTGCTTAACCTAGGACCGTGTGACGTACTTCGTGTCTGATTATTAGTTTGGTGCCAACACTGTACGCGGTGTTGGGTACGGTCATCTAGAGATGGACTTTCGTGACACTTTATATTCTCGTACTTGTCTTATCAAGTACCATATGACGCAGGACACTTGACACCATTCATGAGACAGGATTTTTTCGAGATATTCGCGGTAATTCTGTATAGGATACATGACATGGACTTTATATTCTTAGATATTGTATGACTGGTTGCATTAGCTATGATCCTGCGCATCATGGACATGAGACGTGAGATTTCATTGGGTGGGGAGAGACACACAGGCTGCAGGCTGTTTTATATATATACTATTATTGAGAGGTCGTAGACTCTCGGAGCAGAGCTAGACCCACTACCGGTTATTACCGCTATCGGCTCCCCGACACAGAGCTTGTAGTGGCTCAGCCTGAGTACTCGTGATGCTCTCACTTGCATTTTTACTTAGATGGTTACTTTCTTGCCCTATTTATTTCATTTATTTTCTGTACTGCATTTATTTTGGCATGAGCTTTCTTGTACCTTACTATGTCCCCTGAGGACCTGGATCTGGATTATGTCCCCAGGATTTGAGGACGAGATCTATCCCGAGGTATACGGGACCAGAGCAGGAGCTGATCCAGGAGCTGTACCGCCATCCGACGGCGAGGTGTTAGCCGAAGACTTATCCTGAGCATCCATGTTCATGCTCATTTTTTATTTATTTTATTTCAGTTATTTATTTCTGGTCTGTTGAACCATTGTATCAGATATTTATCGGGTTGTTCCCCGAAGTACTTTGTGAGACTAGTTGATAATTTACATTCCTTATTTATTCTGTGGATCGTATTTTATATCTTGTATGGATGAGATTAGTTGTGCCATGTTGTCGTAGACTTGATTTTACAGCTTAAGTATGCCCTGATGGATCCATTAAATTGGGTTTGTCCATCGGTGCGTACTGCTGGCCATTGCCACGTATCTGGTCCCACGGTATCTTGGGACTGGGGCATGACATAGTTTTTGTGGTGGCCCATGCAGGTCTACGACTAAATTGTTCGGTTTCAACTTAGGGACCGAACCAGCCTGCCCTAAGGATAGGATAAGTTATAGGATCTCATCCATTATTTAATCCATTGTTGAACTCTCTATCGGACTCGAAATTGTTACTTGATTTGTATCCTGTGTTGATTCCTCTGTGTAGCGCCCCGTTCCTCCTATTTGAGGAGCGCGGCTAAGAAACACAAGACGGTATCGTTCGATCGGGATATATTGAATTAAGAACTCATCCTCGTTATGGATTTATTTCTTCGGAATCGATTCCCATATTCAGTGGACTCGCCCCAAGGATCGGCTTAGCGGCAGAGTCAGGAGGGACCTCTCCGCTACTATCTTTTATTGCCTCGGTTTTCGATGTCGCTTGTTGCTTTCGTGCTTTAAGTAGGTTTTAGGATTTGCTTGTTTTCCTTGAACGGTTTCGATGGTTTTCATTGTTTTCGTTCATTGAACTGCACTTCTATTCCGAGATTGGAAAGAGAGGAAGAAGTATTAATCGAGCTGTTCGTGTGCAGGTGAACGAGCAGTAGGCGGCTTGCGAGCGGAGTCGTGAAGCGTCTCTTTCCTTCTTCTTTCCAAAATCTAAGTGAGTGGCTACCAACCCGATTAGCTAGCCTTGCTTCCAAGCTTCACTCCTTCGCCCCGATCAAACGATACCAAGTAATAATAAAAGAGATCAAGATAAAAAGGGAATAGACTTGAAAATATTGCTTTTCAACTAAACTTATGAACGATTATCATCCTGTATGCTAGTTCGTTTATAACTGTTCTATGAATCGTGCTAAGTATGGAAATATATGCTTGTTATGAAATAAACTGTCAGGATGACTATGCAAAACTGTTATGCTATGGAACTAATTCTATGAGTGCTCTTGATCACGGACAACTTGTGCACAAGGTATGTTATGAGTTCCGCGGACGGTCACCGGGGCACCGGGACCGATACGATCCGGACGGAACGTATGTATAGTCGTATGTTATGGGGCAAAGTGTTATGCAGCGGGGCTCGCCACCTGCGTTGTATATCATTTATGTCTTGAGACTATAACCCGTCCCTTCGTGGCATCAAGCCAGTGATCCTATGTATATTTAAACCTGTTGCATACTAACTTGTGTCTTCGTTTCAGGGAAGGCATGGTAAGTATTGTGCAGGTAATTCAGACGGCAGGTAAAATCCACCGAACGGTGGCACGTTCATTTTTAGTAAATTCTATATGTTGCTTACTTGTAAACGAACTAAGGCAAGATAGAAACCCACAAAATATGCATGCTTCACTAAACAACGTATTGATTGGTATAGTTCGGCTAGCTCGCCTTCACCAGCATGTTTCGATATGCTGACCCTCGTTGAAACAGGTTCTCCGCATCAAGGCAAACCGAGCGAGGAGCCGAAGTTGTCTTCCCGATCCAGTCTAGCTGTTGGCGCATCTTCACCGCGCCCTCGAAGCATTTTGAAGCCAGAAGCTGCAACTCTTCATACACAAATGCAGCTCCGTGGCAAAGCCGTCCTCCAGCCTGGAGGTCTTTATCGTTTTGAGTTTATAAAGGGATGTAATGTACAGGACTGCTATCTCATTTTGAGTCATCTCTTTTGTAAGCCATTCGGCATATTATCTAACTCGTTCAAGAGTTTGTAATAGATGTTCATTATCAATAAAGAGAACTTTTCCATGTTTTAAAATCTGTGTTTCAATTTATCTGCGTACTCTGAATATGTGCTTGCTATGCAAATCATTAAAGCCTTGTGCGGGCCTAACTCCAGGCCCGCACGGCGGTCACGATTCGGGGGACGCCTCAATTGATTCTACGGAATTGGGTCGTGACATAGTGGTATCAGAGCACAGATTCAAAGTTCCTTTGACTTCGCGCTGGAAAAGTTCCTTTAACGATCAAATTCCTGTGCGAACTCTTGAACTCGCTAGGACAAAATGAGATACGTTCATGCAATAAGTCCATAATACATTATGATCCTAATATAATTTACCTTCTTTTGAAGGAATGGTACCAGCGCAATCTGCAGCGCAACCACTGAACGAAACACAAGAAAGCAGTTCGGGCACTTCGGGAAGCTCTCGGAGCCAACGAGTCATGTCTCAAGTCGACCCGCTTGAGCGGGTAATACAAATGTTAGAATCGCAACGACAAAGAGACGATGCTCGCCAAGCCAAGCTCGAGAGTAATCTAGAGACCCGATTCTCAGTCCAACATAAGCAGGTAGATGCCCTGCAACAGATCGTTCAGACTTTGGCTGTCAACCATTCCGCCGCAACAGCAACGACTCCGGTGGAACAGCCTGTGCTTGAAGTAGAGACGCCACAAATTCTAAGGACGAGGGACGTGACTGCCTTCAACTTGGGCCACTTCAAGAAAGTCTGCAACACCCCATTCAATGGGACTGAGGACCCAGTGGTAGCTCTAGATTGGCTAGCAGAACTAGAAGATCACTTCGCTCTGCTAGAGGTCCCCGAAGAGAAGCGCGTCTCCTGCGTACAACTATAGCTCCGCCTCAACGCACACAATTAGTGGAACGTGCATCGGCGATCTCTCCAATTTGATCACGGAGAGGAGGCGATCTCGTGGACGACTTTTCGTGCTGCGTTCGAAGAGGAGTTTGTACCCCCTCCAGTACAACGTCAAATAGAGAATGATTTTGTGCAACTGAGGCAGGGCAGTATGACTGTGAAGCAGTACTCCGCCGAATTCAACCGACTCTCCAAATTCGCTAGGGCCTATTTACCTGATGCAGCAAGTCGAGCCAGAAGGTTTGAAGGTGGACTACGCCCTGCCATCCATTCGTACGTGGTCAATAATCAGTACGGGACAATGCGTGAAGTCATGAATCATGCCCTATCTCTTGAACCGCAGTATCCTCACGTTTCCATCGGCGCTGTGCATACTTCCAATCACAAACGCCAAGGCAACAATAGAGAAAATACCACTGCAAAATGCCCTAACCACGGCGGTTCACAAAAAGGAAACCCGAGACCATTCTGTGATTACTGTAAAAGGCAAGGGAACACTACTGATTGATGTTACAGCAGAAAAGGTCTATGCTTCAACTATGGCGGGCCAGGCCATGTAGCTCGGGATTGTCCACTCCCCTCTAAGCTCCTGCCTCAACCCAATAACCCCTAACGGTTGGTTCTATTCCTAAGTTTTGGGACGAAACTTCCAATTAGTTGGGTAGGATGTAGCGCCCCGTTCCTCCTATTCGAGGAGCGCGGCTAAAAAACACAAGACGGTATCGTTCGATCGGGATAGATTGAATTAAGAACTCGTCCTCGTTATGGATTTGTTTCTTCGGAATCGATTCCCATATTCAGTGGACTCGCCCCAAGGATCGGCTTAGCGGCAGAGTCAGGAGGGACCTCTCCGCTGTTATCTTTTATTGCCTCGGTTTTCGATGTTGCTTGTTGCTTTCGTGCTTTGAGTTGGTTTTGGGATTTGCTTGTTTTCCTTGAACGGTTTCGATGGTTTTTATTGTTTTCATTCATTGAACTGTACTTCTATTCCGAGATTGGAAAGAGAGAAAGAAGTATTAATCGAGCTGTTCGTGTGCAGGTGAACGAGCAGTAGGCGGCTTGCGAGCGGAGTCGTGAAGTATCTCTTTCCTTCTTCTTTCCAAAATCTAAGTGAGTGGCTACCAACCCGATTAGCTAGCCTTGCTTCCAAGCTTCACTCCTTCGCCCCGATCAAACGATACCAAGTAATAATAAAAGAGATCAAGATAAAAAGGGAATAGACTTGAAAATATTGCTTGTCAACTAAACTTATGAACGGTTATCATCCTGTATGCTAGTTCGTTTATAACTGTTCTATGAATTGTGCTAAGTATGGAAATATATGCTTGTTATGAAATAAACTGTCAGGATGACTATGCAAAACTGTTATGCTATGGAACTAATTCTATGAGTGCTCTTGATCACGGACAACTTGTGCACAAGGTATGTTATGAGTTCCGCGGACGGTCACCGGGGCGCCGGGACCGATCCGATCCGGACGGAACGTATGTATAGTCGTATGTTATGGGGCAAAGTGTTATGCAGCGGGGCTCGCCACCTGCGTTGTATATCATTTGTGTCTTGAGACTATAACCCGTCCCTTCGTGGCATCAAGCCAGTGATCCTATGTATATTTAAACCTGTTGCATATTAACTTGTGTCTTCGTTTCAGGGAAGGCATGGTAAGTATTGTGCAGGTAATTCAGACGGCAGGTAAAATCCACCGAATGGTGGCACGTTCATTTTCAGTAAATTCTATATGCTGCTTACTTGTAAATGAACTAAGGCAAGATAGAAACCCATAAAATATGCATGCTTCACTAAACAACGTGTTGATTGGTATAGTTCGGCTAGCTCGCCTTCACCAGCATGTTTCGATATGCTGACCCTCATTGAAACAGGTTCTCCGCATCAAGGCGAACCGAGCGAGGAGCCGAAGTCGTCTTCCCGATCCAGTCCAGCTGTTGGCGCATCTTCACCGCGCCCTCGAAGCATTTTGAAGCTAGAAGCTGCAACTCTTCATACACAAATGCAGCTCCGTGGCAAAGCCGTCCTCCAGCCTGGAGGTCTTTATCATTTTGATTTTATAAAGGGATGTAATGTACAGGACTGCTATCTCATTTTGAGTCATCTCTTTTGTAAGCCGTTCGGCATATTATCTAACTCGTTCAAGAGTTTGTAATAGATGTTCATTATCAATAAAGAGAACTTTTCCATGTTTTAAAATCTGTGTTTCAATTTATCTGCGTACTCTGAATATGTGCTTGCTATGCAAATCATTAAAGTCTTGTGCGGGCGCAACTCCAGGCCCGCACGGCGGCCACAATTCGGGGGACGCCTCAATTGATTCTACGGAATTGGGTCGTGACATAGTGGTATCAGAGCACAGATTCAAAGTTCCTTAGACTTCGTGCTGGAAAAGTTCCTTTAACGATCAAATTCCTGTGCGAACTCTTGAACTCGCTAGGACAAAATGAGATACGTTCATGCAATAAGTCCATAATACATTATGATCCTAAGATAATTTACCTTCTTTTGAAGGAATGGTACCAGCGCAATCTGCAGCGCAACCACCGAACGAAACACAAGAAAGCAGTTCGGGCACTTCGGGAAGCTCTCGGAGCCAACGAGTCATGTCTCAAGTCGACCCGCTTGAGCGGGTAATACAAATGTTAGAATCGCAACGACAAAGAGACGATGCTCGCCAAGCCAAGCTCGAGAGTAATCTAGAGACCCGATTCTCAGTCCAACATAAGCAGGTAGATGCCCTACAACAGATCGTTCAGACTTTGGCTGCCAACCATTCCGCCGCAACAGCAACGACTCCGGTGGAACAGCCCGTGCTTGAAGTAGAGATGCCACAAATTCCAAGGACGAGGGAAGTGACTGCCTTCAACTTGGGCCACTTCAAGAAAGTCTGCAACACCCCATTTAACGGAACTGAGGACCCAGTGGTAGCTCTAGATTGGCTAGCAGAACTAGAAGATTACTTCGCTCTGCTAGAGGTCCCCGAAGAGAAGCGCGTCTCCTACACGCAACTATAGCTCCGCCTTAACGCACACGATTGGTGGAACGTGCATCGGTGATCTCTCTAATTTGATCACGGAGAGGAGGCGATCTCGTGGACGACTTTTCATGCTGCGTTCGAAGAGGAGTTTGTACCCCCTCCAGTACAACGTCAAATAGAGAATAATTTCGTACAACTGAGGCAGGGCAGTATGACTGTGAAGCAGTACTCCGCCGAATTCAACCGACTCTCCAAATTCGCTATGGCCTATTTACCTGATGCAGCGAGTCGAGCCAGAAGGTTTGAAGGTGGACTACGCCCTGCCATCCATTCGCACGTGGTCAATAATCAGTACGGGACAATGCGTGAAGTCATGAATCACGCCCTATCTCTTGAACCGCAGTATCCTCACATTTCCATCGGCGCTGTGCATACTTCCAATCACAAACGCCAAGGCAACGATAGAGGAAATACCGCTGCAAAATGCCCTAACCACGGCGGTTCACAAAAAGGAAACCCGAGACCATTCTGTGATTACTGTAAAAGGCAAGGGCACACTACTGATAGATGTTACAGCAGAAAAGGTCTATGCTTCAACTGTGGCGGGCCAGGCCACGTAGCTCGGGATTGTCCATTCCCCTCTAAGCTCCTGCCTCAACCCAATAACCCCTAACGGTTGGTTCTATTCCTAAGTTTCGGGACGAAACTTCCAATTAGTTGGGTAGGATGTAGCGCCCCGTTCCTCCTATTCGAGGAGCGCGGCTAAGAAACACAAGACGGTATCGTTCGATCGGGATAGATTGAATTAAGAACTCGTCCTCGTTATGGATTTGTTTCTTCGGAATTGATTCCCATATTCAGTGGACTCGCCCCAAGGATCGACTTAGCGGCAGAGTCAGGAGGGACCTCTCCGCTGCTATCTTTTATTGCCTCGGTTTTCGATGTCGCTTGTTACTTTCGTGCTTTGAGTTGGTTTTGGGATTTGCTTGTTTTCCTTGAACGATTTCGATGGTTTTTATTGTTTTCGTTCATTGAACTGTACTTCTATTCCGAGATTGGAAAGAGAGAAAGAAGTATTAATCGAGCTGTTCGTGTGCAGGTGAACGAGCAGTAGGCGGCTTGCGAGCGGAGTCGTGAAGCGTCTCTTTCCTTCTTCTTTCCAAAATCTAAGTGAGTGGCTACCAACCCGATTAGCTAGCCTTGCTTCCAAGCTTCACTCCTTTGCCCCGATCAAATGATACCAAGTAATAATAAAAGAGATCAAGATAAAAAGGGAATAGACTTGAAAATATTGCTTGTCAACTAAACTTATGAACGGTTATCATCCTGTATGCTAGTTCGTTTATAACTGTTCTATGAATCGTGCTAAGTATGGAAATATATGCTTGTTATGAAATAAACTGTCAGGATGACTATGCAAAACTGTCATGCTATGGAACTAATTCTATGAGTGCTCTTGATCACGGACAACTTGTGCACAAGGTATGTTATGAGTTCCGCGAACGGTCATCGGGGCGCCGGGACCGATCCGATCCGGACGGAACGTATGTATAGTCGTATATTATGGGGCAAAGTGTTATGCAGCGGGGCTCGCCACCTGCGTTGTATATCATTTGTGTCTTGAGACTATAACCCGTCCCTTCGTGGCAACAAGCCAGTGATCCTATGTATATTTAAACCTGTTGCATACTAACTTGTATCTTCATTTCAGGGAAGGCATGGTAAGTATTGTGCAGGTAATTCAGACGGCAGGTAAAATCCACCGAACGGTGGCACGTTCATTTTCAGTAAATTCTATATGCTGCTTACTTGTAAATGAACTAAGGCAAGATAGAAACCCATAAAATATGCATGCTTCACTAAACAACGTGTTGATTGGTATAGTTCGGCTAGCTCACCTTCACCAGCATGTTTCGATATGCTGACCCTCGTTGAAACAGGTTCTCCGCATCAAGGCGAACCGAGCGAGGAGCCGAAGTCGTCTTCCCGATCCAGTCCAGCTGTTGGCACATCTTCACCGCGCCCTCGAAGCATTTTGAAGCCAGAAGCTGCAACTCTTCATACACAAATGCAGCTCCGTGGCAAAGCCGTCCTCCAGCCTGGAGGTCTTTATCGTTTTGATTTTATAAAGGAATGTAATGTACAGGACTGCTATCTCATTTTGAGTCATCTCTTTTGTAAGCCGTTCGGCATATTATCTAACTCGTTCAAGAGTTTGTAATAGATGTTCATTATCAATAAAGAGAACTTTTCCATGTTTTAAAATTGGTGTTTCAATTTATCTGCGTACTCTGAATATGTGCTTGCTATGCAAATCATTAAAGCCTTGTGCGGGCGCAACTCCAGGCCCGCACGGCGGTCACGATTCGGGGGACTCCTCAATTGATTCTATGGAATTGGGTCGTGACACTCTGTGCGTTCTTACTGTTTATATTTTGGTTGCAGAGAAATGGATCCCAAGAACGAAGATGAGATTCCTTTGGACACGCCACACGACACTGTGGTTACTGATATAGACGGAGTGACTCCAGGGAATGGAGGACAAGCATCGCAGAGAGATCAAACCGTTCAGCCTAATCCAAGGTTCCGGAGAGATGACATCCCACCTCCACCATAGTTCACTCCCCAGATGCCAGTTTTCCCGCCAGGACAAGCCATGGATGGGCAACAGATGTTCCAGATGATATATACTATGACGCAAGCCCAGCAGCAGATTCAGCAAGAGGCCTATCGGCAGGAGGCCGAGTATCTGAGAACCAGCCTGGTATCCGCAATGGAGCAGGCAAATCCACCAACGAGGCGAACAGCGACGGGATCTATCATCGATTTTTGTCATCTCAAGCCTCGCACATTTTTTGGTAAAGAAGGGCCAACAGAAGTTCATGAATGGCTCACTAACATTCAGCATCAGTTGGAAGCCGCTGAACTTCCGAGAGAGAAGTGGATGACTGCAGTTAGAATGCAGTTAACTGATAACGCGCATCACTGGTGGCTAGCAGAAGAAAGGAGGCTCGGACAGGACCGAGCCACTTAGGAAGAGTTCTCCAGACTCTTCCAAGAGATGTACATTCCAGCAGTTGCACGATCAGAGCTCAGAGACAAGTTCAACCGCCTCATCCAGGGCAGTATGACAGTGGAAGAATACAACGCTGAGTTTATTCGCCTAAGTCGCTTCGCTCCAATATTGATCTCGACAGAGGAAGAGAAAGCTGAAAAGTTCTTTGACGGACTGAAGTTCGAGCTCCAGAGATTGATTGGCTCGGTCGCACCTACATCTTATACCGATGTCCTTACAGCAGCACGACGCATGGAGCGCGTCACTAGAAGGGAATCGAATCTGAAGAGGCCAAACACATCCGCACTATCCAGGACAGCACCTGGAGATTCTATAAAACGATTCCAGAAGAGTATGCCAGAGATAGCAGCACATAAGGACAGACCTCTTCCTACTTGTCACCACTGCGGTAAGGTAGGGCACATTGAGAGAGAATGCAGACGTAAGTTGGGACTATGTCTGAGCTGCGGATCCAACTAGTATTTTTCCAGGGACTATTCTGAACGCAGAGACGGAGCACTGAGACTAGCCTTGCCTGCACCATGACTAGCTTATCCAGCAGTAGGAGCACAGCAGATAGGAGCTGGAGGAGTTAGACCACCAGCTACAGGGGGCTACCAGCAGAGACCACCACTGGCACCACAGGCAGCCCTATTTCGACAGCAGCAGCAGCAGAGGGGTCCAGCTTAGGGAAGCGGCTAGACATTCACATTAGCTATTGAGCAGGAAGCTACTGCGGGCGAGGTCATCGCAGGTACTATTCTAGTAGCTTCATTACTAGTTATAGCATTATTTGATTCTGGAGCATCGCATTCATTTATAGCAGCTAGCTTTGTAGCCACCCATATAGTAGCTACCGTACCCCTTCCGAAGATGAAGAGAATTCTTACGGGAGGCAGAATTATTCCGGTTAGTGACGTTTGTAGATCATATTCCGTAGTAGTTTGTGGAAGAGAAATGCGAACTCAATTTCTGATATTTTCCATGCCGGATTATGATGTCGTACTTGGTATGGACTGGTTAAGTCAATACCATGCGACTCTTGATTGCCGACTTGGGCGGGTTATATTTAGACCGCCAGGACATCCAGAATTTGAGTTTCTTCGAGGAGCAGTGGAGCAAGGAGTTCAGCCTACTCTTAGGGTACTAACTGTAGAAGGGAAGACAGGTTACCCAAGAGTCATCTCCGAATTTGTGGATGTATTTCCCGATGATCTTCCAGGTTTACCGCCTGATCGGGAAATAGAATTCACAATAGACTTAACTCCAGGAGCAGAGCCTATCACTTCATCAGTATATCGGCTGGCATCTAAGGAGTTAGTAGAGTTGAAAGAACAGGTTGACGACCTTCTGGATAAAGGTTTCATTCGGCCCAGTATTTCACCTTGGGGAGCACCCATATTATTTGTGTCGAAGAAGGATGGAACAGTATGATTATGTATTGAATACAGGGTACTGAATGTTGTGACCATCAAGAACAGGTATCCCTTACCACGTATTGATGATCTATTCGATCAATTGAGTGGTGCAAGGGTATTCTCGAAGATTGACCTTCGATCCGGCTATCATCAGATCAAAGTAAGGAAGGAAGACATCACGAAGACAGCTTTCAGGACCAAGTATGGACATTATGAGTTCTTGGTAATGCCGTTTGGTTTAATCAACGAGCCAGCAGTATTTATGAGTTTAATGAACAGAGTCTTTCATCAGTTCTTGGATAAATTTGTGGTGGTGTTCATTGATGACATTCTCATATATTCCAAGTGCCACGAAGAGCACGAGGAGCATCTCAGAATCGTGTTAGAGACCTTGAGACAGAAAAAGTTATACGCCAAACTCAGTAAGTGTGAGTTCTGTATGGACAAAGTGCCTTTCTTGGGATATATCATCTCAGGAGAAGGACTTTCAGTGGATCCAGAGAAAGTTGCGGCAATAGAGACTTGGCCTACCCCCACATCAGTTGCAGAGGTGAGAAGTTTTCTCGGACTCGCGGGATATTACCGAAGGTTTGTAGAAAATTTCTCGAGGATTGCAGAACCGATGACGAAGCTGACACACAAAGACCAGGAGTTTATATGGACAGAAGACTGCCAGAAGGCCTTCAAAGAATTGAAGAGAAGATTAACAACAGCACCTGTCTTGACTATTCCTTCAGGGTCAGGAGATTTTATTGTTTACAGTGATGCATCAGGTAGTGGACTAGGATGTGTTTTGATGCAACATGGCAAAGTTATTGCTTATGCGTCGAGACAGTTGAAGGTTCAAGAGAAGAACTACCCAACACACGATCTGGAGTTAGCAGCAGTTATCTTTGCATTGAAGATTTGGAGGCACTACCTTTATGGGGAGAAAGTAGACATCTTTACAGATCACAAAAGTCTGAAGTATGTATATACTCAGAAGGAGCTTAACATGAGGCAAAGGCGTTGGCTTGAATTGATGGTAGATTTTGACATAGATCTGCAGTATCATCCGGGAAAGGCGAATGTTGTAGCAGACGCACTAAGCAGAAAGCCTACGGCTTATTTCTTGACGATGCAGCCCGAGTTATTGAGAGACCTACAAGAGCTTCAGATAGAGGTTGTCTTACCAGGACAGAATGGCATGATGGCTAATCTTGAAATTAAGTCATCCCTCGTGGAGAAGATTAAGGAGGCATTGCCCACCGATGCTTGATTTAGAAGGTTAAAAGAGAGGACAGAAGCGGGCATGCAGACAGGACTTCACATTCACGAAGATGGGACATTGAGGTTTGAAAACCGGCTGTATATTCCAAATGGAGAATTGAGACAGGAGTTAATAACGGAAGCACATAGCTCTATGTACTCTGTTCACCCAGGAGGAACCAAGATGTACCGAGACTTGAGACAGTACTACTGGTGGCATGGAATAAAAAGGGAGATTATAAGATTTGTGGCCAAATGTTTAGTCTGTCAGCAAGTAAAGGCCGAGCATCAGAGGACTGCAGGTATGTTACAGCCGTTTCCTATACCAGAATGGAAGTGGGAGCATATCACGATGGATTTTGTCACAGGATTTCCAAGGAGCCCCAGCGAAAAAAATGCAGTATGGGTTATCGTGGATAGACTCACTAAATCGACACACTTCTTGCCATTTAGAGTTGGACAGTCCATAGAGGTACTAGCCGACATGTATATGCGACACATCGTCAAATTACATGGAGTGCCGGTTAGTATTGTATCAGATCGAGATTCGAGATTTACATCTTATTTCTGGAGAAGCATGCAAGAGAGTCTGGGCACCAGACTCAAATTCAGCACCGCTTACCACCCACAGACAGATGGCCAATCGGAGCTTACCATTCAGATCTTGGAGGACATGTTGCGATCATGTATGCTAGACTTCGGAGGATCTTGGCAAGATCATTTGCACTTAGTGGAGTTCTCCTACAATAACAGTTATCAGGCCAGTATTCAGATAGCATCATTCGAGGCATTATACGGAAGGAAGTGCAGATCGCCAATATGTTAGAGTAACATTGGTGAACGTTAAATACTGGGTCCAAAATTGGTAACGCAGACAGTGAAAAAGGTGAAACAGATTCAGAAACATCTACGAGCAGCTCAGGACAGACAGAAGCATTGGGCAGATACGCACAGACGTCCCCTAGAGTTTAAAGAAGGAGAGCACGTATTCTTGAGAATTTTGCCCACTCGTGGTACTATCAGATTCGGGAGTAGAGGCAAGTTGAGCCAAGGTATATTGGGCCATTTGACATTCTAGAGCGCGTTGGTGAGGTGGCTTATTGTCTTGCATTACCACCATCCTTAGAGGGAGTGCATGACGTATTCCACGTCTCACAGTTGCGAAGGTACGTGACCGACCCAAGTCACGTAGTCGATCATTCAGAGATCGCAGTAGGCCCAAGCTTGAGATATGAAGAACAACCAGTTGGCATCCTGGACGTCAGTGAGAAGACATTGCGGGGACAGACAATTAAACTAGTTCGTGTAGCTTGGAAACATCATTTTCCTGGCGAATCGACTTGGGAACGAGAAGATAGTATGCGCCAGCATTACCCCCATTTGTTTGAGGAGGCAGTTGTAAACTAAGCCACCTTATTTTTCCATAACTATTTCTTTAATAGCTTATTCTTCGATTACGAGGACGCAATCCTTTTAAGGAGGGAAGATTGTAAACACCCAAATTTTCAGAAAAATTTTAATATAATTTTTCCCAGATTTTTCGGCATTTTCTGGATGAAGAAGAAAGGTAATTATGAGTTAAAGATTTTTTAAGGCAGTTTATTAGTGTTAAAATATTATAGAAATAATATTTTAGTGTGTAAAATGGACAACCGGATATGTGATATTTTTTGGTGTATTTATTGGACACCGGAGACGCGTTTAAAGTCTTAAAAACCATTGGATAAATTAAACCCAAACTAAATTGAACCAAACCCAAAGTGAACCTGGCCTGAACCAACCGCTGCGTGAACCGAACCCAAACCAGCTTACTAGGTTGGGCCGGGTCGGATCCGAGCCAAACCCGACCCGAAACCCATTTGGGAACCCTAGCGGCCGAGTTTACTGTTCACCCTATAAATGTGCCTCGGCTTTCGTGCCCTAGGCAGCCGCCACCTTGAGATTCCCTCAGCAGCCGCCTGGCCGAGTTCCTCACCGCCGCCGTCGACTTACCCCACAGCCGCCTGGCCGAGTTCGATGCCGCTTCCGTCGACGATCGGACCCCGACAGCAGCCACCCCCATCCAGTCCCGACCCCACGGGACGCTGTCGCCTTACAGCCGATGACTCCCCGCTTGACTCCCCTGTGTTAGACCGCTCCGGTCAGGGTCCACAACCCCGCTCCATCCAGACGCTGAGTCGCAGCCGCGAGAACTGCTCCGGTCGACCGTGCACAGCCGCCGACCTCGCCGACCCCGAGACCGACCCCCTCCGGTGAAGTCCCCGCTGCCCCGAGTTAGAATCCTAGCTAGGACTCTTGGCAGACAGGGGAATCCTCGACCAGGACACAAAGTTGACTCTCGGACACGTGGAATTCAGCGTTCACGGAGCCCTGTTCAGGTATCATTTTCTCTCACCTCGCAACTCTGATTTAGTTTCCGTCAGTTGCTACGCGTAGACTGTATAACCCTCTCGGTGTCCGTGCAACCCGCTCGGTGCATCGCGTCCTGTGGTGATTGCACATCGCGATCCAAAAACAGGAAAAATAATGCCCCGTTTCATCCCGGAACTGAGTGTGCCCCGCCAAACGGGACGACTTGGTCGCACGCGGTCTTTATCGAACCGTACGCAACGTTGATACGGTCGTGTGGGATTTTGCATAAGTCAATTCGGATGTGCGTGCACACCGGAATCAACGCGTATCCGCCGATGACACCACGTATCCGTCCTTTCTGGAATACGTTGTAACTTTGTGTACACCCGTCGGATCGAGACGAAACTTGTGCCATCGGACTCGTAGTGATACGCTGGTCCTGTGACCCAAGTTTGGTCCGATTCTGAGAACGTTGACAAAATCGCGTATCGTGGGCCCCACAGGCTCCACTTGACGGACGATTTTATGAATGGCTTATCGGAATCCAATTCTGGAAATTCCGTTGGGTTTATATCATCGTCCCTGACTTGTAGACACTGAGTTTGAGGAATTTGGAGACCGTTGACCCTGGCACGCTTTCCGGTGCAAAGTGGCCCACATGTTGAACCCACTTTGGCCCGAAAATGCCCTTTTTGCCCCTGTGTCCAAATTGGACGTAAGGACAGGCGTTTCTAGCTATTTGATATCTTCTGAGACTGTTGGTGATGTTTATTATAGCTTCTGGAGTAGTACCCACAGGATTCACTGATACGGGGACGACTGTTGGTATTCGGACATCAGGCCAGTGTACCTTGCCAAAACTCTACAGTATTATTACATATTTTCATTGCTTCATTATATTGCTGTGCATGCTTAACCTAGGACCGTGTGACGTACTTCGCGTCCAATTATTAGTCGGGTGCCAATACTATACGCGGTGTTGGGTACGGTAATCTAGAGATGGACTTTCGTGACACTTTATATTCTCGTACTTGTCTTATCAAGTACCATATGACCCAGGACACTTGACACCATTCATGAGACAGGATTTTCCTGAGATATTCGTGGTAATTCTGTATAGGATACAGGACATGGACTTTGTATTCTTAGATATTGTATGACTGGTTGCATTAGCTATGATCCTGCGTATCATGGACATGAGATGTGAGATTTCATTGGGTGGGGAGAGACACACAGGCTACAGGCTGTTTTATATATATACTATTATTGAGAGGTCGTAGACTCTCGGAGCAGAGCTAGACCCACTACCGGTTATTACCGCAACCGGCTCCCCGACACAGAGCTTGTAGTGGCTCAGCCTGAGTACTCGTGATGCTCTCACTTGTATTTTCACTTAGATGGTTACTTACTTGCCCTATTTATTCTATTTATTTTCTGTACTGCATTTATTTTGGCATGAGCTTTCTTGTACCTTGCTATGTCCCCTGAGGACCTGGATCCGGATTATGTCCCAAGGATTTGAAGACGAGATCTATCCCGAGGTATACGGGACCGGAGCATGAGCTGATCCAGGAGCTGTACCGCCATCCGAGGGCGAGGTGTTAGCCGAAGACTTATCCTGAGCATCCATGTTCATGCTCAGTATTTATTTATTTTATTTCAGTCATTTATTTCTGGTCTGTTGAACCATTGTATCAGATATTTATCGGGTTGTTCCCCGAAGTACTTTGTGAGACTAGCTGATGATTTAAATTCCTTATTTATTCTGTGGATCGTATTTTATATCTTGTGTGGATGAGATTAGTTGTGCCATGTTGTCGTAGACTTGACTTTATAACTTAAGTATGCCCTGATGGATCCATTAAATTGGGTTTGTCCATCGGTGCGTACTGCTGGCCATTGCCACGCGTCTGGTCCGACGGTATCTTGGGACTGGGGCATGACAGGATCATATTTTATCTTATATGGATGAGATTAGTTGTGACATATTGTAATAGACCTTATTTTACAGCTTAAGTACGCCCTGATGGATCTATTAAATTGGGTATGTCCATCAGTGTGTGCAGCTGGCCATTGCCACGTGTCTAGTCCCTCGATATTTTGGGATTGGGGCGTGACATAGTTTTTGTGGTGGCCCATGCAGGTCCTGACTAAATTGTTCGGTTTCAATATAGGGACCGAGCAAGCCTGTAACAAGGATAGGATAAGCTATAGGATCTCATCCATTGTTTGAATCGTTTTTGAACTCTATATCGAATTGGAATTAATTATTTGAATTGCATCCTGCCTTGATTCCACTGAGCGTTCTCATAAGTTTATTTGGATGCAGTGTAATGGATCCAAGAATCGAAGATGAGAGTCCCTTGGGTATACCATAAGATTATGTGGTTACCTATGAAGACGGAGTGATACCAAAGAATAGAGGGCAATCTTCTCAAAGCGATCAAGCTGGACAACATAATTCAAGATTTCGGCGTGACGATATCCCACCTCCGCCACAGTTCACTCCACCAATGCCTGTCTTTCCACCAGGGCAAGCCATGGACGGGCAACAGATGTTTCAAATATTTTATGCCATGATGCAAGCCCAACAGCAGGTTCAACAAGAGGCTCAACATCATGAGGCAGAGTATTTGAGAACCAGCCTAGTAACCGCACTGGAGCAGGCGAACCCACAAGCTAGATGACCAGAGACGGGATCTATCACTGATTTCCGTCAGCTCAAGCCCCGTACCTTTTCGGGCAAGTAGGGACCAACTGAAGTGCACGAGTGGCTCACGAATACATAACACCAGTTGGAAGCAGCTGAACTTTCGAGGGAGAGATGGATGACTGCTGTCAGGATGCAGTTGACTGACAATGCACATCATTGTTGGCTATCAGAAGAGAGGAGGCTCGGACAGGACCGAGTCACTTGGGAAGAGTTCTCCAGACTCTTCCAGGAGATGTATATCCCAGCTGTTGCTCGGTCGAAACTCTGAGACAAGTTCAACCGCCTTATCCAAGGCAATATGTCGGTGGAAGAATACAATGCTGAATTCATTCGCCTGAGTCGCTTCGCCCCTACTATAATTCTTACCGAAGAAGAGAAGCCGGAGAAGTTCTTTGACGGACTCAGGTTTGAGCTCCAGAGGTTGATCGGATCTGTTGCACCTAAATCATTCACCGACGTCCATGCTACAGCACGACGCATAGAGCGCGTTACCAGGAGGGAGTCAAGTCTGAAGCGGCCATTCACATCAGCACCATCCAGGGTATCATAGGGGGATTCTGCAAAGCGACCCTAGAAGAATCTACCTCAGAGAGAAGCACCAAGAGCCCTACCTACTTGTCATTACTTCGGCAAGGTAGGTCACTTTGAAAGGGAGTGTAGACGCAAGTTGGGACTATACCTGGTTTGCGGATCCAACCAGCATCTATCCAAGGACTGCTCTGAATGCAGAGAGGGAGCACAAAGACTAGCTTTACCTGCACCAAGGCCAGCTTATCCAGCAGTGGAAGTACCGCAGACAGGAGTTGGAGGAGTCAGACCACCAGCTCCAGGAGGATATCAGCAGAGACCACCATTGCCACCACAGGCAGCACTATTCCAGCAGGCTCGTCAGCAGAGGGGTCCAGCTCAGGGACGAGGACAGGCATTTACATTGGCTGTTGAGGAGGAAGCTACTGCTGGAGAGGTTATAGCAGGTACTATATTAGTAGCTTCATTACCTGTTGTAGCTTTATTTGATTATGGAGCATCGCATTCATTCATAGCTGCTAGCTTTGTAGCCATCCATAGAGTAGCTACCGCACCCTTTCCGAGGACTAAGAGAATTCTTACGGGAGATGGAATTATCTCGGTTAGTGACATCTGTAGATCTTGTTCGGTAGTAGTCTGTGGAAGAGAGATGCGAGCTCAATTTTTAATCTTTTCCATGCCAAATTATGATGTTGTACTTGGTATGGACTGGTTAAGTAAGTACCATGCAACTTTTGATTGTCGACTTGGAAAGGATATATTTAGACCGTCTGGGCATTCAGAGTTTGAGTTTCTTCGGGGAGCTGTAGAGCAAGGTGTTCAGCCTACTCTTAGGGTATTATTTGTAGAAGGGGAGTTAGGTTACTCAAGATTCATATCAGAGTTTGTAGATGTATTTCCTGATGATCTTCCAGGTTTACCACCTGATCGGGAAATATAATTCATAATAGACTTAACTCCAGGAGCAGAGCCTATCACTTCATCAGTATATCGGCTAGCACCTAAGGAATTAGTGGAGTTGAAGGAACAAGTTGATGATCTTCTGGAGAAGAGTTTTATTTGGCCCAGTGTTTCACCTTGGGGAGCACCCATATTATTTGTACCGAAGAAGGATGGAACAGTACGCCTGTGTATTGATTACAGGACACTAAATGATATGACCATTAAGAACCGGTATCCCTTACCACGCATTGATGATCTATTCGATCAATTGAGTGGTGCTAGGGTAATCTCGAAGATTAACCTTAGATCTGGTTATCACCAGATTAGAGTGAGGAAGGAGGATATACCGTAGACAGCCTTCAGGACCAAGTATGGACACTATGAGTTCTTAGTAATGTCATTTAGTTTAACCAATGCGCCAGCTGTTTTCATTAGTTTGATGAACAGAGTTTTTCATCAGTACTTGGACAAATTTGTGGTTGTATTTATTGATAATATTCTAGTATATTCTAAGAGCCACGAAGAGCACGAGGAGCATCTCAGAATTGTGCTATATGCCAAACTCAGTAAATATGAGTTCTGTATGGATAAGGTGCCTTTCTTGGGATATATCATCTCAGGAGAAGGACGTTCAGTTGATCCGGAGAAGGTTGCTGACATAGAGACTTGGCCTACACCAACATCAGTTGCTGAAGTGAGAAGTTTTTTAGGACTTGCTGGATATTACCGAAGGTTCTTAGAAAATTTCTCAAGAATTGCGGAGCCTATGACAAAGTTGACACGTAAGGACCAGGAGTTTGCATGGACGGATGATTGCCAGAAGGCCTTTGAAGAATTAAAGAGGCGTCTAACAACAGCACCAGTCTTGACTCTTCCTTCAGGGTTAGGAGGTTTTGTTGTTTATAGTGATGCGTCAGGTAGTGGACTAGGATGTGTTCTGATGCAACATGGCAAAGTTATCGCTTATGCATCGAGACAGTTGAAGGTCCATGAGAAGAACTACCCAACGCATGATCTTGAGTTAGCTGCAGTAATATTTGTACTGAAGATTTGGAGGCAATATCTTTATGGAGAGAAGATAGAAATCTTTACTGATCATAAGAGTCTGAAGTATTTATATACTCAGAAGAAGCTCAACATGAGACAGAGACGTTGGCTTGAGTTGATGGTAGACTTTGACATAGATCTGTAGTACCACCCGGAAAAGGCGAATGTAGTAGCAAACGCACTAAGCAGGAAGCCCACGGCTTTTTTCTTGATGATGCAGCCCCAGATATTGAAAGATCTATAGGAGCTCCAGATAGAGGTTGTTTTACCAAGACAAAGTAGCTTGCTAGCTAATCTCGAAGTTAAGTCGTCACTTGTGGAGAGGATTAAAGAAGCTTTGCCTACTGATGCTAGATTTCAAAGACTTAAAGAGAAGACAGAAGCAGGCATGCAAACGGGACTTCGCATACATGAGGATGGGACATTAAGGTGCGGGAATCGCCTATATGTTCCAAATGGAGAATTGAGACATGAGTTAATGACTGAAGCGCATAGTTCTATGTACTCTGTTCATCTAGGAGGAACAAAGATGTACCAAGATTTGAGGCAGTATTATTGGTAGCATAGAATGAAGTGGGAGATTGCACGGTTTGTGGCAAAATATCTTGTATGCCAGCAAGTAAAGGCCGAGCATCAAAGGACTGCTGGTATGTTGTAGTCGCTTCCCATACCAGAATAGATGTGGGAACATATCACTATAGATTTCCTCACAGGATTTTCAAGATGCCCCAGTAGAAAAGATGCGGTATGGGCTATTGTGGATCGACTCACTAAATTAATACATTTCTTGCCATTTAGAGTTGGACAGTCCACAGAAGTATTAGCCGACATGTATATACGACAAATCGTAAGATTACATGGAGTACCGGTTAGTATTGTGTCGGATCATGACTCGAGATTTATATCTTATTTTTGGCGAAGCATGCAACTGAGTCTTGGCACCCGACTCAAATTCAGCACTGCCTACCATCCACGGACAGATGGCCAATCAGAGCTTCAGATCTTGGAGGATATGTTGCGATCATGTATGTTAGACTTTGGAGGGTCTTGGGAAGATCATTTGCACTTGGTGGAGTTCTCTTACAACAACAGTTATCAAGCAAGCATCCAGATGGCTCCTTTCAAGGCGTTGTTCGGTAGAAAGTGCAGATCGCCGATATGCTGGTGTGACGTTGGCGAGCGTCAAATACTGGGTCCAGAGTTGGTAATGCAGACAATTGAGAAGGTAAAACAAATTCAGAATCATCTTCGTGCAGCTCAGGACAGACAGAAGCATTGGGCTGATACACAGAGACGACCTCTGAAGTTTAAAGAAGGAGAGCACGTATTCTTGAGGATTTCACCTACTCGAGGTACCATTCGATTTGGGAGCAGAGGCAAGTTGAGCCCAAGGTATATTGGGCCATTTGATATTCTGGAGCGCATTAGTGAGGTGGCTGATCGTCTTGCATTACCTCTATCCTTAAAGGGAGTGCATGATGTATTCTATGTCTCACAGCTGAGAAGGTACGTGACTGACCCAAGTCACGTAGTCGATCATTCTGAGATCGCAGTAGGCCCTAGCCTGAGATATGAAGAACAACCAGTGGGCATACTCGACACCAGTGAGAAGACACTGCGAGGACAGACAATTAGACTGGTTCGTGTGGCTTAGAAACAATACTCTCCTGGTGAATCTACCTGGGAATGGGAGGATATCATGCGCCAGCGTTATCCTCACTTATTCGCAGATGCAGGTATAACCTAAGCATTCTTGTAATTCCTATAGTTCTTTTCCTTTAGTAGTCTATTCTTTGATTGCGAGGACGCAATCTTCTTAAGGGGGTAGATTGTAATCACCTGAATTTTTAGAAATTTAAAAATTTAATTTATAGAATTATTATGAATTTTTTTGTAATTTTTAACAAAATAAAACCAAGGTATACTAAAATTAAAATAATTTTTACATGGTGTTAAATAATATTAAAATATTATGAAAATAATATTTTCTGGTATAAAATAAAAAACTAGACATAGGGTAATTTTTCGGGAATTTATTGGACCCTAGAAACATTTTTAAAGCCCTAAAAACTAATGTATATTTAAACCTAATTAAACCCTGACTGAACCAGGGTTCACTTGAACCAAACCAAACCAAACCACTGTCAAACGGAACTAAACCCAGCCTTAACGGGTCGGGTCAGATCCGAATCGAACCTGACCCGGACCCTTTAAACCCGAAAACCCTTTCTTCTTCCCCCGACCCCTCTCCTCTCGGCGGCCGTTTCCGCCGCCGTGGCCGCCAACGACCCTTCCTCTTCGTCTCCCTTGACCCCTGAGCCCTTCCCCTTCGCCTCCCTTAAACCGTCGGCCGTCCTCCTCCATTTCCCCCGCTATTTAAACCCCTCTTCCCTTCGACTACCGTCCCTTCATCCCCCACGACCACCACCCACCGCCTCCTTGCTCCTCCGTCCTCGCCGACCAACCACCACATCCCAGGAGCCCCAGCGCCTTCACCTCCCTCCTCTGTCTTCCCCCTCTGCCTCGATTTCGAACCCAGCAGCAGCCGAGGCCTCCCCCGCCTTTGCCCGACCGCCTGAGCATCAGCCCCCTCCGCCTCCGGCTGAACCTCCCAGCCCCGAGCCACCTTCCTCCGGCCAGCCCCCAACAGCCTCAAGCCCTAGCCACCATAGCCCCGGCCGCCCATAGCTGCTTCCTCCGGCGAGTCTTCCCAGCAGGACCCGGACACAGCCCGGACACAGATACTGTGTCGAGTCGATACGAGGACACAGAAAATTTTGGTTTCGTGGAGCCCTGTTCAGGTACTCTTTTCTCTCCCTCGCTGCCCCTTTTTCTGTTCCGTCTGTTGTGACGCGAACCCTGTGTGACCCTCTCGATGCCCGTGCAACCCGCTTGGTGCGTCGCGTCCTGTGGTGATCTCGAACCGTGATCCAAAAACAGGAAAAATAATACCCTATTTTTCCCTGGAACTGAGTACGCCCCGCCAAACGGGACGACTTGGTCGCGTGCGGTCTTCACCAAAGCGTGCACGCCGTTGATACGAACGTGCGAGATTTCGCAGAAGTTGATTTGGATGTGCGTGCACACCGGGATCAACGCGTATCCGCCGACAATGTCCCGTATTCGTCCGTTCTGGAATACGTCGTAACTTTGTGTACACATGTCGGATCAAAACAAAACTTTAGCCATCAGACTCGTAGCAATACGCTGGTCCTGTAAACCAAATTTGGTTCGATTATGAGAACGTTGACAAAATCGCGTACCGTGGGCCCCACAACTCCACTTGACGGACGATTTTGTGAACGGCTCATCGAAATCCAGTTTTAGAAGTTCCGTTGGGTTCGTATCATCGTTCCTGACTTGTTGACACTAAGTTGGACGAATTTGAAGACCATTGGTTCTAACACATTTTTTGGTGCAAAGCGGTCCACAAGTGGACCCCGCTTTGACCAGAAACTGTCATTTTTGCCTTTATGTCCAAACTGGACTTAAGGACAGGCATTTCTAGCTATTTGATATTTTTTGAACCTGTTGGTGATATTTATTTCAGCAACCAGAGCAGTACATGCTTTTTCCACTAAGGTCAGAGCTATTGTTGGTATTCAAACCCCAGGCAAGTGTACCTTGCCAACTTGTAGTTCTGTTATTTATTTCTTTAACGTAAATAATTATTTTACATGCTTAAACCTAGGACCGTGTGACTTACTTAGCGTCCGATTAATAGTCAGGTGCCAACCCCGTACGCGGAGTTGTGTACGTCATCTAGAGATGGACATTCGTGACCCTTTACACTCTCGTACTTGTCTTATCAAGTACATTATAACCCCGGACACTTGACACTATACATGTGACAGAATCTTCCTGAGATATTCATGATAGTTCTGTGTAGGATACATGATTGACATTATACATGTGACACTTGTACTGCATTTATTTTTGGCTTGTATTATTTGTACCTTGCTATGTCCCCTGAGGACCTGGATTCCGGATGATGTCCCCAGGTTTAGTAGAGGAGCATTATCTCGAGGTTTACAGGACAGGAGCAGAAGCTGTAGCAGGACCTGATACTGGAGCTGAACCAATCCCCGAGTATGTGGTGACGGCTGAAGACTTTACCGGAGTATCTGTTATTCGTACTCAGCATTTACTTTATTTTAGACTCTTTTGTTTCTGGTCTGTTGAACCAGTGTATCAGACTTATATCGGGTTGTTCCCTGAGGTACTTTGTTGAGACTGGTTGTTGCTTATATTTTTTATTTCTGTGGATCATATTTTATCTTGTATGGATGAGATTAGTTGTGACATGTTGTAGTAGACCTTATTTTATAGCTTAAGTACGCCCTGATGGATCCATTAAATTGGGTATGTCCATCAGTGTGTGCTGCTGGCCATTGCTACGTGTCTAGTCCCTCAATATTTTGGGACTGGGGCGTGATACTAGTCATGATCTTGTAACTCATACTCAAGTATTTTGTTACTAAACTATGCTTAAGCAAAAAGGATACAAATATGAAGCTATGCGATACGGTTGGTGTGGGGAAAGCACCATTAGATCTGGAACCACGCACTCTAGTCTTGGGTGGCATTCTAAAAGGTTGAAAATAACAAAAATCTAATTGATATGGCACAAGATAAGGAAGTATTCAAGAAGGATAATCAACTATGAAAGAGGTTCGATTGCTTGAAAGAAAATAATAATGGTTAGCAAGTTGAATATATGGGATCCCTAGTTGTGATTGAGTATCTTTCTATTCCTTGTATGTATATCCTATAGCAGGCTCACAGTCGTACATCTAACTTGAGTATCATTATGATTTCGCAACCTTGTGCGAAACTAGACCAGCAGGGGCCACCACTAAAAAATGGGTCACGACCCGCACCCTGGATTTGGGCATGAGTCATGGGTACGTCCAGCCTACGTCGCAGTGTCGACAGTCGAACGTTGTACTATAAGCCACATGTATAATCTATAACTCACAACATATATTTATCTCCATACTATACTCAATCACAAACACTAGTTTAAATAAAAATACCAAGATAATAATAAAATAATAGTCTCTATGCGGGTCCAAGGAGGCTTCCCAAAACTAAATATCCAAAGTATAATATTCAAAATACTTTTTAAAAAATATTAGAGAATAATCCGGTCCAAAATAATTAATAATAATCAACTACTCTACTGAACTACTCCATTTCAGACGGTATCTGAATTGCTAACTCTCCATGTCCTCCGGAAGGGCAAGATTAGGCTCTATTATGTCGCTAGCATACGGTCCATAATGTGTAGGAATTGCATCCTCATCGTAGTCACCTAAAATATGGTTATCCAATCAGGAAAGGAACGAGTAGATCACAGTAAAAATTGTTCCAACACATGGTAGAAGCTATAAGACAACAAATAGTAAAGAATATACGATAGCAACAAAACTGAAATCTAAATAAGGAAACTAGAATAACTAAATGCTAAAGTCCTGTCATGGCAAAGATGTAGTAAAATAACTCCAAGCAATAAGGAAATAACTATAATTTATAGAAGAACAGATAGGAACAACTACTCTATGTGATTTGAAATATCTTGTTCACATGTAAATGGCTAAGGAAAAAAATCTGACAAACCACATATGTCTCGCATGGCTGTTATTATTCCAGTAAGACCATGGGATAGAAAGGGTAGTTCAAATGTCCACTAAGTATTTCCCCTCTCCACGAGTATAACATGGATTTTGAACCAGTCACGAAGAAATAACAATAATCCAAAACAGTCATGTATCTCATAATAAGAATCCATCATACTAATTCGTGTAACAAGTGCCAAGAATCAAATAATCAATACTAAGCATGCATTATAGAGACTATAAAGCACTGATAATAATCACGGAAATGTACTCGCCTGTGGACCTTAGTTGTGGTTGGATCAGGTCCCAATTCAGAGTCCAAATCCTGCGTATGATTTGTTACCATATCAAGAGATAAGTTATTTTAATTTATTTAATTCTAGAATAATTACTCTAAAATCCTATTTTAATCTTATTATTCTAATTTTTAGGTTAATTCCTAAATTTTGTCCAAATAAACTAAATTTTATCCACTCGAGACTCATGGCACACAAATTGAAATGATATGTTGACCAAAAAGTCAACCGATGCAAACTCGGCTTTTATGTATGGTTTCCTATAGATTTCAGCATAAAAAATATGCTAGAATTTATAGCTCATCCGGATTCAAATTCGTTGGAAATTATTGGACATACAAAATCGTATTGTGCAATAGTAGTTGATTGCTAACCTAGAAGTTTTATAGAATTAACAGTATAGAAATATTTTGATTTAAATTGTGGGAAAACTATATGTCAATGATCTTGAAATTAGATTTCCTAAACTTTAAACAATTCAGGATTCAGATTCCTGGTTCTCCAAAAATTGTGAAAACATCGAGACACGTCTATTTTCAAATATGCTATACTCTACGAATTTTCTAGAATTTAATATTTAGAATTTCTTGAAAAAAATTTCATATTCAGAAAACCAATCTCAATACGGTTCTAACACAAGAAACTAAGCCATGTTTGGAGGTCGGAGCTATGAGTAATGGCTTTTTGAAGATGAAGGAAATCCTAGATGACAATTCTCCAAAATTGGCTAAAATAAAACCCTAGAATAACTTTAATACTATATATATAGAGGAGAGAATTGAACCGCAGCTAAAGGGGGACACGTGCCGTCTATCCAGGCACTCTCGCCAAGATCGGATTGCCAGCGTTCAGCCCGGTTTGTCTCGGCTGAGCCCGAGTCAGATTAGCACTCGGCTCGGCTCGGACCGATATTACCCTCACCCACACCCGCAGGTCACTGACAGGCGGGACTAGCACTGTTGGCTGCGGGAAGCTGACGGGCAGGCCCCTGTTGGCTGACTGGGCAGGATAATTACTTTTATGGGTTTTTTTTTAAAAATAGTTTTTAATTCAGTTTTGCATAATTAACTCAAAATAAATAGTAAAAATATTCAAAAAATTCCTAAAAAATCTAGAATATATATTTGATTATTTAGAACCTAAAATAAAAGTTTAGGACATTTTTTATTATGTTAGATCCGAACATAAATTCTTGAAAGTCATAAAAAATTAGTGTTACTAGTTTTAATTAATCAAAAATTATGAAAAAATTTCAAGGGCCCCAAATTAACCTAATAATAACATTTAAGCAAGAATTTCAGGATACGGTGGTTATATGTTTCGTTAAACCTGAAGGCTGCTCCATTGGGAAACTTTTTGTAGATCTATACCTATTACACATTCAAGACTCCTAAATACAAATAATAGATTTACGATGCATAATAGGGGATAAATATCAAACTGTAAATTTGTACTTACTAGAGATAGAATAGAAATTAAACATTGTACATCCAAATTGCCTCGCTGGGAATAAGAAAGTACAAGCCCCACTTAGACATAGTAATTTTTGAGGAACTTGCCGTTGATATACCTCATTAGTAAGTATCTGTTATGCTTCGCGATCCGGTACGCACCGTTAGAATATACTGATTCCACCACAAAAGGGCCTTCCCCCTTGGCTTGGAACTTCACAACCGTCTTGTGCGTCATGACCATCGGTCTTCTCATTATTAAGATGAGGTCAACGACTTGGAATTCTCTTTCCTTTACCTTCTTATTAGAGGCTCCAAAAATGCATGCTTGATATAGCTCAATATACTGTTGAGCCAGGAGACATTTCTCGTCCAGTGCTTCCAACTCTTCAAACCGTCTACGTTGGTTGTCTTCGGTTGTCAACTAGTTAGAGAAAGCTATATAATGCCATATTCCACGAAAAGGTATTACGCTGGAATAATATATGGATTAGACCGAGAGAATACAAGTGGTGCGGGAAATCGAGATGCTTGGTATGATGATGATGTATTTCTTGACTTGGCCGGATGGGATATCTTATACGACGTGGTTCGAATGTATGATTATGCCAAGTTAGAAGACTGTATATCGCATCGGATTATTCTTGAAGGATCGTAGACGAATGTGCGATCGTGGCATAGAAACAATATTTATATAAGTGAGTGGATCTGTCCCTTCTCCTCTACACCTCCATGCCCTAATAAAATAAATGCTAGTGTTACTTTTGTTGATAGTCATAACTATATGCTGCTCTAGTCCACACAATAAATTATGCCTTATTTTAAATGAAGTTGTAATTAATAAAACACATGAATAATGAACTGCTAGTACTATTGATACAATAATGCTATAAAGTAAGTCTGCCATGAGAAAGAAGTAATATTACGCAATATACTTTACATATTGGTAACACTGAGAATGGAATATTTAACATCTTTATATGTATAAGTGCATTATTGCATAGTAACTATGAAGGGAACGCTTCATATGCGAGCATAAATATGGTTTTGTACTACTGGGCCACGATAATATCTGTATGTTGGGAGCTACGGGTCACCAACCGATATAATAATGAACAAAATAAGAAAGGTAAATAATGCTAGGCTTTACTTACATTTCTTTACCATATAATTTATGCTTAAATTTTATTTGTATAGTCGTTGCATGGTCAGGAACAACTTGTGCACAAGGTTTGGTATGTTTCCACGAACAAGATGTACCGTGATTGTTCGGCCTAGGAGGAAACATAATGCTTTGGTAGCACTGGATATAAATAAGACATTCATTGGGGATCACAACTTCATAAATGGCGCTTCGTATGCCCTTCGACGTCCTATATGGCATGTACCTCATGGTGCAAAAGCATATCACTAATGATCCTTATATAGTTAGGCTGCATACTAATGAGAATATTTATGCAGGCTTAATATTATTTCTGTAAGAATGATTCGTATTAATTATGTTGTGACTAATCCTTTATTTGTAGGGATACGACGAGTGGGCTGTTGGTAAGAACCGTCGTTAGGAGATATGTACATACCTTATATATATTTAATATATACTGCTGCTTCTAAAGTATGTTTCTTTATACTGATGAATACTCTGGTCATTGAATTAAACCTAGTTCCTATAGAAAGATCACTAAGTAAATATGCATGCTTTTCACATGAATACTTAGTGTCGATTTAGGCAAGTGGGCAAATTTCTACTCACCAGTACGCGATATGTTCTGACCCACGTTTATGGGCATCCCTAGGAACTCAGTGATCGAGGAGTGATTAGAACGATTCTGAGGCATCAAAGCATTGTTGGGGCACGCGAAAACTCTTCGTCCGTTGGAGGCATCTTTTGTTATAAAGGGTATAATGTATGGAACAGTATAATTTTAGTTGTATCAGTGAGATTGTAAGTCAATATGACAAATATCAATGTAAGCCAATTAGCAATTATCAGTTGTATTTGAGAGCTTTGTAAATCTTTGTTAGCCATGTACTCAATTATCATTATAAAAAAAGAGAAGCTTTTTAATATATTTATTGTGACTTCAATTTGTTTGCTTAATTTTACTGTGATGTCGTTATTTCTGAGATATACCATGCCTTGTCTATCTTCTTGCCTTGTACAAGTATAATCTACACTTGTACGACATTACACCCGTGGCTACTTTAGGTTCTTCCAAATTGGGGCATGATAAATAAGTATCAGGGCACAGTTTATGCGTCTTTGGACTCAAAAAATTCTAAATTAAAGTTGCCTCTACGATTACTTAAAGATGTATATGTGGATACTCAAAGTTGCATCAGTGACTATTCAAAATTTCTTCAGCGATTAGTTACAATCGCCTCAGTGTGTATTCATAGTTGTCTTCTATGAGTATTCAAAGTTGCTAATGCTATTATTTAATTTGCATCTTTGATCGTTCTGTGTTGCTTTCGCTATTGTTCGAAAGTGTTTTCGCAATTAGGAATATTCGACCGCTTCGTTACACTCACTGAATATTCCATACAATGAACCTAAAATATTATGATGCTTTAATTATGGTGATTCTTGATTTGTAAATGATACCAAGAACCCAATAATGATTCGATGCCATAGATAACTAACTTGTGATTAATATTTTGTATGTGGAAATGAAAGAAATCAATATATGTGCTGTAATCAATGTGAATTGTGCATGAGTAATTTTAATAGAGTAAATCAACAATAAAGTTGAGTTAATTCATGTGCAATGGCGGTATTATATTTTATATCTAAGCATGAGAATCATTTTAAAGCAAGCAATGCTACCATGTGAAGGTAGTGTAAGATGGACATTAGATCAGTGTAAGAATAGTGTGACAGTCAAGAAATAGCTTCGTTTTGAGTGGTATATTCCTCTACCCTCTTAGTGATGCATGTGCGGTGACCCTTCCATAAGTGATTGTATTGAGCCTACCAGTAAGAATGGGGTAGTACCGAGACTTAGTCAGGAATAATGCCTTATTGTATAAGGTTTGAGTATTGTAGGACCGTGTATGAAAACTCTAGAGAGGGTGAATAGAGTTTATATATGCTGCAGAATAAAATCACCTGTTAAAAAAATAATTTTATAGAATGCAATGGTGATCAACTACTAGCAGTTAGAATATATCTCATGTGTAAGTGATACTACTAGCAGTGCTATGAATATACTTATATATATATGTAGTAGAGTGAGAGAAAGCAAATGCAAACACCAAGATGTATACTGGTTTTCCTTTAAGAGGACTAGTCCAGTCCCGAGAACTCAATCTCGAAGTTTTATCCACTATAATCACCAATAGTGAATCCCAAGCTTTGATCTGATGGCTTGCCACTTCTCAACACCATGAGGTTTGATCATTAGTCTAGCAACTTCATATCTCGAGAGAGAAAGAAACTGGTGGAGCAAAGCTCTTTACAACTCTGTAGACTTCTAGACCGATACCGCACTTGGCACTATAAAGGCTAGGGAGTTGCTCTTTAAGATAGGAAAATTAAAGCTCAGATGTTTGCTCACAATAAGATAGAAGGATTAAGAATGGTTGAGTGAGTAGGAATATAGAAATCCAATCCAATTTATAGTGTGTTGGCAAACAAAATTCTGCCAGAATTTTGATGGGGTTCAATTCAAATTTTCTAACGTTGGGCCAAGAAATCAGGAATATTATTACTATGTTGATTTTATACCAAAGGGGTAACCGAGATCGTTCCGAGTTCGGCATGATTTCGGCCCTAGTTTGGTTCTAAAGAATGGTAGACTTTGTTAATGAATGTGGCCTGATTTGGTGGATAGGTTCATTGGTTTATTTAAGTGGATTTGATATTTGGGTATAGTACATTGATTTGCCAGTGCGACTTAGCTGGATCATGAGGAGTTGGATCTGGATCAGCTGTGCATCAGAATCAGATCCGGATGAGTTTTCCTCATCACGAGCAAGAGAGATATGCAGAGTCCTACGGGTTTTGGTGAGATAAGTTGGCTCAGATAGATAAGTGGGTTCTTCCATAGGAATATAGAAGTGCTCAAAGATGAGCGGTAGATACATGGCATAGGGAAGTTGACGTTTATGTTTACAATATTTAATCATCTGCCTAATCATGGTCTTAGGAAGACTAAAGGGAGTGGATATATAGAAGTGATATAAAGCAGACATCTCCCTATAGGTAACATCATCTTTAGAGGTTTGATTGGGAAAGATAACAGAGTAAATTATATGATAAAGTTCGTAAAAGTATTGGTTGAAATAACGAGCACAAAACATTCTGCTAGGACAAGGATGAGGGACGCAAAGTATGTCCCTAAAAGAATCAAGAGTGATGTCGTCTCTGAGATTGAGTTTTCAATCTCAACTAGGGCATCTCCCTTGTTTAGAATTTCAAGGATTTTACCCAAAGTTGTATCGTCAAATTCAATCTTAATCCCACCCACTCTTGAAGAAATAGACCATTGATCATGAGAGAGATTACAATATAACCAGGCGATGAAGATGGAATTATAATAAAATATGGGAATGACGTTCAATTAAATGGGTTTTCTTGTTTTCACTAGGCGATGAAGATTGAATTAAACAAGCTTAGGTTTTTGGGCATAAAAAATAGTAAAATTTATAGGATTGCCCTGACAAATATTCCTTTCCACAAAGTCATTGAACCATAAATTTGAGGCATCAAGAGAAGTGAAAATGCAGTCATCATTTTCATCGGGGTTTGGAATGTTGGGAGAAAATAGGGAATATAGAACATCATCACTTGAGGGTTGGGAAGAGGAAGCTTTATTTGCTTTTTTATTCTTTTTCCCAAATTTAGGAGCCATGAAATTAGGGATTGCGAATGTGAATGATGTACCTTGAAGAAATGGAAGGTGATGAAGAAGAATTACATGAAGAGCCTTAGATCCCAAGTTTTGCAGAGATAAAGCCTTTGTGGAAGAAGAGCACCAAACTAGGGTTTAGGAAGAAAGAGGTTGTTCTCGGTTTGGAGAAGAAGGTTTAGGAAGATAAAGTTATATAATCAAATTCGAGGGCTGCTGCAGCTATATAAAAATACTAGAATCGAGTTTGTACCGAGTTCGGACCAAACTCTGTCAAAGTTCTGATATGCTTAGGATTTTAAAAAAATTATTATTTGTAGTATGCTATAAAAGTTTTATAAAAAACGTACAAGTGATCTCATCATAATACTAGTATAGATTTATGAGGTCTATAATTAAGATAGGTTGTATTATCAGTAATTTATTTTTAGACAAGTCATTAAAAGAAGTTGTAATTGTAGTCAATTACTGAATGAATGATAATTGTATTTAGGAAATGTTTGTAAATAGATCTTTATATATCATTACTCAATAAGGTATTTTGTTATTATTAATTAGTTGTAGGGGCCGATTCCTAGCTAGCGGTGGTCCGATAACTCTTAAGTACCGTATCGCTTAAGGCTGTTTACACCTTGTTGACCGAAGGATCCTTTTGACTATTAACAATAATTTCTACACATTTAGAGCATAATATTGAAGAGTCATTTAACAAAAGTTTCTTCATACACAGTTAAGAGCAATTATACTACGATATTTCAATAAATTGAATGAGTACAATAAAGTAATATAAATATAAAAATTTGTGTTACCAAAATGACTTAATTGTCATATTTTTGTGTTAGTGCAATTTTCATGAGAATGTCCATTTTTGCCTTTTTGCAATCACCAAACTTTTTTTTTTGATATTACGTCTTGCCAAAAATTGTTCCACCTATTTGATTAGAACAAGACTTTGGTATCCAGGATTTTGATCCATATTGATTAGTTTTTGGAATCCAGATAAATATATTCATATTCACTAATCTTTTTGCTTTGTAAAATTGTGTGGAGTGTCCTTTCAATCCTCAGTAGTGACATATAATAGTGATGTTTGGGTTAAAACCAAGTGTATGAGCATGATATGTCATGTGATTATTTTTCTTTGGTTTGGTGTAGATAAAGGCATGATTATTTTATTTACCAATCATCTTGTCTCTCTTATGTGAGTGTCTTGTGTCCTTTTGTTTGGACAAGTATCGTGTGTATCCAGTGCTAGATTGGGTTATAGGTTGTATAAACTGTTTACCCAGCCTATTTTCTAACTTTTTAGAGCTAACAAGTAATTCATCTTATTTAGCAGAAAGATCATTAATCTTAAGTGAGGCATTAGAGTACTTCTTATTTTCCTGTTTTAGGTCCTCCTTAAGTTTAGCATTTTCTTGATTGCTTTTATGAAAGCAGTCAAGAGCTTCTTGCAAGCTAAGATTAAGTTTGGAGATTTGAATTGATTCATCAAAAGAGGAGTTTTCTCTAGCTTCCTTAAGTAAGCATATAAGCTGATCATTCTTAAGCTGATAAGATTTGATATCTTTTCGAGCTTGCTTATAGTTATTTCTAAGCTTATTAAAGTTTTCAAATAAATCATTAAAATTATCAGACAATTTATCATACGAAATATCTTTTGCTAGTGAGTCATCATTTAACTCGCTTACCATTAAGCACAAGTCTGCCTTATGTTAAAGTTTTTGTCATTCCTGTACTGGATGCTTGTATTAGTTCCATTTTTTATAGTATGGCATAAGCCAGAACTTTCTTCATTGCCATTATTGTTTCTTGGAGTATCAACAATTTCTTTATACTTACTGCTTGCTTAGTAGGACTCAAGCTTGTTGTGTCTTGAGTTCTTTCTTCATTGTCTTCACCGTCACTCTAATATGTTTCTTCCAGCATTTTTCATATTTTATGTGATTTTGGCACTTGGAAATACGTTTGAATTCATCTTCACCTAGAGTACAGTAGAGCATGTACATTGCTTTTGTATCATCGCCTGCTACTTTCTTTTCATCTTCGGTATATTCATCATCTACTTTGTCAACTCTTTTGTAACCATTAGTAACATAAGTCCATAAGTTAAAGCTAAGAGATTTTAGAAAAATACTCATATGTATTTTCCAGAATAAATAGTTAGTGCTGTTAAAAACATGTGGCTAATCAAAGAGTTGGCTTTCACCATTGATGGGAAAGAGTGATCATGTTGTTGCGATATGTTATTCTCTTTGGATGTTAATTCGATAATCAAGAGAACATGCTCTGATACCAATTATAGGAGCAATTGGTATGAGCAATAGTTCCTATATAAAGAACACCAGCTTTGATACCAATTATAGGACCGTGTATGGCAACTCTAGTGGGTGGTGAATAGAGTTTATTATGCAGCGGAATAACATCACCTGTTAAAAAATTAATTCTATAGCATGCAATGGTGATCAACTACTAGCAGTTAGAATATATCTCATGTGTAAGTGATACTACTAGAAGTATTATGAATATGCTTATATATATGCAGTAGAGTGAGAGAAAGCAAACGCAAAGACCAAGATGTATAATGGTTTTCCTTTGAGAGGACTAGTCCAGTCCCGAGAACCCAAGCTCGGAGTTTTATCCGCTATAATCACCAATAGTGAATCACAAGCTTTGATCCGAAGGCTTGCCACTTTTTTACAACACGAGGTTTGATCCGAAGTCTCGCAACTTCACATCTAGAGAGAGAATAACTGATAGAGCCAAGCAATTTACAACTCTATAGACTTTTAGACCAAGGTCGCACCTGACACTAGGAAGGCTAGGGAGTTGATCATTGAGATGGAAAAGTTAAAGTTCAGATGTTTGCTCACAATAGGATAGAAGGATTAAGAATAGTTGAGTGAGTAGGAATATAGAAATCCAATTCTATTTATAGTGTGTTGGCAAACATAATTCAGTCAGAAATTGGATGGGGTTCAATTCAAATTTTCAAACGTTGGGCCAGAAAATCAGGGATATTATTACTATGTTGATTTCATACCAAAGGGGTAACCGAGTTTGGTCCGAGTTCGACATGAATTCAGCCCGAGTTCGGTTTCAAAGTATGGTAGACTTTGTTAATGAATGTGGCCGGATTTGGTGGATAGGTTCATTAGTTTATTTGAGTGGACTAGGTATCTGGGTATAGGTACTTTGATTTTCTACTGCGACTCATCTTACATCAAACCTATACTCAAATAAATAAAAGATTATATTTGAATATTAAACCAAACTTGATAAACAAATCTTTTAGCTGGTGTCGCATTTTTCTTTAGTAATGATTGAGTTGATATACTTTTCATCAAGTATCTGCTTCATTTGTATTTTAGATCTAATATTTGAGGATTATCAGAATTAGGTTGACTGTGACTAGTTTGTGCCAACAAGTGTCCCTTGGGTATTTTGGATTGTGTATCAACATTAGACCCTCGATAGCTTAATGTTACATGGGGTAGCAAGAAAGTAATAAGGTATGAGATGGATGCCTTAGTTGGGAACAATGAGTTGCATTATATGGTGGCTTAAATAGGCTGGGTGAAAGTTTTAAATTTTAACATCGATGATCGAATGTTACTATCGGTAAATAAGTTGGATCGTATATCCAGTAAGATTGGTTCGGACTGATTGGGAATCATAAGCGGAATATTATATTTGGTTACCTGAGTTTGGAAGTTCTTGGAAATCAATTGAAGATGGACCGAGTATGTGGTAAACTATTTCCTTTGACCTTAGGTGTGTAGCATTTACTACATGCCTAACTTAAAAAGTGTAGCAGCCGTGAAGTGGGAATATTTGAACCTAGCGATTGGCGAATAATATTTAATCGGCATATAAACTTATAGAATTGGAAGTAACTAATCGATAAAGTTTATTATCCAGCAATATATGAAAGTTTGTCAAGTGGCTTCGATGGATGTAATACAAATAAAGATTGAGTTAATGTACGTTGGGATAAATACTATCGACAAAAAGTTTTGTCGCATCAATAACTATTAATTGACAGATATAATTGATCAAATTACTAATATGGGGTGATCCCTAGCTTGGTGGGTTGACCAATATATCGAGTACATAAATAATTATGGAATGTGGTTAAGCGAGATGAAATTCTATGAGACATTGATGAGGTGATGCAATTAAGTTGATAATTAATGTGAATGAAAGTTGACCCTATCAAAATAAAGTTGGCAAAAGTATGTTCGATGGAATGAATCAGAAGAAATATTTTTTTAATATATTGGTTGGGTGATATTATCGGTTATAGATTATTTAGGTGATACTGAACCCACGAATACGTAATATGAATGTAAAGGAATTAAGAGCAAGGATCATGAACAATATACTAGTAAAGGTAATTTATCGGAATTTAATTTTAGGTTAGTTGCCTTGTCCCATAGATAAATCAGACGCACGAGAATTCAAGTAGGATATGTTGGTACAACTGGAGGATGACTAGAGATCAGAAATGAAACAATATATTGGAACAAAAACTGTTGGATGGATAAGTTTGGGAATTGACGGTTGCTAGAGTTGAATTTGATTGCTTCGACTGGAATGAAAATCAATAATGGGTTCGGTTAGATGGATTATCTTGGAATGATTTCTTGTGAATCAAGTTGTAATAAGAAATAATTCATAATCAAAGATAGAAATATCACTTAAGAATTTTGATTGAAATTTTATAAATTGGGAAGAGAAACTTGATATGTGATGTAGCTAATGCGACTATTGTACGGGACATAATATGATCATTAAATTATAATAGAATTTTGTGGCTTGGACAGTGACATGACAAAAAAAAACTCTAAATTCATGAGAATTTTGATGCTACTAATGATGGGAAAAAGATTAATAGAAGTTTGAATGAAAGAAATTACAATATCGAGAAAATAGTCAGAACGATTACAAATACACTTCGGTCCTAATAAAGAGACGATGGGTGATATTCTTAATGTAATCAATCAAAGTTGGATAGATGAAAATAAGATGACGATAGGAAAATTATTCATAAGTGGTGGGAATGAAGGAATTGACATTGAAAGAATGAATATTGCAATTCGAAATTAATAAAAAATTCGTTATGGTAGGTTTGTCCAAAATAATTAAAGTATTGTGCTTGGATTAATGGCCTAACCTGGGCAGTCCAGAAGGATTTTGTATATTTTGGCAGAATAGAAAGATAGTGATTGTGGCAAATGGTTATACGAAGGAACACTATTAATATTATAAAACAATTGTGCATATGATGGACCGAGAGGACATTGGAAAGTATTGAGAAGTGCTTAGCCCAAAAATTGATTGGAACGTATTAGAAAGATATGGACAAGATTGACCGAATAAGTATCGTAAGAAATTAGAGTTATGGAAAATCAATGTAAAAGAACAACTTGGCCGAAAGTATTAAATGATCAGTAATAAGGAATAGAATTTCCTGTCTAGCTATTTCGTTTCGCTCTATTAGCATTGGTTAAGTGTATAATATTTTGGGTACGCCTGAAATGTATGTATGATTCGTGTGAAGTGGTGAACATAATTCAAATGGGGTTGCAGGAGAGTATTGATAATGGAAGAACATGAACAAATTATTTGGGAAGAAAGATATGGATGGAATGCATAAGTATACAAAATTAATGAATGAGCAATATTTATAAGAGATGGAAACGAGATATTGATCTATACCTCACATAGAACATTTTTGTGGGTTGACTTAAGTGATATGGTGAATTGAGTTATTCTTGTAGGTTTTGAGGATGAATTTTTTTTAGAGTGGTATATTATGTAATGCCCTGTTCCGTAGAAAGGCATTACGCTGAATTTATAGATGGATCAGACTGATGGAATACAAGTGGTGCAAAAAATGTAGATGCTTGGTATGATGATGTTGTATTTCTTAACTTGGCCGGATAGAATATCTTATGCAACGTGGTTCTAAAGTATAATTATGCCCAGTTAGAAGACTGTGTATTACGTTGGATCTTTTTTGAGGGATCTTAGGCGAATGTAGGATCCTGGCATAAAACCAATATTTATATAAGTGAGTGGACCTGTCCCTTCTCCTCTAGTCCTTCATGCCCTAATAAAATGAAAGCTAGTATTTCTTTGTTATATGTCATAACAATATGCTGCTCTAGTCCACACAATGATAATGATGCCTTATGTTTAATGCTGTTGTAATTAATGAAACACATGAATATTGAACTGCTAGTACTATTGATACAAGAATACTATAAAGTAAGTCTGACATGAGAAAGAAGTAATGTTACATAGTCTACTTCACATGCTGGTAACACTGAAAATGGAACATTTAATATCTGTATAGGTATAAGTGCATTATTGCACAGTAACTATGAAGAAAATGCTTTATATGCGAGCATAAATATGGTTTGGTACCACCGAGCCATGAGAAGGTCAGTAAGTTGGGACCTACGGGTCACCAACCGATATGAGAATGAACAAATCGAGAAGGATCAATAATGCAACGCTTTACTTACATTTCTTTACCATGCAATTTATACTTAGATTTTATTTGCATGGTCAGGGATTACTAGTGAACAAGGTTTGGTAAGTTTTCTCGAACGAGATGCACCGGGGCACCGGGATCGTTCGACCTAGGAGAAAATATAGTGCTTTGGTAGCACTGGGTATAAATGAGATATTCATTGGGGATCAAAAACTCATGAATGGCACTTTGTAAGCCCTTCAAAGTCCTATATGGCAAGCCCCCCAGGGTACAAAAGCATATCACCAATGACCCTCTTTTAGTTACGCTACATACTAACGAGAATATTTATACTGACTTAATATTATCTCTGTAAGAATGATTCGTATTAATTATGCTATGGCTAATCTTTGTTTTGTAGGTATACGATTAGTGGGATGTTGGTAAGAATTTCTATTATACGATATATACATATCTAATATATATTCAATGTATACTGCTACTTCCAATGTATATTTTATTATGTTGCTAAATACTCTGATCATTGAAATGAAACTAGCTCCTATAGATACATCACTAAGTGAATATGCATGTTTTTCACATGAATATTTAATGTCGGTTTAGGCGAGTAGGCTAGTTTCTGCTCACTAGTACACGATATGTACTGACCCACATTTTTGGGCATCCCCTGGTACTAAGTGATCAGGGAGAATAAGAGCGTTATATTCAATTACATTATTGGAAAATGGCTACATAAGAGAATATGTGTGATGGATGACCAAGTTATCGGGAGAAACCAGCACTATCCCCACTCCGGTGACAATCTTGCCCTTGGGCCCTGTTCTTGAAGCATCATCAAAGAACATTCACAAATGGACTCTTCCATCGTCGTGTTAGATTCTAACACTTCATATGGAATATCATGGTAAAGCTATAATATTTCTAGAACCATATGGGATACCAAAAAGTCGGCCATTGTCGTATGGTGATAGCAACATTGCCCATATAGATATACGGAAATTCAGTGCCCCTAGCTTGGTCATAAGCACCCTGAGGGGATTAACTCAATAGATGACAAGGATTGCCTTTCCGGTCATATATTAACTCATCTTCGGGATAGCGAAGATTAGGGTGAGGAATTCCTTCTTGACCGGATTATACATATGCTCGGCACCGAACATCAACCTACCGAGGTAGTAGATAACATGTTCATGGCTGGGGCCACTCTTTTGAGCTAATAAGGGACCAAGAGAATGATCCATTGTATGAACTTAGATTAAGAAGGGTTTTACCACGATTGGAGCTACCAACAACGGGGGTAGCCTCAATGCTTCCTGTCGGAAGGTTCTATATATTTTCGTACGGACTCCTTTCCTCCTTGTGTGATATCCATAAGGGAGGACATTGTCATGTCTATTCCTCTGTCATAGAACAGGGAGAGGAAGAGGCACTGAATGTAATTAAAGGATAAGATATAGTTGTCCAGGAGGCTACAAAACCATTCATAAGTATAGAAGCATAAAAAGTATGCCCCCCAAAGAATGGTTAAGTCAAATGAGGAATGTCGTACCCCTTTATGAAATGAACTAACAAGAAGAGTGGTACACTCTAGCAATATTTTAGAGTTTTGCACACTTTCTTCAAAATAGAATGTAGGTGCACTTTGGTTTAGCTTTAAAAAGATAGGCGCACAACTCTTATATTTCTTCCCCATATTTAATGCAATAAATCTGACAGATTGACACAATAGTTGAGAAGATCTGAGTCATTATGACAAAAGATTTTCAACATGCAGACCAAGGTTGTCGTTTAGTGTCTATCCGGATAAACACTTAAAAGAGTGCGCCATTGTGCAAAACTCTTACAGAGTGTGCCATTGTGCCAAACTCTTACAGAGTGCGCCATTATGCCAAACTCTAACAAAGTACGTCATTGCAACAACTATCTTTAAATCTCATCAAAGTGCGCCAATATGACCATTATCTTCAAATTTTATCAAAGAATGCTAATGTTGCCAAAAAATTTCAAAGGTGTGCATATAATTTTAACTGACAGTGAACCGTTATGATTATATGTCTTTTATGCCATATCTCTTGTGAGACATGCATAAATAACTGTCTCCATTACCTACGCTTTCCTCGTATAAAAAATCACGTGTCAAGCAGGTAGTATGTTGTGCACCCACTCAGCAGAACATGGGTTATAAAACCCTCAAAAGTGTGCACGCAATTGAAAATATAGTACAAATTGCCCAAATTGCGCATACACTTCTATAACCGCTCCTGAAGGTTATAAATACAGGCTCAGTTCTCCATTCACACTCACAGACAGAGGGAGAAGGACAAAAGCATTACGTGTCAGTATTGCCGAGGCTTTGTTACTCAAGTTCTCCTAGTGTTTAAGTGTCCTAGCATCTCTTCTTTGTGTCGAGTGGTCCAAGTAGTAAAGTGATCGGCCGCAGATCGGATCTCCATAGCTATACTTCCCAGAATTATTGTACATTAGATTCTTATATAGTATTTATTATACTTTCATTTTCTTGCAAGAATAAAAAATTGTATAACTTTTTGTTTATGGCAAACAAAATAGCGACTCTGCTGGGGACGGTCTTCTCCTCTGATAAGAAGGTGATAGCGTAACACAACACCGTGTTGGTTGGCACAACACAGAAGACTTTGGTCATAAAGTTCGACCAGAAAGCCTACGAAGAAATGCTCGCTGGGGGTAGTGCTAGCCCCTCAACTGTAGTCAAGTCCAAGAAGGTTCGCAAGACGTGGCTACCCAAGCCTCGCTCTTCCTATCCCAAAGTTACTTCTAACAAAGGAAAAACGGTGTTGACCACCACTAACGAGTATTCTTTCGTAGTTTCCACATTCCTAGTCAGTGACTTGGTAGATATTATGATTCAATCCCTAGTCTGTGACTTGGTGGATAATCCTCTTAGTCACGCCAATATGATAACTATGGGGAACATATTGTGACTCCCTCGTAAAAATAAGCAGGGGGTGAACCAATCTTTTTTTGGCAAAGGAACTCATTATGATGCTAAGGGGATTATACATTCGTACATCCTCATGAGGCCTGATCTGCACAAACTCAATACAATACACAAAGCAGATGCAACAAACACTCTCCTACTCAATGTGCTACGCACTTTCTGTCCTATCCGAAACACTTAGGAAATAAGTTGTTCAACAACCGCACCGTCCAAAGAAAGACTTCCTGCCACAACTCTTAGGCTCACAATGGAATGAAAGCTATACATCACTTCTTCTGAAGGTTAGCATTGTGCGTCTAAAGTGTAGGACCATCGTAAAAAATTGTGATGCAGAGATATAAGAGGTATACACTTGTAGAAGGTGCTATTCAAGCCAGAACTTCACTCTATATACAGGGTACCAAAAATGTATATATAAAATATAAGGTACATAATATAAAAAGGTAGAGTCTATCTTCCTCTTCTTCTACTATTCCTCCTCCTCATTTATTCGAAGTTCTTGTACAAAGGGGTAAGAAGAGAGAACCAACTATGCCTACATAGGTTCTTCCAAATGATTATTATCGTAGTTGCCATCTACTTGTAATCAACTGTTATTGTACTAAGATAATTGAACCCTCTTCTAAACGGTCTGTGTTTGACCATTTGAGTTACAATTTTCCTACTAGACAACATTCTATGAAGCAAGTTTATGAATAAGAAGGCGATGATGAGTTACTTTTGGCTCTAGTCTACATGGCTTCGAGGCTCCCTCATAAAGGAAGAGGTTCCAGAGGAAATACCTCAAGGACACCCAGTTAAATGAGATTTGGCCAACTAGTATAATCTTTTGATGGAGAATATCAAAATACTCGTTCTCAAAGATGGGAACTCTCCATCCCGGAGAGTAGTTGTTCTTCAAAATCTGAACCTGACTTCCTTGGGGGAAGAAATCCTCTGAAATCTAAAACCGATAGTGTAGACTCCAACTACACGGTGCAATCTACTAGTTCTTCTATTGTCTATAGAGAAATGGGTACATATGCAATCGATGATGAACAAGACGCTTCTCCATATGGAAACACTAAGCAGCACCTCAACTCACTAAAAACTGCACTCAAGGATATGCATTCAATGATGCAAAGCATGTACCAGATAATGATGGCTTAGCTTACTGTCACTCCTGTACTTGTCCAATTTGCAACATCCATTCCGGTATAGTCATCTTTGGTGATAGTGCCAATGTTGAGTAATATAAATCCAGATGTTAGTCCTAATCAAGATTCAGTAGCACCAACTCCCAACCCTCTTAATGCTGGTGGTACTCCTATGCCTGTGGTTGTGCAAGTTCAACCCACATCCCTTCAGTCATCTGCACCACCTTAAAATGATGGGACACAACAGGCCATCAAGGAGTTATGGGCCCAATTCAATGCCTTAACTAATAGGGACAAGCTCCAAAAACTGGTGATTAGACAGCCTTTCTCTCTTGAATGGCATAAAGTTGTTTACCCACCTAAAAACAAGCCTCTAAGCATAACTCCTTTTGATGGGACAACATCACATGGAAAAAACAAGAACTACTTTGAAATGGTTATGAAGCTCCTTCCGCAAGATTATTTCTTTCTCACTAAGCTGTTCGTTGGAGCTTTGTCGAAAATAGCTTAGGATTTATTCAATAGTCTGGGTGATAACTATATTTCATCATTCGATGATTTATGAAGCCTTTTTCCTGCCCAATTTTATGAGGGGGTATTAGACATGACAATGTCCTCTCTCACTGATACCAAGCAAAAGTAGAAAGAGTCTGCTCGTGAATTCCTTAAGCCCTTTAGACAAATAGCTCTTAAAATGCCTTCTGGTATTCCTAAGAACCAATTGATGGATATCTGTAGAAAAAACTTTTTACCACAAGTAAGATTTTGTATTGGTACTGCTCAGTTTGAGGATTAGATAGCCTTCATCATGAATGCAGACGTGGATGAGCAAAATGAAAAAAGTGTTAACTTTTATTTTTTGAAGTTTAAGAGTTCAGAAGATAAAGGCAAGCGCCCTTTTCTATAAAACCCACAACAACAACAACAGTAACAACAATAAAAAAAAAGGATGCCCTTGCAATAAATTTAGCCAATTGATTAACCTCTCCTCCGAAACAAAAAGCTCAGGAGTCCTTAAAATTAAAGGAAGAATAATTCTTTGATGAGAATGACATAATCAATATTTTTGATTACTCGATGAAGATTAACAAACTGCAGGTACCAAACATCAAGAGACCAGATGAAGTTGGCAATGTTGATGATCCTAAATATTGTCTGTTCTACCGGTACGTGCACCACCCTACGAGAGCTTGTTATGTGCTGAAAAGAAAGATCTAGCAGTTTATTGATTCCCAGGCTATCACATTACACAATGATGAGAAGACGATCACTGCTAATTTGGTGTCACTTTAATTTGGAAATTTTCCAACTCAAGAGGTTCCCCATGCGGTAGTTCCAATACCAAGAGCAACAATGGAAATAGTTAATCTTCCACCAACCCATGATTAAACTAAAGGACTGGTACCTCTTTCTACTCAACATGGCAAAATTATGTGGATCCATCCTGATCTCTTAGAATACTTGAGATAATAAGAAGTTTCTTCAGCCCGTAAATCTAAGAAGAAAGGATGCAAGGGTCGATCATGCAATATGATCCCTCTGGAACATAATTTATATCGGATCCAGTACGGAGATGAAGCTTCTTTTGAACCTAGACTCCGGAGTCTAGACTTATATCCAGGGGCTTCATCAGACAAGCCTCGCATGACTCAGCAATTTTTTTGTTTAGGTAGTGTTTATTTATATAAATCACACTAGATTTTTAATACAAGCTATAGTTCAAAGGGCATGTCTGCTACTCCCAAGTCTACCATTCTCTCATCAGCAACTTAGTCAGTAGCATTTGATAAAGAGAAACCTTAGCTTCATAACTACAAAAAATAATCTATCCATCTTATGCAAAAGATGGGATATGATATTAAAAAAGCTGAAGGATCAAACTTTGACAAAGGATGTCACATTCCATTGTAACCTCAAGGTAATCTTTGCAAGTCTCGCTCTGGATTGGGATATGAAGATGATAGCACACAAAGTCACTCGGACAAATCAAGGAAGAAACATATAAAAAGGAAGGTTAAATCATGTCATATGGTTCTCATTTCTCCAATATCTGAGGAGGTTATGACCAGGACTAGGTCTGGAAAAGAATACCACAAGAACCATGAGCAGGCTCAAAAAGATACTCCTCTAACTTATTCTTCCAATGCTTCTGACGAGCCTGGTCCTTCAAAGCCCACTATAGTAGAGAAGGTGAAGCAAAAGAAGGTCCAATTTGACAAAACTTTGTAGAAGATTCTGCCATAAGGATTCGATAAGCCGTACAATTTTGACATACCGGCATAGCTCGCCAATACACCTATTCGGCTTTCGATCATTGAGTTACTTCTCCTTTCAAAAGATACTCAGGACGCTTTGAGTGAAGCAATCATACATGCTGACTCGTACTTGACCTAACTCAAGACTTCAACTGAAGATCCTGTGGAATGTCATCAATGCTATAGTGTGATAGAAATGATTCTAAATATTGCTTTCACATAGGATGATATGTTGTTCAAAGATATCTGACACAGTAGGACATTGTATTACATGGGTTACGTCGGTTCCATCAAAGTGAGTCGGATTCACATTGACCCAGGATCCTCTATCAACATTAATCCCAAAAGCCTACTACTAGCCTTGAAGATACCGACACACAGCCTATCAACTATCAAGACCACTATATTAAGCTTCAATACTGGAAGAAGTCGGCCGTTGGGGAAGATACGCCTAAAAATTCAGATAAACGCTCTCCGAACAGAAGTCACATGCTATGTGATTGATTCAGAAGTATCCCGCAACGTTCTTCTTGGACGACCATGGATACATGAAAATAAGATTGTGCCTTCTACTTAGCATAAATACTTTAAATTTGTATATATCCAAGGGGAGGTCAAAACCGAGGTTGCGAACATCAACCCCTTTAAAGGTGCTAAAGAACTACCGGTGATAAACCTCACTAAAAAGCACCTCCACTTGTCATTGAACTTCATCGTAACAAGCAACCAATGCCAGAAAAGCAACCCTTGGTAATCAATGTAACTAAGCCTCCAATCAAAGCTGAAGCTTCTGTTGAGTATATAGAGGAGGAAGAAATCTTCTATTTTATAAATAATTAGTATTCTCCTTCGTATTATATCGATATTGATCCCTTGACGGAAGAGTTCCAAGAGGCCCTGAATGCCTATGAGCCTCTATCCATACCAGTATACTCACCAATTCAAAATGGGACCTCATATAGTACTCACGAAGACATTTTTTCATAGTTCCAGCAAGACAAAACGATCAACGTCAAATACTTTTTTGCAAGGGTAGGAACAAAAAGATCACACATGCTGAATATTCTGATGATGATTGTGGAAAATTGCAATTTCATTATAATAGCCAGCCAGCTAAAGATATTATTTAGAAGATGGGGTACAATCTGGAGTCTGGCAAATGGCTCAAATACATAAAAGGTAGACGTACTCCTATACGTCACCTCTCTCTAAAAGGCAAGTCTGAGACTCATTACCAAAAAACTGGTCATGGTTTAGGGTACCTCACACCTCAGAAAATTCCTGAAGGCTCAGAGTCAGAGGAGAAAACGTGTTCCCATTCATCTCACTCATTATTCTGGGATTCAGATAGAAGCATCGGTGAAGTATTCAAGCATGCTATTTTTGTCAACATGGTCTCAATCTACCCAGATGATGAAGATATTTCAACTTTAGAACCCTTCAAAATGATCCATAGGCGCAATAAATGGATTCACAATGGGAGCTTCGGTTCAAAAATGTGAACTACCTACGGAAGATGAAATCATTATAATTGATGTAGGAGACGAGTCCTCTCCAAATCCAATCTTCATCAACAAAAGTCTTTCAGAGGAAGATAAATGAACTCTTATTCAAATAATAAAGGAATACATTAACGTTTTAGCCTGGAGTTATAAGGATATGCCTGGTCTGGATCGTCGTATAGCTACATACAAGATCAACATCCTTCCTAACGCTAAACCAGTTAAACAATAACAGAGACATTTTTGCCTAGATATAATGGATGCAATTGAAGCTGAAGTCAGGAAGCTGATAACATGCGACTTCTTTCGAGAAGAACAATATCCCGATTGGGTAGCTAATGTAATCCTAGTTATGAAGAAAAAATAGGAAAGTCTGTATCTACATAGATTACAGGGATCTAAATTTTACCTCCCCAAAAGATGACTTTTATCTCCCTATCACGGAAGTCATGATCGACATTACCTATAACTTGGAGCGTATATCTTTTATAGATGGATTCTTGGAATATAATCCAATGAGATATTTCCCAATGATAAAAAACATATTTTTTTTGTACACCACTAGGAGTGTACTGATATACAGTCATGTCCTTAGGTTTAAATAATGATGGAGCAACGTATCAATGAGCCATGAGTACAATCTTTTATAAGCATCTATGAAAGAAAATAGAATGGTACGTAGATGACATCGCCGTCAAGAGTCATCTCAAAGATAACTACCTTTAAGATTTGGAGACGGTGTACAAGTTAATTGATCAATATTAACTGAAGATGAATCCAACCAAATCCTTTCTGGGAGTCTCCAGTAGCAAGTTTCTTGGATTTGTTATAACTTCTGAACACATTGACCCTGATAAAGTAAAAGAAATTCTTAAAATGCGACCTCTGTGTAACCTCAAAGAACTTTATGGACTGCAAGGCCGTCTGGCATACATCCAAAAATTTATCTCAAATCTCTCTGGACGATGTGGACCCTTTACCAAGTTGATGAAGAAAGGTGTCTCATTTGTCTGGAATAAAGCTTATCAATAGGCATTCGATGACATTAAACGATATTTGATAAACGTGCTAGTTCTGGTGGCTAAAATTACAGGAAAACCTTTCTTGCTGTAAGATCGAGCAATGGATTATTTCCTAGGATCTTATCTCGTACAAAAGAACATAGAATGTCACGAACAGGCGATCTACTACCTCAGTCGTATGTTGATCGGTGCCGAGCATAGATATAATCCTTTGAAAAAAGAATATCTTGCTTTAATGTTTTTCATTCAAAAAATATTCTATTATGTGACGGGTCAAACCATCCATGTCATATCCAAGGTGAATCCCCTTCGGGTATTGATGACCAAGCCAAGTACACTTAATTCTTCCTTACCTACATGGGTAATGTTGTTGTTATTTATGATATGGTGTATGTCCCGCAGAAGGTAGTAAAAGGTTGAGCCTTGGTAGATTTCTTAGCAGCTCACCTTGTACCAGAAACTTCAAAGCTATATAACGACATTTTGATGAAGTATTGGAGTCTAATACACCGATAAGAGATGATACTTGGCAGATGTTCTTATTTTTCATTGAAGTAAGTTTGGTAAACCTTTATTTCATAACAAACAAAAAGAGTACAAAGTAATCCTAGACAAAAAATTTAAGTGCAATATTTTTTATCTGGGTAATGTGACGATGGAGATCGAGTACTACATCAACTCTTTTACTCCGTTGACGGTCCGATGAGGGAATGAGGATGCTCTCTTCTCTCTTCTCTCACCTGAGATTGTGTGTACGTTTGTAGCTCGCCTGGAGGGTTATGGTCTCTGAAGCAAAAAAAAAATGCCCTTGGAACGTCCAAGTTGCTCCTATTTATAACCATCATGTTGGTGGGCTATAGGTGACATATATGCTTTTGTTTGGTGTTCGCAGGGGGCTCCTTCAACAGAATAAGGTTTCAACTGTAGGTGCACCTTATGGGCAGGCTGCCACATGTATATCAATACCAGGATGTACTTGAGTCCTGGATGAGCTTCCACGTTGACGTTTGTTATGATTTGTTATTGCTGAAGATCTGGACGATTCTCGTCTTTTGTTTGGGTGACTTGGTCAGCTTGATACTTAGCCCGCATTTAGTTGGATAGAATGACTTCAGTCGCAACTAAAAAAATTATCTCAGGGAACCCTGCCATGTTGGACACATGGAGTCTGGGATGCATAGGACGCGTGGAACACATGGAGTCTAGAACGCATGGGGCCAAAGACGCATGGAAAGCATAGAGCCTGCAACGGATGGGGTCAGAGACGAATGGAACACATAAAATATGGGATGTATGGGGCCAAGGATGCATGGTACGAATAGAGTCTGGGATGCATGTGTCCTCGTACACGTGGCGCTATACGTCTATCAGGAGTAAAGTTTATGCTGACATGAGGTTCTTTCGTTTGGCGTGCTCACGTCTGTCAAGGCATTCAGAAAGTCCTTTTTTTATAATTCTTTATTAGATGTAATCTTTGTGCCAGACCTTTATGTGGCCAGTATTGGGGCATAGGGATGCTTGAGGAAGTAGTGACACATGGCACTGCTGGCACATACGGACACTAGTTGCTTACTGGCGTATGACACTGCTGGCGCATGGAAATACTAGTTACTTAGTAGCACGTAGCACTGATGGCACATGGGAATACGAGTTATGAAGCGGTTGTCGCATAACAATGGATCATTATGTCACCGAGGGCTTGATCACTACGGATCATGGACTTTGATTATTGTTGGCGCATAGTAGCTGCTTTTTTGGGCCGCATAGTCGTTCTGCAGCTTGATTTCTTCTGAGCCAATTTTGGGCGCATGATTGTAGGACGAATGGATCTAGATTTTCCATGCTTCTATAAGACCCTCTTCAATGTTTTTAAACTAATAAGTTAAAAAATAAAGCATAAAGGAGGAGACCTTGTGCCGCATATAAGTGACATGCCGCATAGGCACGTTGCTGCATAGGAGCTTTCGCCAGGTTTTTGACCATTAAATATCGAGATCTGACGCGAGTAAGTGGATCTTCTTGGGGATTCTGAGTCTAAGGAAGTTTCCAAGTATATAAATAAGGATCACGCAAATTGAGGCATCAGGTTCATCCTCATAACTATCTAGTTTATCGCATCGATCTTCTCACACGCCCTAGGAGTCTATAAATAGGCGGGCTAGAGAATAGAGAGAACTTTTGTCTCTCGGCTTCCCCTTATTTTGTGAAATAATATGTCGAAGGCTGTTGTCTATCTCTCCTAGTGGTTTGTCAAGAGCAGCCTTGACCCGGGGCCCCCTGATGCTAGCATTCCTTTTAGAGGTAGGGGTGTATCATAATGGCAAGGACACAGAGACAAAAGTATATGGCCTCGCAGCGTGGATGAGAAATCATCTAGTACACGCATAGGCCCTCATATAAAATTATGTCACATTCATGAGTAACCATCTACAATATTTGCACAGAGCCTATCTGTGCCTTTGTAGCATTGATAGGAACTTATCTGCGATATGCACGCATAGCGTATATGTAAATTAGCCGCATAATGAGGAATCATCTACAACATCATGATATCCTACAAGAGCCACATGAAGGTTGATAAAAGGGGTAAATCACACAAAGGCAAAGAGACTGTTGTGGTGCAGGAAGATGGAGGTAGAGTTAGAGGACAAGGCTCTAACATCAAAGGACATGTCTCTAAACTGGATTCACAAATATGTGATTCATAAACAACTTGTGCATCTTACTTTCCCAATATTTTTTATTTATACATTGAATCTTTCACCTACCCAAGTACAATGAATCACCTACCCAAGTACAATGAATGTTTTAACCATGAAATCTATAAATTATGAACATAACATTTTACACAACTATACAAAAGAAAAAAATTAATCTACCAAATGGCATTGATATCCAAGAGCTTGATGATGTTAGGACTCATATTTCTCAATCTACTATTGGTTGGTCAACTAACTGAAGCAGTAAGGGACCTACATGTTCCTATTCCTAAAGCTGATGAAAATGTGGAACCGGAAGTCTACGATGGTCACCCTGTTAACCCATATACTAGGGGATGTAGTCCAATTACTCAATGTCGTTCCGACCATCTTACGGGTAATTAGGGATTCATAAACAATTATCCTGAAATGATGTAACTCATCTTATTAATGTAATAAATTTTGAGTTTTGTTGATTGTGTTTCCTCTTGTATATCATTATTGGTTGTTTTAATTTATCATATCACTTTAAATCATTTTTTGATGTTCTTAGGATAAAAAAAAAATTTATTTCTTTTATAGCTTGGTTTGCTCTCAAGCTTGAAGTTTTTCTATTATTTGAGACTTGCACTACTATTGGCAAACATTCTAACTATGATGGATAATTCACTGAAATGTAAACAAAACTGCATAAAAAGAATTATTTCTTTCAAGATAACTATTTAACAATTACAAAAATGAAACCACCACATACCTAATATTTTATTTTTATTTTGAATTATAGCCTTATAGTTTATTGAAGGATCCTTAAGCCAAGAGTTCCGAATAGGTTAATTATACACAATTTAAGTTTGAAATTTCTTAGAAGTACCTATTGTTAATTAAAAATTGCTTTGAAATGTGTTATATATATATATATATATATATATATATATATATGTATATATATATATGTATATATATATATATACCTCCAAAATCTTGTTGGTTCTTTATCCCAGACTCCTTTCTATGTGGCTCAGTCCATGGGTATAGAAGTTAGTCTCTAATTGGACAACAAGGAAAGGTTAGTGCACAAGGAAAGCTAGAGAATATAAACCATGGCTCAAGGTGAAAGGTTGCATGGAAAGACAATTAAATAAATTTTATTAAAACTTTTACCTATAGCTATCCATACTCTATTCAAATTATAATTTAATAGCTTTGTATTCTGAATATAAGATACAAAAAATGAATACCAAGATGTTTACAAAAATTTTCTATAATTGATGTTTTTTATAAGGGTCATGTGTTTTCCAAATTATGTAACACTTAATTTGGCCTTTTTCTCAGTGGTGTTTAAGGGATCTTAAAACTCTCTCTTACTGGCGATTTCAATAACAAAAAGGAGAAGGCTAAATTAAGGGATGATAGAGGGGAAGGCTTATATGAAGCAACTTGTGTTGGACGTCTTGTCACTTCATAATGATATGTCATGTTATATTTTCTTGGAGGAGGTGGATATGTTTAAAGGAACGAGTTAGAGAGTTGTTAGAGGGTATGATGGTGTCACGCCCAGTCCAAAAATAAGTAGGACCAGAGTACATAAAAATGGCCAGCTACGTACCAAGTTGACTCTAGCCCAACTCGAAAATGTATAAGTTGTCTAGAAGGAAAGTATATGTCTAAAATGTCATGTCAAACTATATCTTAATCCATATAAATAATAAGTAACAAGAATAAATAATATGTTTCATGGTCTGTATTCCACTAGTATATAGGTTTCAATAAACTATAAAGAACAAAATGAGTCTATAAAAACTAGACAATATAGCAGATAGTATCATGGTAATAGATATAAAGAAGGAAGAATGGTGATGGGTACCACTTTTGATACCTAAATTATGCAGACATAATCATCAACTATCCATCTATTCTACGAAACAGCTCAGCAATAACCTAAAAAGATAACCAGGTCCTAAGAGGGACGTAGCAAAATACATAATATACATGCTGAAATGTAATAGTAAAACATGCAAATAGGTAGACAAGGAATACATGTAACAACTACAAGATAACATACAATCAATAAGGAATTCATATACCATAACACCATAGGATTCTCTTAGTAAGAATATATTTAATACCGTAACACTATAGGATGCTCCCACGGATGGAATAACAATCTCTAATACCAACGGAATAACGAATCTCTAATATCGTAATCTCATAGGACACTCCCAGTACTAGAGATGGAATAACAAGTCTCTATTTTCGTAACACCATTGGACGCTCCCAGTCCTAAAGATAATATAGGTTGATGTCTAGCATTCGATCCTTCATAAACACTATGGGTCAAGTCAAATCAAACTCAATGGAGTGAAGGCAAAGTACAAAACAAATATTATCACAATATGCACATAAATCAAGTAGTACTACATGGAATATAAATAACGTACGTGCATATAAAAAAAACAACAGATAATTTGAACATAAGCAGCAGGTAATCATGTACTACTTGAAAGAAATAACATAATGGAAAATGCATGGAAATACTGTACAATTTGGACAACGTATACTTGCTTGATGGTTCATCCAATATATGATGAGGGCAAGAACACGAAAGAGATTATAAGCCTAACAACCAAACAAGACATGTTACTAATTGCTATAATTTATTCTCTCACCATATCCACCTAGTTCCTAATACTTACATGGTTATGTTTGCCATTAGTCAAAAAGAAGTTGAAACTAAACTTTCTTTTAAATAAAAAACTAAAAAAAGTACAAAGAATTCCTAAACAGAAAATCTAAGTATAAAAACTGTAACAATGGAGATCGAGTACTACAGCTGACTCCTTTACTCGTTGATGATCGACCGACGAAGGGGGTTACAAAGTCTCTGGCTCGCTGGCACGAAAGACAACAACTGGTCCCTTGAGGGTGTATGTATACGTCTCACCATACGTGTCTTGTGAAACACAAGTCCTTCATATTTATAGCCATTTATACTGAATGGCCATGTGCACGCATGTGCTAAAAATTACTGTTTTTATTTCATGCGTGAGGGTTTTTTGGCTATCGCTTGGTATTCTCAACAGAATACAGTTGAAGTCGTGCGTACATGTCGCGGTTCAATTGCCGCATGGCTACTGCTAGTATTGGTTGTTGCTGAGATCTTGGAATGTTCCAATGTAAACTGGGTCGTTTACGCCTGTTGCATGGACGACTCGGTCAACCTGACCTGTGTCATGCGCCAGCTATTAGGAATCGCTTGTTGGTACAATAATAAGATTCTACTGCATGGAGGCTTATGGGGTCACTGTCGCATGAAGTCTCCGCCAGATGAAGGTTACTAGGATGGGTATGCCGCATGAGGGCCACGAGAACTATCCTATGGAGACTCTATCGAATGTAGTTTTGTTTTATGTACATGTGGGGCTATACAGCTGTACACTGACAAAGGTAATTAAGATGGTGATATAAGCATTGACGTCCGCTATCTGCACATAATATGAGACACCCACAGTAATAAATATTGTCAGTACCATTAATGTCGTGACTGACAGAACTAACACCATACAAAAAACATGCATATCACTTAGCTTCCTGCCACATGCTTGCCACATGCTCTTAGGGATGCTGCCTTTATGCGGCAAGCTTGTAGGCACCATGGTTTGGTGCCGCATGAGCTTCATATCGAATAGATGCTTTAAACTTTGTATATACAAGTAACCTTTGGTGAGAGCGCATGGATCCTTCTACAAGACCCCCTTCAAAGTTTTCAAACTTGGATAAGTTTGAGACACTTTGAAAAGAAGCATGGCTGAAAAGATCTTTCAATCGCATAAGTATTCCCGCCGAATAGACTTTTTGCTGAATAGGAAAGCTTGCCAGGTTGTCAAATCTTTATTAATGAGAGATCTCTCTTGATCCTTGAGAGATCTCTTAGGATTCTGAGAAACCGTGGTGGTTAGGGAGTATGGTCTCCTCCTAAAGTTTGTGGAACAAGAAAAGACCACCTACGCGATGAACAAGGAGGCCTTGAAGCATGACCTCCAAAAATTGTAACATAAGCATTATGAGTTGAACGATCTTGGGGTAGCTTGCCTCACATGACACGATTGCATAACCTATGAAGTGACCCTCTTTACTGTATAGATCAAGCAGCTCCAAGCCAAGCTTACGATACTGGAGGCTGATCTTAAGGAAGCTAATCCGGAGCAGGAGGCCATTTGTGAACAGTCCAGCCAGGTGGCAAAGTCGTCTGCTATTAGGGATGACACTTTAAAGAAGCTGGAAGATAAGCACGAGGTCGGCGCCCGTTTTTAAGTCCCTGCTATTGTAGCTCGAGAGGATGAAAACCAAGTAAGAGCGAGGGTAGATGCTACCATTATTAAGCTCTGAAGGCGAATAAAAGAGCTATGTACTGACACATAGCCTTTGTAATCTTGTTCTTCTTTTCTTCCTGTAGAAGCACGTAAAATCAGCCCAATGTGCCTCAGTGATCCAACCCCATGCTCCTTAGTGATCCAGCATTTTGCGCCTTAGTGAGCCAGCTATATACACCAACAGTCTAAAAAGTCTCATGTGCCCGCAGTACCATGCGCCACTAGTATCTTAGTGTTTTCATGTGCCCGCAGTGCCATGCACCACTAGTATCTTAGTGTTCCCATGAGCTGAGCAGCACCATGCGCCACTATTGTTCGGTTGATTTCTATGCGCTGAGCGAATTTACTACCAAGGTGCAACCAAATTCTACAAAGACACGTCTCACGAGTGTTATGGGCATCAGCAACCCCAAATCTTGAGCGACCACATAGCAACTTATGACAGCATGCACCACTAATTGTAACATGCGCCACCGTATGGCATCATAAGATGCGCACATGCATGTCTCCTTAAAAATATAAATAGTAGGCATTTTCCATATTAAAAAGAGGCAGCCACATATACATGTAAAGGAGAACCAGTGCCACTGCCGTAGGAAGAAGAAGAATGAGCGCTGAATCCTCGTAAACCTTCTTGGTTCCGGATTATCAACGGAATAAAGGAGCCACTGAGTGCTCGATCTCCACCATCACACTTTCCCAGATCTTCTTTTTTTACCTAGATCCTCTTGTAATAGGATTTCTCTTGTACTCTTTATCAATTTACATTAAATAAAAACTTTACGCCCTTAATCAAAACCCTCAATTTTTGTGATGTCAACAAAAATGGATACTCTGCTAGGAAATAGATTCTTCTCCAACGAGAAGCTGGTGACACAATCTGACTTAACCAAGTTAGGTTTGACTCAGAGGATGTTGGTCGTTCGCTTCGACCAACAGGTATTCGAAGACATGCTGGACAAGCTGACCCCTGCAACAAGGACCATACGACCCTACAAGACTCACAAAACTAGGGACGTTAGTGCCACTGTGCCTAGCCCAAAGTCGGTACCCGATGCATCATCAACCCACGCCGTAGTTGAACACGCGGTTAACCTGAATTCTGTGGAAAGTTGAGTCCTTTGTCGAGGCCTGTACGACCTCGAAAAGTTTTTAGGATGTGGTTTACCAAAGTTACTACACTAAACCCGAACTCCGCTCCAAATGTGTCATCAACCTTCCCCGTAGGTGCGCACAAAGTGAGCACAAATTCTATCTCTATCTTCCAAGTTGTGCTAGAAAGGAACCGTGCCAAGTCTAACGATCCGCTCATGCAGCGCCTTCTAGGACCGAAAGGTTGCGCTGATCACTGGCGCATAGAATCTCCTCCAAGCAAGGTTGATGTCATCAAGGGGTCGTATAGTCCTAACCTAGACTCCCTATACTATGCACCCAAGGACGCTGGTTCAAGGAAGCCCAAAATACCCCGAGCCATACATGCTCGATGGGCTGTGCCGTCAGCTCTCCAAAAGCATGCACCATTTCTCGTTACACACGCTACTAAAGGAAGACTCTATAGGGCAGAACCAGGTGCTCATGCACCGAATGTGAGTCGACCCTGGGAGCTTCTCCAAACTCACTTGAATGCCGTAGGTGCACTAAAACCAAGTTGGAGAGCAAATATTAAGATGACAGACCCAAGCGCCCAGTTTAACTGCGCATGTAGTGGGTCTATCTCACCTCAAGTCTTCCATCAATGATCCAGTTGCAGTCTATACAAAAGAACTGGGTAAGAGAACAAATATCCCACTCTCACCTCCATGTGTAAGGCTTGTCCAAATGTATAAAATGGGGGTAAACTTAAAGCTTTCATCGTCTGATTTACACAACAAGATTAGTCACAAGCGTAAGACGACAGAGACAACCGTCGTTCATAATATATCCTCTGACAAACACGCTTGTGCCAACATCATCATTAATTATTGTTGCTCAAAAAAAATAGTTCCTCCAGCCAGATAGTTGATGTTCTAGCGGCTACAACCCGCGATACCAACCCAACAACGTTCTATGAGACCTTTACATAAAGAGGGAGAACTGCCCATTACCTCATATTCTTTAACATGGATATCCTCTCCCATGAAGAATACCTCAAAAAAAGCTCTCCTAACCTAAGGGTATCGGTCAGCGCACCACAAAGTCGTCCAAGGACCAACAAACAAATATCTAATGTAGGAGAATTCTAAGGCACTCGCTTGAGAACAAGGGCTGGTGGTAGACATACCTCCCCGAATAAAGCTTTGACCAAAGTTGTGGGTAGAAGTACCCCGGTGTTCTATGATAATCCATCATTCCAACAGGACAGTGAACCTCTACACATGGATGATAGCTTAGCTAGGGGTAGCCATACACTCCAACCATAAAAGTGATATCACACTACCGACTCTCCTCGAGGATAATGATACTCAAACATCGGAGGAAGAAATTAAGGAATCTACCTTCAACTCAGCCTCCTCGCACTTAGTGCCACTGTACATGGCATATGACGAGCATGGCACATAATCTAGTAACCAATAACACCTTGAGCCACTCGAACCCATGATGCAGGCTCTGAGCACTTCAATGCAGAATCTGACTAATATAGTGCTAAAACTCAGAGAAATTATTGTCCCAATACAGTAGCAAGCTCTGGGACAAACAAACCCAGACTAAAGAACCAATGAGGAATCTGGTATGCCTGACCCAGCTCCTCAGGTTGCAAGTAGTCAAAAAAACCTCGATCCTCTGTTCCTCTTCTACCAGATGATATCCAGGAGACTCTTAGGGACTTGTGTGCCCGAGTCGATGCTTGGGACAACCAAGAAAGAATCCGAAAGCTTGGGATCCGGCAATCTTATCCTCCTGAATAGGATAATGTAGTATATCCTATCAAATACACACCATTGTCTCTGGCTTCATTCAATAGGAAGACGTTACACCGTTAGTACATAAAGTACTTCAAGTCTACAATAGACCATTTACCTCGGGATGACGCCTTAATCACCAACTTGTTAATGGGGGCACTATCCAGCGTCGCCTTTGAGTGGTTCTGTAGCCTCCCAAACAAATGCATTTCCTCATTCGAAGACCTAAAGTCACTTTTTCTTGTTCGATTCTATGAAGGAGAAATGGATATGACTATGTCCTCCATGATGGACATCGCCCAAGAGGACAGGAAACTTGCACAAAATTATATCGAGTATTTCCAACAGGCGACGTTTAAACTATCTCCTAACAATCCTTAATCTACGCTGATGGATACATGTCGAAAGAACCTTATACCATCAATTAGTCTATGGACGGCATCTGGCCCATTCAGTGACTTGACGATATTTATCATAAGTGCCTTTGCTGGAGAAAAAATCATCAAAGATGCCCGCCTATTGGGATTCCAAGCTCCCAGTATTGAAGACAAAGGAAAGCACCCTTGCACCCCTGCCAACTATCATGAAAGTAAAGGGAAGCAAACCCAGACAGTTAACCTGAACAAGGGTCCAACCTCACTTGTTACTAAGCCGGCAGAGCCACCAAAAGTATATGAGACTTATTCCTTTAATGACGATGATGTCTTAAAACTCTTCGAAGAAGGACAACAAACTCAAGCTACCCAATATTAAATGCCCTGACGAAGAAGGCAAGATGGACAACCCCAAGTATTGCCACTACCATAAATATGTCCATCATACTATGCGAGATTGGTACATATTAAAAAGGCATAGACAACGATTGATCGATTCCAAAACCCTCACTTTGGACTATGAAGACAAGACAGTCAATTCAAACCTGGTATCTCTGTAGTTCAGCACTTTTCCAACAACTGAGGTCTAATATGGTGCCATCTTCGTACCTAGGACAACCATGGAGATAGTTAACCTCCCTCCAACACAAGGAGAGGGGTTGGTTCTCATTACTACTCCAAGAGGCAAATTCATATAGGTTTACCCAGACCTCGTGTCCTAAATAACGTAGCAAACAGTGCCTTCTATTTCGAAATCCAAAGAAAAAAAGATCAGGTAATGTCACACGATCTTCCCAACTGTAGACAAAGCTCTCACCGTTGTGACCAAGTCGGGTATAGGTTACCAACGCGACTACAACACCCCCGGTGATGATACATCTACACCTGTTCCACCTCCTACCTCCGATCTGGGTCTATCCAAGCTTCCCACAGCAGACAAGCAAAAGAAGAAGGAGACACACTTCGATAAACCTCTACAAAGGGACACAACTGAAGGGCTGGAGAAGCCTTATAACTTTGACATTTTGGTACAACTGGCCAACACTCCAACAAAGTTGTCTCTCTATTATGACCCGCACCTGGTGTAAGGGCACGAGTACGTGGGTACGTCCAACCTACGCCGCAACATCGACGGTAGAACGCTGTCTACGTCAATAATACTATCTAAAAAGTTCACACAATATATATATAATATACCTGTCAAGATATCTCAACTCCTAAATAAAGGATAATATAATAATATAATAATGGTAAATAATACTCAATCACAATAACCAACTAAAGAAAGATATGACACAATATGGAATAGAAGGAAATAAATACAGAGTCAAATACATCACAAGTGCAAGTCTAATCACAACACAAGATCTCAAATAATAATACAACGCCAAAGTGTCTAACTAACATATACAATATCATGAATGAACTAGCTATTCTCATCGACTGCTGGTACTAACTCAATAGGCTCTACGGTTGCTAACTCAACTAGCTCGTCATCATGTGGCCCATAGTGCGTAGGACACCAACCCAAATAGCAGTTCCAATAATTTACAGAAACTATGAAATAATAATAGAAATAAAAATAAATGATGAAAGTAACTAAACTAGAATATATCACGATAAAGTGCATCATGATAAATAATTGCAAGAAACTGGAAACAATATGGAGAGGAACAATAATATAATGAACAGGAATAAAGAAAACCATAAAATATGCCTTAAAATATTAGTAAGATAATATCACGCCCCGATCTCTTGCAAGCTAAATCGGCCGTTCCCGCTAGGCGAGAATCACCGCGCCAGCGCTCCCGCAGAACAATCGCTTTGACCCATCCGGGCGTGATGCCGCACGAGCGTGAGCCACGCCCGTGCAAGGCCGTGGTTAATTGGCTAGCGGTAGAGTTCTGAGCCACAGAGTCGCTCAGATTATCCGAGTGCAGTGGAGTCATAAACGCATAGTCGATCAGTAACATGTTTACTGAGTCGACAATATAACAGAAGCATTTAATAACACAAGTTGAAGTAAAGAAACTCTTTATTGATATAAACAAGTGTTACAGGCGGCGCATGGCCGAGATTATAAGTCGCTCAAGCCTCTCTCTCTGAAACAATAAAAGCGTGCCAAATGGCAAAATTGTGGAATAATTATACAGGAAATTTTTAGGCAACGTTCAGTTATTCTTTGATGCGATATAATGACTCGTACGCGGATAGCCGCTAAGCGAGGATGACTTGTTTATCTACTCTATTTTACTAGCAAGCATGCAAAGGTTAAATATACGGGGCGATCACTAGCGTATGCCATAATGGATGATATAGTCTTTGACGAGAATGGTATGCAACGAAAGTACAAGAGGCGCTGTAAGCCATTCCGCAAAGAACAAGAGATTAAATAATAGGCCTCGTCTGGACCGGATCGGTGCCAGTGCCCCAGCACCGTCCGCGAGACCCTGACCTTGTGCACAAGTTGTCCGTGATCAAACGGTCGTCTAGGTTACGTTATCCATTCAAGTCATTGGGGCAACAAGAGTACAAGACAAGAGGCATAGCTGTTGAGGCAACAAGAGTACAAGACAAGAGGCATTGCCTGATTCATTTTGCATAGTCTTTCTGAACAATATTCTGTATAACAGGGTATTGGTATAGCTTACGCTACAAGCGATAAATCGAGGCAACATATGAACAGGCAAGAATGCATTTATATAAACATAAGCAATCACGTTTGATCGGGCCCAAAGTTAAGCTGAGAGTGAAATCGTAAGGGAACTTAGCATGCGAGGGCCTGAATATAAGCAATATTTTATTTCCATGTTCTAGCATAAGCAATACAAGTTGGGATTATTCCCTTAGCTTGGTGCGTTGGATTCTTATTAGCATGCAGGGGGTGATTCACCTAGCGATTAGCATTTATCGTTCCACATTTTATGTGTGCTGGCTAAGCAAAGATAAGTTCACCGTAGCCACCCACCTTAGCGATGATTCGCCTCGGTTGAGCGATACGCCAAGCGAGCCTCTGAAAGCCAAAGCCAAAAATTGTGTAGGGACAAATTTGGATATCCTTTGCCTCAAACGAGCATTCTCGCCGGAGAAAAGTGGGTCAGGACATTGTACTTTGCCATTTGAATCGGCAGTCCACTTGGACGGAATGGGGTGTTACATCCTACCCAACTCAGAAAAAGTCTCGTACTCGAGACTTACTGAGGACAAGCAATATGTTTCAATCAATTTTGATTTAATGATACAAGGCTGAGGCAAACCTATACAAGTCATTGTACTTGTTCATTTAGATATTCGCTTGCATAAGCATTCGAGATCAGCATATCGCGAGTGCGGATCGTACATATACTCGAAGTACCCCTCTAACACATGCATTTCTCCAACTCGGCAATAGCGAAATCTTAGCACTCAAGTTTCACATCTTTCTTGAGTCTTGGATCATGCACAAGTTTAAGGCGTCCCTCGAACAGATGCATTCAACCAAACATAGAGATAGTAAAATCGGACAAGCTACTTGCGTAATCTCAAGGGTTTGCACAGGTCGGCACAAAGGCCCTAGCATCAGAATTTTATACAAGCAATCATATTAATCTAATGCGCTTTTTGAAAGTATTTAGACTCACTGTTGGAACATTCCATTTGGGACATTGAGAGAGAGCGTGCACATAACCCACGAAGGAGCTTTCAAAACTGAGATAATCGAATTGAAGTCCCAAGGCGTAGAAGCCAGGCTCTGATACCAACATATCATACCCCGATCTCCTGTAGGCTAAATTGGTCATTCCCGCTAGACGAGAATCACCGCGCCAGCGCTCCCACGGAACGATCGCTTTGACCCATCCGGGCGTGATGTCGCAAGAGCGTGAGCCATGCGCGTGCAAGGCCGTGGTTCATTGGCTGGCGGTAGAGTTCTAATCCACAGAGTCGCACAGATTGTCCCAGTGCAGCAGAGTCATGAACGTATAGGCGATCAGTAACAAGTTTACTGAGTCAACAATATAGCAGAAGCATTTAATAACACAAGTTGAAGTAAAGCAACTCTTTATTGATATAAATGGGTGTTACAAGCGGCACATGGCCGAGATTACAAGTCGCTCAAGCCTCTCTCTCTGAAATAATAAAAGCATACCAAATGGCTATAATTGTGGAATGATTGTACAGGCGATGTTCAGGCAACGTTCAGTTATTCTTTGATGCGATGTAATAACTCGCACGCGGATAGCCGCTAAGCGAGGATGATTTGTTTATCTACTTTATTTTACAAGCAAGCATGCAAAGGTTAAATATACGGGGCAATCACTGGCGTATTCCATAATAGGCAATATAGTCCTTGACGAGAATGGTATGCAACGAAAGTACAATAGGCGCTACAAGCCATTCCGCCAAGAACAAGAGACTAAATAATAGGCCACGCCCGGACCAGGTCGGTGCCAGTGCCCCAGCACCGTCCGTGAGACCGTGACCTTGTGCACAAGTTATCCGTGATCAAACGGTCATCTAGGTTACGTTATCCATTCAAGTCATTGGGGCAACAAGAGTACAAGATAAGAGGCATAGCTGTTGAGGCAACAAGAGTACAAGACAAGAGGCATTGCCTGATTCATTTTACATAGTCTTTCTGAACAATATTTTGTATAACAGGGTGTTGGCATAGCTTATGCTACAAGCATTGAATCGAGGCAACATATGAACAGGCAAGCATGCATTTATATAAACATAAGAAATCACGTTGGCTCAGGCCCGAAGGTAAGCCGAGAGTGAAACCCTAAGGGAACTTAGCATGCGAGGGTCTGAATATAAGCAATATTTCATTTCCATGTTCTAGCATATGCAATACAAGTTAGGATTATTCCCTTAGCTAGGTGCATTGGATTCTTATTAGCATACAGGGGGTGATTCACCTAGGGACTAGAATATATTATTCTATATTTTATGTGTGCTGGCTAAGCAAAGACAAGTTCACCATAGCCACCTACCTTAGCGATGATTCGACTCGGTTGAGCGATACGCCAAGCGAGCCTCTGAAAGCCTAAGCCAGAAATCATTTATAGACAAGTCTGGATATCCTTTGCCTCAAACAAGCATTCTCGCCTGAGCAAAGCGGGTCTGGGCATTGCACTTTCCCGTTTGAATCGGCAGTCCGCATGAACGAAATGGGGTATTACAGATAATGTGATCGGCTTGGGACTAATACGGGCTATATATAAAAGGAAAGCTAGTATGATCACACATGAGTTTTATGATCTGCTAGCTATCATGGGCTATAAGATATGATCACATGTCTAATAATACTTTTCCAACCCCCGACTAGTACACGGATCCAAATTATGACACGTTATAACACGTATATCACACTGCACGGTCTATAATATCATGCACTATGATCATGTTCTATATAATCACTAATATATTACGGTAATCACTGAGTAATCACAAAGCATGACATAATGATCACTAAGTCAATACGATAATAATATCTCATGACCAAGATCCACGTATACCAATCAGTGAAACCATCATGTTAGGAATCAAGTATCTTAATACTAAATATATGAAACATAGAGGCTATCAAATAAAAAAACTATAAGAGAATGTACACGCATAAGTTCCTAAGCAAATGGTATATCTCGGTATCAGAGTTGGTGTCACACACACCTAAATAGGAAATATTATGTCACTTGGGTGTAATGAATGAGAAATGAGTTAAAAATACACTAATATAATTTCTAGGCCAATACTATGTCAAACTAGGTCAAACTATGTCAATACCTTGATTTTAGGTTCATACATAGCTTATAGGTTAATTACAAGGCTAAACTAGTTCATACTTGGTGATACTAGGGCATGCCTTGGTTTCTAGGTCCATACCTTGTAGTTATTTAACTATACTAGCTAATATTACTAAGTATCTATATATAGTAGTTAATATAATATACTATGTATCATAATACACTATATAAACTTATATATATACCATTATATTAATACCTTAGTACTTAATACTCTAGTACCTTAGTATATGACAATTACCTATTACTCTAGATAATATTACTAAGTCCTAGCTAAAGGTTCTGACTCTGATGGATGCATAAGAGCAAAAGATACAGACATAAAAGAATGGGAAACACCGAAATCAAATAAAGAAAAAGCTGGAATAGAATCAAGGGGAATTGAACTTGATATCAGTTCTCCGACTGGCTCCTCCTCCTCAACTGTCCTGGTAAAATCTTGCCCTCACGGTGCGCCTCTCTGCTGCTGCTGGTGTTGGATAAAATGTTGCTACTAAGTCTGTAAAGGAGGCCCTCTCTGTTGTCCCGTAGATGGCCTCGCTGGCACTCTCTATGTCGATGCTGCTCCCTGTCTAGCCCAAACTGGAGCCACTAGACACTCCCAAAAATAGTGCCTGGCTCTCTGCAAAAGAGGCACACTCCAAGCCTCTTCAAACATACCTCCCAAGATGCCAATCTTTCCACAGTGAGTACACTGTAGGGCATGTTGTACTGACCTCATGGCCTGGTATGCATGTTGTACTGGTGCTCGGAATGGTGCATGAAACTGGTGTCTCTATGGTTGGAAGGTCCTCTACTAATGGAAGTAGGGTCGTTTGGCTGGATCCGCACAACCACTAGCTCCTCTTGATGTGTCTCCCATCTTCTTGGATTTGAGCTCCAATTCATCCTATGTCCTCTGTGCATCCATTAGGATATCCTCGAATATCGCTGTATGGTGTTCTCTAGTGAGAGGTTTGATCTCCCTGATCAAACCTTTCTGGAACTTTCGAGCCTTCCCAAGAGGATTATGTCCCGCTATAAATCTTCTTAGTCTACAAAACTCTATTGTGTACTCGTCCATCGTCATGCTCCCCTGGACGAGGTCTAGGAACTGGCTCTCTAGAGCACTCAAAGCCACATCCAGAAAGTACTTCTCCTTGAAAAGTTCATTAAAATCTTCCCAAGTTAGTCTTGTCGCTGCAATCCTCGGGTCTGTACGAAACCTAGTGAGAGCAATATTGAACATCCGGCTAACTGCTGCCTCCACCTGTAGGCCCTAAGAAATTTGTGCTAGCCTCAGGGCCTTCTCTACCTCCTTGATCCAATCGTCAGCATACAAGATCCCTTCGATGCTCCTGAAGTCCTTGGGGCCCATCATCTTAAAGTCGATAATGGTAACCGACCTCGGCTAGTATGGGACGAGATAAGACGGTACAATTTATGGCTGAACAAGCACTACCTTCTCCATAGTAGCTAGTGCTACTGGTGAGCACTCTCGATTCTCTGTCATAGAATATATGTCTGCCTCTGTTGCGCTGCCATCATCTTTTGGAACATAGCAAAGATCTGCATCCTGTCTGCTGGCATGGGTGGTGGGGGTGGAAGATCCTCCGTAACTGATGGAACAGTCCTCAAAATTGGTGGTGGAGCACCCTCAAAAGTTGTGACTGAAATCCCCACCTGGATTGTGAGGTAATCCCCTGAGCAGAAGAAGGCATAATATTAGCTGTTGTCTATCTCTGAGGTAACGAAGTAACTGACCTCGCCGAAACAGCTCTAGAGCGCTGCAATCGGGTCTTTGTCGATATCCTAAAGATAGATTCTAACAAAGAAATCAATACTGCATAAGATACGATATCATCAAGGAAGGACATTAATATTTCAAAGAAAGCAATTATTTTGAATGAAAAGATAACAAATTCAATATATTAAAAATATTTTCTAGTAGTGATTGAGTATTCCCTCATCTTATATCCCTAGTTATATATCCTATAACAGCCTTGTAATAATACTCTAAGTCTGAGTAGTACTACTTTGACATCGCACTAGTTGTGAAGCTTGACCTGCATAAGCTACCACAAAAATGTTTTACGACCCGCACCCGGTGTAAGGGCACGAGTACGTGGATACGTCCAGCCTATGCCACAGTATCGGCGGTAGAACACTGTCTAGGTCAATAATACTATCTAAACATCTTACACAATATATATATTATACTTGTCAAGATATCTCAACTCCCAAATGGAGGTTAATATGATAATATGATAATGGTAAATAATACTCAATCACAATAACAAACTAAAGGAAGATATGGCATAATATAGAATTGAAGGAAAGCAATAGAGAGTCAAAAATATCACAAGTCTAAGTCTAATCAGAACATAAGATCTCAATTAATAATACAAAGCCAAAGTGTCTAACTGACATATATAATATCATAAATGAACTAGCAATGTCTCATCGATTGCGGGTACTAACTCAACTGGCTCTATGGGTGCTAACTCAACTGGCTTGCCATCCTGTGGCCTGTAGTGCATAGGATACCATTCCTCTAATGAATCATCTAAAAAATATATTCAGTCAAGATTGGAGTAAAGTACAACCAAAATAGTTGTTCTAATAAATGACAAAAACTATGAAACAATAATAACAATGAAAATAAATGACGAAAGTAATTGAACTAGCATATATCATGAGAAAGTACATCATGGTAAATGATGGCAAGAAACTTGGAAAATTATGGTGAGGAACAATAATGTAATGAACTAGAATAAAGAAAACCATATAGTAAATGTGCCTTAAAATATTAGTAAGATAACATGATCGGCTTGGGCCTAACCCGGACTATATATAAAAGGGAAGCTTGTAGGATCATACGTGAGTTGCATGATCTGCCAGCTATCACGGGCTACACTAAATCACGAGCTATAAGGTATGATCACATATCTACTAATACTTTTCCAACCCCCGACTAGTACACGGATCCAAATCATGATAATTTATAACACGTATATCATATCGTACGGTCTATAATATCATGTACTATGATCATGGTCTATATAATCACTAAGATATCATGGTAATCCCTGAGTAATCATAATATATGACATTGTGCTCATTGAGTCATCAAGACAATAAAATCTCATTACCAAAATCCACATATACCAATCCGTGAAACCATCCTGTCAGGAATCAAGTATCTCAATACTAAATAGATAAAACACAGAGGCTATCAATTAAGAAAACTATCAGAAAATTTACTCGCTTGTGGTCCTGAGAAAATGGTATAACTCAGTATCCGAGCTGGTGTCACACACACCTAAATAGAAAATATCATGTCACTTGGGTGCAATGAATAAGAAATGATTTAAAAATGCACTAATATGCTTTCTAGGCCAATACTATGTCAAACTAGTAGTTAAACTATGTCAATACCTTGATTTTAGGTTCATACCAAGCTTTTAGGTCAATTAGAAGGCTAAACTAGTTCATACTAGGTGATACTAGGGAATGTCTAGGTTTCTAGGTCCATACCTTGAAGTTATTAGCTATACTAGCTAATATTACTAAGTATCTATATATAATAGTTAATATAATATACTATGTATCATAATACACTATATGAACTTATATATATATACCATTATATTAATACCTTAGTACTTAATACTTTAGTACCTTAGTATATGACAATTACCTATTACTCTAACTAGACACCACTTTTACCTTTACTTACCAATACTTGGTCTCTATGATACCCCACTTTAACTTACCTCGATGATACATGGCCACCAATTTCATATGATACCAAACCTATACTTAACTATACTTAGCCACTCCATGATACACTATCAATTTTCTAATCCAATACCTTGGTATCAAGTCCTTACAACCCTTACCTAATGGCACTACCTACTGGTACACGTTAGCCTTGACTACTAACACCACTAGACTGCACATTTTCTCCCCCTTTCTAACTCCTCTGAACTAAAAACTAAAAGATCTCCATAACTTATACACATCAATCTTCCTTCAGTCCTAACAGCTGTATTCTAATTGCCCCCCCCCCCCACAACACTTAGCCTTAATGCACATCACCTTATCACTAGATGCACCCTGAACTGTAATTTTTCTACAACTCGAGTTCCCCCCCCTACGTCTGAACCCAAAGTACAATAGACAACCCCCATCTGTGTACTCACTCCTAACCATCTGAAATCGAACCCCCATTCTGATATACTAAACCCAGGTACTAATTCTACTGAAACCACTGAGCTCAACCCCACATATTCCATTGCATCACACCCACTGGCTGTTATATTACTTCCAATAAGTGTACACCATAAGAACACTAGCACTCGAATCATATAGAAGTTTCCCAAATTTCTCTAACATACCTGCCATTAACCCCCATACAATAATTATAAACCAGAGCCAAAAGCTTACTACTCCCCACACTAGCAACTGAGCCTAACCACACACCAACCTCGAACACCACAACAACATATGAAACACAACCACACTTGACACTTCTCCTAAATCACACTCACTAAACCCAACATTGAACAATGACTGATACTTACACTAGCACACATGCATTAGTGCAACTACACTATTCTAGCACAGATACACATTACCCCTCTAAAATACGGCAGGCCCTCAGAAATCCCCTTACATTGCTGTTACAAGCAACTATAGATCATCGGATCTAAACCACTATTCTAACCCTCATGCTCATGCATCACTACACATAATCCCACACCTTTATATGAATCACCCTCACACTACTATACACATATATATACCACTAGTAATATATATTCACACACACACACGCACACACACACATACACATACACATACACATACACATACACACACACACACACACTAGAACTATTAAAATAAACACTTGGCATGCATAGTATGATACTCTATGATATGTTCTTTAATGAGATGCTAAAACCTATAATTCTCCATAATTAACATCAACACATATCAATTACATCTATTCATAAGAAATACAACTAGTTACAAGTGAAATTAAAGAGTTATTACACAAATCACCCAAAATGAGCCACATATCATACCGTATCACAAGATACTATGATAGGCTCTACTCGTGTTCAATTATAGACATGTACCTAGTCCCACAATCTCGATCTAACTCTAATTAGATCTAATTGGTCTCATGACACACACTTGATGTGTCAATCTTAAAATTTCCCCCAAATGGACACAAATCATCAAGTAGATTCCACAATAGAAGTCATATGAATCTTTTTCTTGCTGCTATGGTTATCCTTAAGCCAAGGGATGATTCTTAACAAATGCATAAATTATAGTCTAAATTATGGGGTAAATTCAGAATTTACCTATTGGGAGATCGATTTCCAATAAAATGCTCAATGCATACAATTAGGATACAATCTCCTTATCAATTTCTCCTTCTTCAAGTGGTTTTTGTAATCCAAGCTCCAATGCTTATTAGATGATGAAATTGAGAGGGAATGGGAGTGAATTGGGTTAAATTTGGTAGAGGAATGAGTAAATTTGGGGAAGAACACAATTGGGAATCCAAATAAAATAAACTAATGAGAGGAGAGAGTGTGAAGACCATCTATAGTTTTGGCCCCCTCTTTTCCTCTTCCCAAGAAATGTACAATGCCCAAGATAGCCATACTAGTTAATCATATGGTTTAATTAGGGAGCGCTCTATTAGGTAGCTTTTAATTCTATATAAAACTAATATAATTTTTTTAATTAATTAAGGGAATGGGTCTAATGGGCCAAACCCAATGTTGGACCCAATTGTGTCATGACAACTAATGGGTCCACTAATAAAAAGTTTAAATAAACATAGGCTAGTCCACTAACAAATAATTAAATAACACAAAGCACAATTATTAATTAGTAGCAATATATATATAAATATTTAATTACTAAATAGTAAATATACTAAATGACAAAAATGTTCTCATCTTGAAATGTGGTAGTGACACTCTCTTTGAGCTTCTACGTCTCTCCAAAGAGACTCGTCACGTCCTAAGTGAGGCATTACAAAATATTGACTCTTACCTGGCCAAGGTCAAACTACCAGCCGAAGACCCTACGACATGTCCCCACTATAACAATGTGATGGAGGAGATCCCCAACATCACATTCTCTCTGCAGGATATGTTATTAAAGAATAACATGCACGATCGCCCTTTGTATTACACAGGATATATCGGAGCTATTAGGGTGGATCGAATGCACATTGATCCTGGTTCATCCCTCAGCTTTAACCACTGATGGACTGGTTAGAAGCCACCAACCACTATTAGCGGCTTCAACGCTGGAAGAAGTTACCACCAAGGCAAGATTCGTCTGAAGTGCCAAATAGATGATCTCCGATTAGAGGTGACTTACTATGTCATCGACGTTGAGGTATCCTACATTGTCTTGCTAGGGCGCCCGTGGATACGTGAGTATATGATCGTCCCATCCACTCTCCATCAGTGCATAAAGTACATCAATGAAGATGGCATAGTCAAAACATAATTTGTGACGTAGATTTTTTCAAAGTGATCGAGGCATATTACTCTAACTCGTTCCTGTATAAGAAAATCCACCTCAAGGAAGAGGGTAATGACGACAATAATGAGGTCGATGTGGCTACAGCTTCTGGTGATCCTCTAAGGGTCCGTCTCAAAGGACGTCCTCCCCACATGTCTGCTCATCTAATGGTTAAGATTCGTAGAAAATTGCCAGAACCCTTGGTGGTCAATCTCCAGGGAAAAAGATGCCTCCCAGATAAATTATTTATCAATATGATACCAGTTGACCTAGATAAATACGTACTCTCTAATCAGCTGACCACCGAAGACAATCATTGTCGACACTAGTAAGAATTAAAAGCACTCGATGAAAAGTGCGTCTTGCCTCAATAGTGCATTGAGCTATAACAAGCGCGACTTTTCGACAACTTCAACAAAAAAGTCAAAGAAAGGACATTTCAAGTAGGCGACCTAATCCTCGTAGTGAGAAGACCAATGGTCGTGACCCACAATAAGGCAAGAAAATTATAACCTAAGTGGGAGGGCCACTTTATGGTAGGTAGAAACAGTATATTCCAGTGGCACATATAGGCTTGCTAAGCCCAGCGGTGACTTGCTCATGATGTCCATCAACGACAAGTTCCTTAAAAAGTACTATGCCTAATTAAGGCAGTTTCAAAAAATACAAAGAGTTATTGTCTCTTCTATCTCAACAGAGGGACGTGAGAGGACAATGTCTATAGTTGGCATCCTCCTCAGCATATTGTCTCTATCCGTAGCATACAGAAAAATATCTTATCCATACTCGGGATTACCGAGTATGCAATGGGTAGCGAATCCACACAAAAAATTCTCAAAAAAAATGGTTCACGTCTATATCACCTCCGAACTATGAGTCATTCCCCCACTCCGACCAAAAGAAGACTGTCACGTCCATATTATCTCTGAATCGTCCCTTTTATTGTTAGTCCCACAAAAATCCATACAAAGCAAGTAGTTCACGTCAACATCACCTTAGAACTACGAGCTTCCCATGAAAGCAGTCACGTCCATATTACCTCTGACTTATTTTTTTCTCTCTCCACAAAATGTTCCACCATGGTTGTACTCAGCAGACTGGCTTGACTATTGGTTTTATACCACCATATCCTTACCATCTGTCTCCCCCGAACCTCCTTAATGGAACTACTTTAACCTATCACGTTCATACTACCTATAATAGGGCTTAGCGTTGTTTGATGATAAACGAAAGAATAAAAACTAGGTTTATACGAAACCCTTTCTTTGTTTACAAACAAGAAAAAAAGGTACAATTAATCCTATACGAGGATATTAAGTACAATAAAAATGATTCTGGCAAAAATTTGCAATAGGAGTCTGATCTGCGGTTGATCACTTTGTCCCTTGGACCACATGATGACGAAGAAGTTCTGTAGAAGAAGAAGAAGCTTTAAAGGTTGCAAAGGCGATTGGATTCTCGTTGCCAAAATCGTCAATCACTACTCTCTGTCTATGCTCTCTGCTCTTCTCTTTTTTCCTTTCTGACCTCTCCAACCGATGACCGACCTTTTTCCTCTGTGACTAGGGATCTCTATTTATAGAGCTCAGTCACAGTAACTGTCCAGTTGGCGTAGAAGCCAAACTGTTGAGAGTGTAGCGCTCTTTACGTGACGGTTATAGTAACTGCTACCCACGTCTGAATGATCTCCTAAATCTGCGTGTGACATGTGTCCCATTATGAGGTAACGCGTATAACTGCTTCTCGAAGATCACGGCATACAAGCCACATAGGTAACTGCCTCTCGCGTAGAGATGGTTGGCATAAAAGCCAAATAACTGTCTCGTTGGCGTAAAAATCAAATAGCTGTATTGTTGGCGTAAAAGCCAAATGGCTGTCATATGGGCGTAAAAGCCAGATAGCTGTTTTGTTGGCGTAAAAGCCAAAATTTACATAAAACTCGATGCTGCATGGATAATAGATAACCAGCGTAAAACTAGCCAATTATCCTTCCCGACTAAGGTCTTGAGCGTATTCTAGGCCAAATAGCCTTATCACGTACCTTTGCAAACATAGCCTGAGTTGGCGTATTTCAAGGAGATAGCATATGGCGTACTCTTATAGTTGAAAATAGCCTGGTTGGCATATTTCGAGGAGATAGCATACGGCGTACTCCTATATTTGAAAATAGCCTGGTTGGCATATTTCGAGGAGATAGCATACGGCGTACTCCTATAGTTGAAAATAGCCCGGTTGGCGTAAAGTGCCAGGATGGTGATCTGAGCGTATTAGCCCTAGTTTTAGCTCTCCCAGTCATTAAAGATAGAACAAAACCTCGTGCATTAAATGCAGAGATCTGCCCCCATCTTGCGCATTAACTGCAGAGATATGCCTCGAGTTCTGTACGAGAGAACAGCTTTTGATGTGGCATCTGATTTCGTCTCTTCTTGTGCGTAAAAGCTCATGTCTGCCTGTGTAGAATAGGCAGCGTATTCCTTGAATGTGTAAAAATGACTTGTCTCAAGGATATATTAATAAACAACAGTTTGGGTCTCTGTGCAGAATCATTATTATAACCGTTCTCTCGATCGTCGTGCAGTACTCTTTGTCAGGAGTCAGGTTCACTATTTTGTCTGACAGGTTCATTCGAGGAATTCGAAGAGTTCCTCGTACAACTTCATGATACATTAAAAGCAAACATATTTTACGCCGGAGGGGGGTGTAGCAACCTTTTTACGCCAAAATGGCCTTTGAATGCTGCTTTACGCAGACTGTTCTGAAGTTATATTTTTATGCCACATAATGCTGAAGCTCTATTTTATGCGGACTTCATGCATGTTGGAGGTTTTACGCGTATAATTCCCCATCGTATTTTCATGCTTCTACAAGACCCCCTTCAAAGTTTTCAAATTCCTCGTAATTTGAAATACTTTGAATGAAGCATGAAACGGTCAAATTTGACTCGTTCTACGAGGCTGATTTTTTGGAGATATTTAGGAAGTTGTTGGGATTTGGCATGTTCTCTTCTGCCTATATAAAGGCAAGGGAGTGAACCTATTTTTCCATACTTCCTTCATAAAAAAGATGGTTGCTGAGATTCATAGGGCTAACCTGAGGAAGAGGAAGATTATGGTCTTCCAGCATGTAAGGAGCCGTAAAAGGAGGCGTCTTCGAGCAAATGTCCTCTGCAACGATGGATCATGGAAGGATATTATAGCTTTCTTTGCTCGGGATAATCAGCAATTTCATATGGCAATTCGTCCAGGAGAGAGGAAGGGTCTCATCGGACCACACAGCTTGCTAGCTGTATTTTCTCCCATTATAAAGCTAGACATAGGTAGGCAGTTTGGCCCTGTCTTCCAGTATTATGTTGGGTCTGAATCCCTAACACAATTCTAGGGCGTGGTTGCCATGGCGTATGGAGGGTGGGCTTTATACAGGCCCAGTTCTGTATCCTCCCACCATTAATCATTTTCTTATTCATCGATTGCAGAAGTCGATGAAGTGCCGTAGAAGAAGAAAAAGATCTCCACCAATATGAGAACCCGACACAATAGATTCCCATGGTGATATTGAATATTAATGGAAAATCCTTTATAAAAAAAGAATTTTCATCATATGTAATCATGATAATAAAAAATCCTTTATAAACTGGATTTCCATCATATGTAATCATGATTAATAGACTTGTCTTCTTTTACGCATTGCTGATTTGCCATATTTGCTGTAAGGAAGTCTGATAATGTGCAGCTCCGACACTTCTGAGAAATTTTACGCTGACTCTGATAAACGCTTATCCGGTCACGTCTCGACTTTCACGCGTAACGAAAGATGCGTAAAAAAAATTCTTTTAGCATTAAGTTGTCTTAAAGATCCAACTGTCATGTTGTGTTTGGACGAGGAGTCACGTAGAATTCTGAACTGTCATTTCTCTGATACGAAGAATTTTCTGTTCAGAACATCATCTTCTAGAATGGCTTCCCAAAAGTTCCTTGGAACAGGGCACGAGATATCCGCTGAACAGGCCATACTTGAACTTAGATGTAAAGGATTCTGGCTAGACTTTGAATGTACTTCCAATGGCCCAAAAAGAAGAGTCATCTTCAAATGCTGACATCTGTGTGTTTCAGACACTTGGAATGTTTTATAGCTAAAAGGAGTATTTTTTGCGTAAACCCTTGCAATGCCTTCTCGAGTATAAGACCCAAATTGTCAAGATATACGCGTACTCTGTCCTGCGTGACTTTAAGATATACGAAAAGTCATAGATCCGTAGCATCTGTTAGCTCCTGAGCATAAAATCGTAGATCTGTAGCTTCTGTGCGTAAAACCGTAGATTTGTAGCTTATGAGCGTAAAAGCTTCTGAGCGTAAAACCGTAGATTTGTTACGCAGTATGACTGTCCGTCTTCTTTTTCAAATAATAGGCTGACGTGGTCCCCAATCATAACCGAATATTAAAAATCAAATTTGGTTAGAGATTCGAAGGGTTATCTGAACTCTATAAATAGCCCAAGGTCTTGAGAGAAAAAACCCTTCATCTGTCTTTGCAAAACCCTTCGTCTCTTTGAGAACTCTTCGTCTACGTCTCTTTTCTGAGAATTCTGAGTTTAGCCATGGCACTGAAACAGGCTTCCACTGCTAAGGGAAAGAAAGTTGCCTCTTTTTCTCACTCCTTTGCTCAAGCACGAGCAACCCCTATTAGGCTGAGCGAGCCCCGATCTGAACGAAGTGCTCCACCGTCGAGCTGTGCACCGGGCATCACAGGTAAAGACTTCGAGAGGAATAAAACCCTTTACACACGTTCTACGTGTATGCGCAAGGTCATCTTCGGTGCTAAGAGCCTCTTCGAGGAAGATGATGTACAAAGATGTTTTATCATTACGTCCACATTCCTAATGTGTCAGTGTAAAAACTCCATATTTCGCAGTCCGGCGTAAAGGCTCAGACTGTCAAAATTTGGCGTATACTACAAACTTTGAGTTTTATGGGCTGGATGAAAATTCCAGACTAAAAATTTGACAGTCTGGCGTAAAAGCTCAGACTGTTAGATTTTGGTGTATACTGCAAACCTTGAGTTTTACGTACTGAAAATAGATTCCAGCGTAAGACTCAAGTTTTTATAGTCTGGCGTAGAAGCTCAGACTGTTAGGCTTAGGCTTATACTATAAGAGTGTGGCATTTTGGCATAAAAAGTGACTTGTTTTCTTGCTTTTTGTAGTGGACCTACAAATCCCTCCTTTGGCTGAAGTAATGGGCTCTGCTACTGGGATGCTGAATTCCAACTATCTGGAGGACTTGTCCCATGTGACATTTCCTATCTCTGGAACCAAGTATCCTGAAGAAAGGAAAACTCTGATCTCGTCCCAAGGAGAACGAATACTGCTGAGTATGATCAGTGGGGAGCCCCTGACATACATAGATAGGACTGAATATAAGAAACCAGGTTTCTTATTCGGGGATGTTATCGATAAACAATCCCAGACTAAGCCCAAGAAGAAAAATTTGGTATTTTTTGCGCTGGGCATGGTCATGCATCTGCCAAAGATGCCCAGAGATTACCCTATCTAGGCATTCTTCTATGCCACACATAACAAGAAGATGGTATGGACTCTGACTCCAGATCTTCATGGGCGGCCAGGGAAGATCTCATACAAGAAAGGATTGAATCGAGGAGTCTTTGTGAGCAGTCCTTCAGGCCCTGTTATGCCTTTCAGAGGATTACTGTCGGGCAACATCCCGAGTGAAGACACTTCACTGATCCAACCGATTCAAATATCGACTTTCTTTAATGACTTCATGGGGCAGGGAGGAGTATACCCCAAGGTTAACCCTCGCACCAGTGGGTGGCTTAGCCCCAGGAATCTTTGATGGGCCAGTCTAACTGCTTGGGCCCTGAAGCACTTTTAGACGGAGCTGGAAAGCATTGGCTTGTTCGCGGCTGTGAGTGCCACCAGTATTGGGCTACCTCTCAACCCCAACTTGTTCTTAGCTTTAATGGAGCGGTATAACTCGCTCACTTGGACTTTCGCCACTCTGCTAGGGGAGTTGGGCCTGGCCCGTCATGAGATGGCAGAGATTTCAAAGCTGTCAATGGGAGACACTCCTTATGAAGAGTACGTTCCCACAAATAGGGAGATGATGGATACAAACCCTCGGCCAGTGGTAGTGTACCAGGAGCTGATGAGCCACAATCTTGCATGCACCACCTTCTACAAAGAGCTCTCTGATTTGGCCCATGTTAACAAATGGGTATCCTACCTCTTCTTCCACCAGGCCAGAAATGCTAAGCCGGACAAGGTTGTAAATAGCAGAGATAAGCCTTTGAACCTTCTGAGCATGCTTAGTGCCAACACGGTCGATGATCTCATTGAAGACGCAGGGGCTTCGGATTATGTTTTCGATAAGGAGATAGGGGGTTATCCTGCAGGCACTAAAGCCTATAGTTATATGAGGCATTATCGCAAGCCTCTGTCAAGGGAAGCTCAACTGGCTGGCTTTCTCTCTGTTTGGTTACGCCGATGGGTAGTGCCTGGCATCGCGTCTGCGGATCGCATTCATCGTAATACCTTATGGCCCGCATGCGTTTGGTATTTGGAGCAAAACTGGGCCTGCTCCCTGCCATGGTATGCCAGATACAAGCTTGTCTGAGGGCCATTACTGATGGGCTGCTTGCAGATGATACACAACGTGAAGGATTTCCCATAGTGGAGTTACTATTCCTATATCTGATGGGATTGTTTATCCTTCACAACACCGGAGTGATGTCTCCCGGATCTGCCAGCGGTTCAGGAAATAATTTCTTGTTGAATTACAAAAATTCCTTTTGGAATGTGACCAGCGTCGTAGATTGTCGGCGAGCATTAAATTTTGCCCATGGTTGGAAGCTCTTCTGCATCGTCCCCCCTGTACATATCAATCAATAGGGGACTAAACTTCAGGATGCGGGCCATGGGAAGACTATTCTTTCTCCTAAAGCCTTTTACTGGTTGGTCTGCATTAGACCTTCCCACCTGTTGTACAGAAGTAAGGACCATTGCTACTTGGAGCCTTATCTGCCTAGCCAGTTTGCCAGGCAATTTGGGTACGACCAGTTGCACGTGGGGAATCTCATCACCAGCTTCAAGTTCAAAGGTGGACTTATCGATGGAGCCATAGGATGACGGTACTTCATCATGGGTTGTACCGGAGCATTCTTTGCTGTGCCCGCGACTTCTCTCTCCATGGAGTTGCACATTCTCTATTCGTACGCGCAGTTTTATGCGTCCATCAATACCTTCCATCATAATTTTGATGTGTATAAAAGTTTCAGGATGCCCTCCCATAAGTCCACTAGAAGAGAGGAGATCCCATCTGTCTCCTCTGATGAAGGTGAAGATACTACACGGTACAGACGATTTCTTGTTGATAATACCGAGAGGCGTAATAGCTCTGCCAGCAGAGCCTCTCGTCATCTCAAAAAAGCGAAAGGCTTCCAATCTGAAAGAGCCTTCCCCCCGCAAGTAGAAGAAGACTGTCGGAGGTCCTAAAAGGACTTCCACCAAGGGGGCCCCTAGGAGTGAGCCTATTATTTCCCCTGGTGGGGATGATTCTTTGATCAGAGGTCCTTCGCCTTTTATAGAGGGAACCTCCATAGTTCCAGCTGACAGTGCAGGAGATTCTTTACCCGCGATTGCTGCCGCTACCCCCGCTACTAGTAGCGCTTCTAGATCGCCTTCGGGGCCGAGGTTAATAAGAATCAATATACCTTTATCTAGACAAATAATGGGAATGACCCCTCCTTCATCAGTAAGTATTTTCTGTGAGATTCCACCCAATGAACCTCGAGTGGATCTGGGTGACGACTGGGATGACTACCCTCAAATGTCGGTTGGTGTAACCTCTTTTCCAGGTATGACAGCTTGTTTAGCATCATTAAAAATGATTTAGCTGTACAGGCTGCAGACGCAACATACATACCATCGTCCATGGGTAAATATTGTCTTTACGCTTCTTTCAGGAAAATTAATATCAAATTGATATTAACTTTCTTTTGTCTTCTTTTCAGGCGAAGACATCTCTGGTGAGGGCAAAGTTGACACAACTTTTGACTTTGTTGCGGATCCAGCTAATGAAATGGCGGTGAGCGACATCGAAGAAGCATGCTTTGAAGCTGCCGATCTTCCATCCGCAACATTCACGGGTGTCACCCCACTAGTAGCAGTTCAAATAACATCAGAGGAGGATGAGCCCATTATCTCGACTGTGCCTCCTTTTTTTAGCATGCCAGCGACTTCGACCGTTGCTGGTGTCCCTTCTTTTTTTGCGCCTCCGTTGAAGCAACGACCGTGGCAACATCCTCTACAGTCATTCCTGAAGGGAGATTTATCGGTATTGCAGCTACTCCCAGCGTACATTCGATCTTTGCTATGCTAGTTGAACAATACACTAGCATATTCTACCGCACTTTGAAAGAACTGATATCCATGGTGCTGGAGAAGAACCTAGGCTTTGATGCTCTGAAGACGTCCTCCCAGCTTACTATATCGCCGATTAGAAATTTCAATGACGATGATAGAGCTGATATGCTAGAGAAAATAGTTAATAGTTTAGAACAACCCATTAAGGAATATTTGCAACTATCCTGAGGCAGCATTGACGATCTGGTTCAGGCGGAGTATGACTCCCTAACTGCGGAAATTGCTCAGCAGATATAATCGCTAAACAAATCCATCCAAGAACAGCAGCAAGATATGGATAATGAGCAAGTTGTCCTGGTGGAGGTTATTCCTCAGCTAACTAAGTGCCAGGCTGAATATGAGGGAAATGAAGCGAGGGTTCAAGAATTGGAAACTGAACTCGCTCAGGCAAGGGAGAGGCTTCTCAAGACGTCGATAGTTCGTGATGTATTTGAAGGCCAAGTGAGGACAGGTCAGCAGAACTTGGCACATGCGGGTGTCATCCACGCAAGTTTTGTTAATTCTTTGTCCGAACTATCTCACTTGAACAATGATGAAGCAAGGATGGAGCGGGCTTGTACTAATATCTTGAACTCCAGGAATGAGAGGATGGTTGCTTTGGCGCGACAGATCAGGGATTTAACTGCTCCTCCCCAATGATGTACTTTTCACTTTTTGCTCCTTATTTTCTCAGAGATAATAAAGATATGCTTTCTGACTTTGTGGACCTATCAAATTTTTTAGAATATAAATGATAGGCTAAGATGAAAGTGACATCAGGGGTAATACGAACATGATATAGTTTCGGTAAGGCTTGGCTGAATGTAAATCTATTCAGGAGTAATATGAACCTAGCAGAATATAATCCAACTAAATTTGTATACAAAATACTATCTGAGGTAATATGAACATGACAGGTTTACGAATTAGTTAAGCAGATATATTCAGAGGTCATATGTACCTGATAGAATATGATCCAACTAATCTTTGTAAGTAGTGTCGTCAGAATGGAATCTTCTCTATACTCTGCTAAGCAAAGAAGATCAAGCATAGTACTTCTTCAGGAATTTACCATTAATAGGAGCCATTATCAAAACTTCATTAGGATTGGCTCATCTATAAGCGCCATGTGAGAATGTGGTTTCAATCATATTAGGGCCCTCCCTTTCTTTACGATTGTTTGTGTGAACTTCGGATATCGTACCAGAGAAAATATGGACGTAGTACGATACCGTATTTTGTTGAGGACATCCCGCTGGGGGATCTTTGGTGGACATATTAATTCTTGTGCACAGGAGTGTAAGTAATAAGTTTTTAAGACAAGCCCTATCAGCGGTAATATGAATGTGATAGATTTTGTGGATGGTAAAGACATCCTGCTGGGGGATTTTTTGTGGACCCACTACTTTTTGCGCACGTTAGTGCAAGTAATAGGTTTGAGACAAGTCCTGCCAGAGGTAATATGGACGCCATAAAACATGACGCTATGGGCATGGTGGAGAAACATACTTCAGATGTAATATGAACATGACCGAACTTTTTATTCGCTAGGGAAAATGAGGATAGTTTAGAGGTAATATGGACATGAACAGTTCATTTCCATTGCGGGCATCCCACTGGGGGATTTTTGTGGACCTATTACTTCTTGTGCACGAGAGTACAAGAATAAGTTTTAAGGCAATCCCTGCCAGAGGTAATATGGACGTGAAAGTTTTCGTGGACCTAACACCACTGGCGTACTTAGAGTTAAGTACGGGAGCTAAGTTGAGATGACAACCGATATCAGAGGTAATATGGATATAATAATCGATAGTCGAATCCGGAAGGTTTGCTCAGAGGTAATATGGACATGACAAACTCATCCTGAGAGAAATATTATGACAGCAGTTCAGAGGTAATATGGACGTGAACTAATGTCCGAACAACTCATTTGAGGAGTGATTCGTTGAGTGTGGTCTATCCAAATATGAAGATAGACCAAAGGATCGCTCCGCTGGGGAGATTGATGGGACGATAGTTCAGAGGCAAATATGAGCATGGCTAGCGTCTAACGAGATTGATTTGAATAGTCACTGCGGGAGTGTGCAAGTTTACCTGAGGATTGCTTCTCTGGGGAGATTTTGAGGATCCACCATCCATTGTGTATCCGAGACTCTTGGATACGGATGATGGCCTTTTACAAGAATTTGAAGGAGAAAATATTGCACATAGACGCTTGCTGGGGATGAAGAATCAAAAGTTGATTTGTACATCTGGGTTATCCCGCTGGGGATGAGGGGAGTACAAGTCTAGTTTAGACATAGTACTTCTTTTTAAGAACTTACCATTTTGATGGGCAATAATGTTTGTTCCTAGGTGAGATAGATACGACAAACTCTTGAGTTATGACCCTACTGGGGATGATGGTATATATCTGCTCAAAGGCAGAATATAACCTGCTTAGAACTCTGCGAAAGAATTTTAGTGGACTTATCATCATGGACATAATTTAAAGCTAAGTATGGATGACAAGTTGAAACGACTGACACCATCAATGGCCGTAGGAAGTCGATGGGCCAGAATATTTCTCAGAGGTAAGATGGACATGGCAAAACTCTTAGGTTGTGGACTTATTACCTATGGCGTACCTTAAGTACAGATAATAAGCTAAAATGACTAGCACTACCAGGGGTTATACGAACGTGATAGTAGAAAGCCGAAGAGAAGAACTTCACTCAGTGGTAATGTGGACATGGAAAAGTTCTAAAAATATCTTACTCAAAGGCAATGTGGATGTGGTAAGATATGACTCTGAGGGGGTGAAGAAACATAGGACAGAGATAATATGGAAGTGACCATTTTTGTGGGGCTGGATTTACTCTGCCAGGGAAAGTGAAGAGATGTAGTTCAAAGGTAATATGGACATGAACTAATCGATAGCAACAACCTGGGAGGTTTGCTCAGAGGTCACTTGGACATGGCAAAAACTCAGCTGGGGGAAGAAATGTTTGGACAACAGTTCAGAGGTAATATGGACGTGAACCGATGTCCAAAAAATTTACTAGAGAGTGATTTCTTGAAGGTTGCTCCACAGGGAAGACTTTAGGGACTCCTCATCCGGTACTTTTTGAAGGAGCAAATTGCCACGTTGGAGTGAGATCAATTTGCAGTGACCGTCTCTTCGTTTATAAATGCAAAGTAATGACTTTGGCGTCGATTAACTCCTGGATTCTCCTTTTCAGTACATAGCATGCCTTTGTGGGGTGATGAATGTACCGATGAAGAGACAATATTCTGGGTCATCGACCTTGCCAGCCCTTCCAGGGTATCTGATGTTGGGTAGCCGAAGCTTGTTTTTCTTCATCAATATAGTAAAGATTTCAATGATGTCATCACCATTGAAGGAGAAAGACCCCTTTGGCTTTCGGGCTCTCGATGCCTGAGTCGTACGGTCTTCAAGGAAGACGGTCGTAGTTGCATCATCTTCGGACACAGAGGGAATTCTACCCCCAGCGTTAGATGCTGCTCTGTTTTGTCGAGGGAGACTACCCCCAGACATGTCGTTGTTTGGTTCTTCTTCTTCTTTGCCTTTGTCCACAGAAGTTGATTTAGAAGGACCTGCCTCTGGTATTACAGGATCAGACTTTGGAGGTTTTGAGTTTGCAAGAGATGCGGTATACCCTAACCCAAAATGAGTTCGTTGACAGCAAGGATCACCACGCAACGGTATTCGTTTGCCTTTTCCATAATTGAGGCCTTGCTTCAACTTCAGATCATAACCCATGTTTTGCATAATCTTCAAAGCCTGTGGGCTATATCTGTGAACTTGTATTTTCCCAACATCAGACTCGCGAGAATCTTCTTGTACAATCAGTCTATTCCCCATTCGACCGAAGATTATTTGATGCTGATCGTCACGAGCAGGTGGAACAATAAAGATAGAATCTTCATGTGGCCCATATGTCATAACGACATTAGATGTTGATGCTACTTTCTACATGATCTCCCCATGCTTTGTAGTTAGAGGCACTAAATCTTGACTTTGACCCCTATCTTTGCGTTTCTGGATCAAGAAATCATGCAAATAAGGGAAAGAATAAGAAGAAGGCTTGTGCCGCCTTTTTATATCAGTAGGCCTGTAGAGATTGGGAACCATAACTTGCTCTCTCTATCATAAGAATATAGCAGTTCAGCCATGTAAGTAGCATACGATCCATCAGCCGTATGAGGAGCGTATTTTCCCGTAAAACGGGTCTTCTTTACGCGGACAGGCTTATCCTAGCATAATCTAGAGCTTTGCACAGGTTTGCGTAAAATAGGAGAAGTCCTCAAATGGCCTCCAGCGTCTCACGTAATCTGAAGAGCGGGCGACTTCTTCTCTTGGTGGCGTACAAGCCTACAGATCGGGAGATTCGCCACTCTTTTTCCCTTGATGTGATCCAAGGGTCCACCTGCCTCCTTATATATGGGAGATGCATTTTTATACGCAGGGCGTGTTTGAAATTTCTGAATTGGCGCTGAAGACTTGTCAAAAATTATGTCTGCCATGTCACAGACGGGAGACAAAGTTTTATGCGCAGGGCACGTTTGAAATTTCTGAATTGGCACTGAGGCCTTGTCAGAAATTTTGTCTGCCACGTCACAGACGAAAGACGAAGTTTTATGCGAAGGGCGCGTTCTAGACTTCTGGATTGGCACTGAGGCATTTCCAGAAGCTTTGTCTGCCACATCACAAACGGGAGACGGGTTTTTACGCACATAGCGTATAGGTTGTGATGTCACAACCTTGTTGATCGGAGAGAGAGAGCCTGTAGGAAGGGTAGAGGATATCCGAGGCATCCATACTTTACGCAGCTTCCTGTTGTCCTGGATAGAGAGGGAATGAGAGCTACCCCCTGCGCGAAGCATGTCTTCATAAGCAGATTGGTCGAATTGGACGACCAAAGTCTTTTTCGTTGATCCGACGAATACAGTATCGTATTGAACAATGGCTTTCTCGTCAGATGAGAAAGTAGTTCCCAGCAGAGTTGCCATCTTGTGTTTGATGATAAACGAAAGAATGAAAACTAGGTTTATACGAAACCCTTTCTTTTTTTACAAACAAGAAAAAAGAGTACAATTAATCCTATAGAAGGATATTAAGTACAATAAAAATAATTCTGGGGAAAATTTGCTATAGGAGTCTGATCTGAGGTCGATTACTTTGACCCTTGGACCACACGATGATGAAAAAGTGCTGTAGAAGAAGAAGAAGCTTCAAAGGTTGTAAGGGGGATTTGATTCTCGTTGCTATAATCGTCAAACACTACTCTCTGTCTATGCTCTCTTCTCTTCTCTTTTTTCCTGTTCGACCTCTCCGACCGATGGCCGACCTTTTTCCTCTGTGACTAGGAATCTCTATTTATAGAGCTCAGTCACAGTAACTATCCAGTCGGCATAGAAGCCAAACTATGGAGAGAGTAGCGCTCTTTACGCGGCAGTTATAATAACTGCTACCCATGTCTGAATGATCTCCTGAATCTGCGTGTGACGCGTGTCCCATTATGAGGTAATGCGTATAACTGCTTCTCAAAGATCACCTTATACAAGCCACGTAGGTAACTGCCACTCGCGTAGAGATGGTTGGCAGCCAAATAACTGTCTCGTTGGCGTAAAAGCCAAATAGCTGTCTTGTTGGCGTAAAAGCAAAATAGCTGTCTTATTGGCATAAAAGCCAGATAGCTGTTTTGTTGGCGTAAAAGCAAAATTTTGCATAAAACTCGATGCTGCATGGATAATTGATAACCAGCATAAAACTAGCCAATTATCCTTCCTGGCTGAGGTCTTGAGCGTATTCTGGGCCAAATAGCCTTATCACGTACCTTTTCAAAAATAGCCTGAGTTGGTGATGTGAGCGTATTAGCCCAAGTGCCAGGATGGTGATGTAAGCGTATTAGCCCTAGTTTTAGCTCTCCTAGTCATTAAAGATAGAATAAAATCTCATGCATTAAATGCAGAGATCTGTCCCCATCTCGTGCATTAACTGCAAAGATATACATCGAGTTCTGTACGAGAGAACAGCTTTTGACGTGGCATCTGATTTCGTCTTTTTTTGAGCATAAAAGCTCATATCTGCCTGTGTAGAATAGGTATTTTATTCCTTGAATGTGTAAAAATGACTTGTCTCAAGGATATGTTACTAAACGATAGTCTGGGTCTTTGTGCAGAATCATCATTACAGCCGTCCTCTCGATCGTCGTAAAGTACTCTTTGTTAGGATTCAGGTTCACTATTTTGTCTGACAAGTTCATTCGAGGAATTCAAAGAGTTCCTTGTACAACTTCACGCTGCATTAAAAGCAAACGTATTTTAAGCCGGAGGGGGGTGTACCAACCTTTTTACGCCAAAATGGCCTTTGAATGCTGCTTTACGCAGACTGTTCTGAAGTCATATTTTTATGCCATATAACGCTGAAGCTCTGTTTTACGCGGGATTCATGCATATTGGGGGGTTTATGCGTATAATTCCCTAGCTTATTTTTATGCTTCTATAAGCGTTGTCCCCGTTATGATGTTGTACTATGTCTATATTACCTCAGGTATAATACTCATAGCTGAGACATTCACCGAAACAATAAGAGTTCTAAACATGAAATAAGGCAAAATTTTCATTAATATTAAAGATCATGAGTACATATGGAAGTTCATTATATTCAAGGATTTTTATTAGTATTCAAGATCATGGGCATATACAAAAAGAAGGAAACCCCTCTTTGATATTTTTAGTACAAACACGTGTAAAGGCCGGCTGCTTAACGCATTTTGGGTCATCACTTCAGCAGGACTCCTCAGTGCAAGCCATATTATATAAAAACTCCAAACCGATGGAACGCAAGGAAGCTTGAAACGTAGAGTCGAGTCTCTATAAACCCAACTGTGTCGTATGAAAAGATGCGACTAGAAGTCCCGGTTAGGATAACTAGCCCCGCCACTGCAACTCAGATGGGCCGACAGGAGTTGACCCGAGTTGTAGCCATCACATCCTTGCCATATACGGAGAGAAGCTACAGTATGTTAGGCTGGAAGATCGCGAACAATCCTGTGCGTAAAATACTTGTTTACCATGAACAACGGTGACTATGATATCCTTTCATGCTCCATCTGAACTAGAGCAATATGAGAAAGTCCCTACACAAACGAGCATACAAAAGTCAGAATGATTGCTAGAAACTACAAAGGCGGGCATCCTCAGAATCATGCGCTATTTGGCAAAACCAGCTTATCATACACCTAGGGAAGTCATGCATAGGCACCAAGTCACGCACACATGTGCACCACTGCCACAGTACAAAAATAATTATCACCATGTAGAGACGAATATGCCATATAACATGGCTGCATATTTGTCCTCGACGCATGCTTCAGGTAAGTATCCAGAGATAGCATCACCCATAATACCAAGAAAGAATCCTCACCGTCAGTGCACCCTCAGGATGAAGCCCTTTGGCAACGACCATGCGCGTCAGGCCAAGCAATTCAGACTGTGATAAGAGGGGTGCAAACAGAAAGTGCGAAGATATGTCTGAAGTGACCCAAGAACCAATAAGAGTAACGAGTGTTACTCCTCACCTTCGCCGACAACGAAAGGGTGGTGACCATCAGAGGGAGAGGGATGCTTATTTTCAAAGTAATCTGAACTTCATATGTGTGCCAAAGCAATTTATGCACTTATATCCTCCATTCTTTTGTTCAAAGTATTCTGAACTTCAAAACTTACAAAATTTACGTTCATAAACATTGAAGGGGGTCTTGTAGAAAGATAAAAAATCAACCCCATGCTCCACAATGATCCAGCACAATGCACTCAGTTATCCAGCCCCATTCGCCTTAGTGATCCAGCCTTTTGTGCCTTAGTGAGCCATCCATATGCGCTAACAGTCTAAAAAGTGTCTCATGTGTCCGCAACTTAGACATCATGTGCCGCTATGGCAACATGAGATGTGCGCATACATGTCTCCTTAAAGTTATAAACAGTGGTTATTTTCTACATGATAAAAGAGGCAGCCACATCTACATATAAAGGAGAACCAGTTCCACTGTCGTACGAAGGAGATGGAGCATTGAATCCTCGTCAACCTCCTTGGTCCCGGATCATCAACGGAGTAAAAGAACTGCTGTAGTGCTTGATCTCCACCGTCAAACTTGTCAAGATCTTATTTTTTGTACTTAAATCATCTTGTAATAAGGATTCACTTGTAATCATTTTTAATTTGTAATAAATAAAAAGTTTACAACCTTCATCAAAAATCCTTATTTTTGCGATGTCGACACTCCCTTTTTTTTTGCTAGGGTTTTAGCAAGCACCTTATTCAGGTCTTTTTTATGTTTGTGCAAAAGAAATAAAGACTTACTTTTTGGATCGGAATTGCATGTGAGCTTCAATACTATACTAGACGTAATGTGGACGTAGCATAATATCGTAGCTTGGGGATATCCTATGGGGGAATTTAGTGGACTTATTATCTATAGCGTACATACATAATTATCATGACCCGCACCATATATTTGGGCATGAGTCATAGCCTACGCTACAGTGTCGGCGGTAGAACGTTATACTATAAGCCACATGAATAATCTATAACTCACAACATATATTCATCTTCACACTATACTCGATCACAGGCACTAGTTTAAATAAAAATACCAAGATAATAATGAAATAATAGTCTCGATGCGGGTCCAAGGAATCTCCCCAAAACTAAATATCCAAAGAATAATATTCAAAATACTTTAAAAAAATTGCCGGAGAACAATCTGGTCCAAAATAACTAACACCAATCAATTACTCTACTAAACTACTCTATTTCAGACGGTATCAGAGCTGCTAACTCTCCATGATCCTTCGAAAGGGCAAGATCAGGCTCTATTATGTCGCTAGCATACGGTCCATAATGTGTAGCAATTGTATCCTCATCGTAGTCACCTAAAATATGGTTATCCAGTCAGGAAAGAAACAAGTACATCACAGTAAAAATAGTTCCAACACATGGTAGAAGCTATAAGACAATAAATAGTAAAAAATATATGATAGCAACAAAACTGAAATCTCAATAAGGCAACTAGAATAACTAAATGCTAAAGTCATGTAATGGCAAATATATAATACAATAAATCCTTGGAACATGGAAATATATGCAATATATGGAAGAACAGATAGGAATAACTACTATATGTGATTTGAAATACCTTGTTGACATGTGAATTGCTAAGGGGTAAAATCCGACAAACCATACGTGTCGTATATGGTTGCTATTATTCAGTAAGACCATGGGATGGAAAGGATAGTTCACATGTCCACTAAGTATTTTCCCTCCCCATGAGTACATGTAAACCCCCTCACCCAAAATTAGGTCTACTTGGCATAGATAGAGAAACTAGGGCTAGTTTGAATCCAATAGAAATAGCACACGGTAGTTATTTAATTTTGTATTATTTATGACATGTAGCGCACCTTACCATTGCTTTGATAATTGGAGCACTATACTAGCCATTGTCTTCCAATAAAATTCACAATATTGTCCTAGACGTGACCGCCTACCATTCTGACCTTGGTGTAACTTATGACTATGCTCTCTTGTGCTACGTTTTAGTCGTACAATATTCGTCACGGACGTTTATATTTAATTCTATAATAATTCTAACTTTGTATCCTTGTGCGTTCCAATCAAAATTGGAGACACAATCTTGACCCATTTCGTGCAACCCAAATTATGATAAAATTCTACTCTGAGCCCTCTATGTCCGTAACACTTGCGTCCCACCTAATTTTATCCCCATGTACTTCCAATTAATTCAAGAACATCATGTGCACTAATTTTAATTAATTTAATCAATTTTTAACTTTGTGCAATTTTCTAATTGTTGGGTATTTTTATGCAAAAGCACATGAAGATGTCCACAACATTGGAAAATGCATGAAGAAAACTCATTTTCCCCTTCATATGAATTTTTCCATAATTTTTGGAATGTGCAAACGCGCAAACATCACCCCTTTATTTAAACCTACCCTTGTATTTCAATAATGCAAATCCTAGCCCTCCAAACATCCCCATGGCAATCCCAAGGCCCAATTCCAAGAGATGTTGACCAAGTCAAACCTTTTTAGGTCAACCCAATACCATGTATAAATAATCCTTTCCTATTTTCTTTTCACAAACACAAACCCAATACCTATCCCTATACAACTGTTCATCCCCATCTTCCCCGAGCCGTCCCTGCCTACACCGCCGCCGAAAAACTCGCCTGCATAGCCCGTCACCACCGCACTCGACCCAACCGCTGAACATCTCCTCCCCATGACCTCCTCCTCTCCCTCCGGCCACCTCCTCCCTCGACCCCGCCGGCCTCGCCTCGATCCAGACTCAACTCCCCTTTCTCCTCCTCGTCGCCTCGACCTACACGACTGCACACCTCGAGCCGCTGTGCTGACCCAGACTCGACTGAACCGCCGTAGTCGACTCCTTCGACACCCCTCGCCTGAATCGTGGCCCCCTCCCCCTCTTCTCCGACTTTCTTTCCCCTGAACTTTCCTGTCCACCACGACGCAGCCCACAGCGGCACCACCCCTCTTCCCTGTCCTCCTCCTCTTCCTCCCCTCGACTTCACCCCCGCCAACACCACCACACCACCAGCACCGTGACCACCTCTCCTTCCCTCTTTCTGACCTCTTCCTTCCAGCATCTCCAGTCGTAACCACCACCAGCACCTTGCCATGACCCACCGGCCCAGCCGAGCACAGCCCGCCTTCTACTCCTGCCTGAGCTCCTCCGACAGATCTATCGTCATCACCACCAGTATCACCATTGCCATCATCATCATCCTCATCTCTTTATCATCTCCATTATCATCACCATCTCAACCTCGTCATCGTCGTCGCCAACAACGTCGTCATCACCCTCGTCGTCCTCGCCATCATCATCCTAGTCATCATCGTCCTCGTCATCGTCCTTGTCATCTCCATCACCCACATCATCTTCCTCGTCACCTCCATCACCTTCATCATCGTTATCACCCTCGTCATCCTCGTCACCATCATAGTCAACCATATCGTCATCATCAGCATCTTTGTGCACGTACCCCGAGGTACGAATGTGTTTCCCCTTTTATATTTGTATGTCTATTTATTTGTATTAATACGTATCCCTAGTGTATGTTAATATATATAGTATAAATCCAATTAGTGTATATTCAATATATATATTGCATACATATTTAATTAGCATATATACATGTATATATACATATATATATATATGTTATATGTATTTAATTAGTGTATACATGTATTATAAGTATTAACAATATATGCTAGATAATAATAATAATGTATATTTATATGTTTACTAGGTGACCCGAGTGTAACCACGGATATCCCGTAGTTATGTTGACCAATGACCATGTAATACTGTTAGCAAATTGCCATTATGTATACTGACATACTGGCGAGCCCCGTATCATTTGACTATCTATCTTGCACAGTAATTACAGACGCGACACCCGTTCGATTAGGCGCACACTTGACCCTAGTTGACCAATGGCATACCTAGCTATGCCCTGAGTTCAAGGAATTTATGATTGTGCACGTGCTAGTATAATGACTAATGTTGTGTTGTATTAAATTATATGTATATAGGACATATCGGATTATTCTGTACGACTTCAGGAGCAGGTTATTTGTACTTCGCAGCTTCTAGCCAGGCAAGTATACCTTATCTTTGTTGTACTGTTTAAATTCAGTTATATATTTAGTTGCATGTTTATCATTTTAGATTATATAACTGTGCGCGTCCGAGAGAGACTCGGGTGCAGTTAACGAATGCGTTGATGTTAGGACTTGTGTCTGACTTAGTGTCTAGTGGACCCACCTAAAGTTGTGGAGTTATTGGTATGACTCTCCAGGCCTTAACACATTTCTTACACGTGTTGTGAGTCTCATGTAGGGCACGAATTTGCGTATGCGGTTGGCCACCTATACGCATAGGTCGTGCGACGGATAGGGTATAACTGCTAATAGTGATGCATGTTAGAGACTTAGCAGTTATTAGTAGTCAGAGCATAGACTATTGTAGTTCAAAGGTCCAATCCTTGTCCTTGTTTGGTTGTGAGGTTGGACTATCGTTCTAACGATAGACTATGAGTTAGAGTTATGACACCGATGCTTGCACTCTGTCTCGGTGTAGAAGCTACTACATGTTGTGGATACAACACGCATAGATCATTGGGCAGGGAGGACTACTAGTAGGCGTATGGGACACCCACTTCCTTTATTCAAATGCCTCACTCGACGAAGTGATATGGACGTTATATACTATTCAGATGCCCCATTCTTCGGAGCGGTATGGATGTTATTATATTACATTGCACCCTGGTATGGGGGCATATGTGGCATATACTAGCCAGTTGTCACGATTGGTGAATTACGTTAGCATATGTCTAGCCTACACTTTCCTATACACCCAAAGTTGTCCTCAAGGTGCATTTCACTTAGATGGTTAGCGCACCCATTTTATTTATTTTGTATTTACTTTATGGCATTCTTCTATGTATATTGGTATGTCCCTCTGAGGACCTGGTCCCTTTCCAGGTGTAGATGTCCATGAGTATTCACAGGAGCGCATATCCGGACTGGCTACTCATATTGCGATGAGGTCTCTCCTTCGAGTCTCGTGATTATTAGTGATGTACTTTTATTGTTGTGTTTTGCTTTTATATATATTCTAGTTCGGCAGTGGATTTGTTTTCATTCGACTATCAGCTTTAGATACTTTATATTGAGATCTAGTGTCATAGATATTGGTTATTCGTTTATATTGATTTCTGTGGATGAGATTTAGATTATACCCTGTGACACATGCAGCTGGCATGCTTACGTGTTCTAATCCTGCGTATTTTGGGACTGGGGCGTGACATATTTTTGTGGTGGCCCATGCAGGTCAAGAGCATATTGTCTCGGTTATATTACTGTACCGAGCAAGCCTGCACCTAGGATTAGAGTATAGGATCTCATCCATAATTGACTATGATTCACCTCCCTTCCAGTCTGTTCTATTTTTATTAGATGCATCATGCTTGATTTATGTGCTTCCCTAATAGTTCCTTGAGTATAGCCTTCTCCTAGAATATAGAAGTCCCTGTTGTTAGATAATAAGTAGGGTAACCTTCCTATTAAGACTATAATTAGGATCATAACACATCACTGAGTTATAATACTTAATAAACCCTAGCATCCCTTAAATATAGATTAATTTACCATATCCCTTGAGGTGTTTATGTATGACTTGAGAGTAGTATAAACACTACGAGGATTAGTTTAAAATTTGACCATAGTGGTTGACCCTAGTATTGAGGAACTAATAGAATCCAAGGTTAAATATTTGGATTGAACCTAACTTTCATAAGTAAGTTAGTATTAGAGAAACATAACTTTGAATCATTATTCTATCATTAGCAGACAACACCTTAGAAAACCTAGAGGAATAAAATAATATTTCCCTTGATCATACCTCGAACACAGAGATTAGCTACCACCTTCCCCTTAGAAAACCATGATGTTATATAGTCATCATCATCATCATCCTAGTCATCATCGTCCTAGTCATCATCGTCCTCGTCATCATCCTCGTCATCATCATCACCTTCCCCTTAGAAAACCTAACTTTCATAAGTTATCATCATCCTAGTCATCACCTATTAGTGAAAATGGTCGTAGATGCAGCAGAAAAAGTGAAAATCATCAGGGACAGACTGCGAGTGGCGCAGGACAGACAGCGGCATTGGGCAGACAGCCACCGTAGACTCCTTGAGTTTTAGGTATAGATTGTTATTTTTCTGGTTTGTGATTGTTTTATTTTAGACTGTGTGTTGAGACTGTTTTGTTCTAGGTTGGCGATCTAGTGTTCCTACAGATTTCTTCGACGCGGGGTACGATTCGTTTTGGTGGAGACGGGAAGCTTAGTCCACGCTACATCGGACCCTTAGGTATTCTTGCGAGGGTTGGTGCAGTGACGTATAGACTAGACTTACCACCTGCACTAGAGGGAGTGCATGACGTATTCCACGTGTCACAGCTGAGGCAGTACATTGCAGACCCTAGTCACATACTAGATCACTCGGAGATGAAGGTTGATCCAACTCTCAGCTACCCTGAGCAGTCCATAGAGATCTTGGATCGCAGAGAGAAGATGTTACGGAACCAGACTATTCCTTTGGTTCATGTTGCATGGAGACATCACTCTCCATGGGAGTCGACCTGGGAGAGAGAGGACGAAATACGCGAGCAATACCCGTATCTCTTCGAGACCTGACTTACAATTTCTTATCTGATTTCGTTCTTGTTCTAGTTCAATTCAATTTCGAGGACAAATTTTTTTTTATGATGGTAGACTTGTCACTACAACATTTCTAGATTAGGGCATTATTGTAATTTCCCTGTTTAATTTATTATGTAATAAATATGTGTGATGGGTTATTAAATAATTTGTAGGCTGTTCCTTCATGCATAGTTTATGGGCTTGACCTAAAAACCTATTAGGTTTAACCCTTGTGACCAAACCCTAATTGGTATTTTAGTTTTTAGTGAAACCCTAGGTGAATGACTAAACCCTAATTAATTTAAGTTCTTCATGACTAATCATGAAGGGCTAATTAAAATACTTGGCATTAGAAACCCTAACCCTAGTCCTATATAATAAGGGGAAGCCTCCCTTAAGTATGGTTTTCTAAGGGGAAGGTGATGACGAGGACGAGGATGATGACGAGGACGATGATGACTAGGATGATGATGACTAGGATGATGATGATGATGACTATATAACATCATGGTTTTCTAAAGGGAAGGTGGTAGCTAATCTCTGTGTTCGAGGTATGATCAAGGGAAATATTATTTTATTCCTCTAGGTTTTCTAAGGTGTTGTCTGCTAATGATAGAATAATGATTCAAAGTTATGTTTCTCTAATACTATCTTACTTATGAAAGTTAGGTTCAGTCCTAATATTTAACCTTGGATTCTATTAGTTCCTCAATCCTAATATTTAACCTTGGATTCTATTTAAGTTCTCGTCATCATCATCCTAGTCATCATCGTCCTCGTCATCATCCTCGTCATCTCCATCACCCACATCATCTTCCTCGTCACCTCCATCACCTTCATCATCGTCATCACCCTCGTCATCCTCGTCATCATCGTAGTCAACCACATCGTCGTCATCAGCATCTTCGTGCACGTACCCCGAGGTACGAATGTGTTTCCCCTTTCATATTTGTATGTGTGTGTATATGTATTGTATACGTATCCCTAGTATATGTTAATATATATAGTATAAATCTAATTAGTGTATATACAATATATATATTGCATACATATTTAATTAGCATATATACATGTATATATATGGTATATGTATTTAATTGGTGTATACATGTATTATAAGTATTAACGATATATGCTAGATAATAATAATGTATATTTATATATTTACTAGGTGACCCGAGTGTAACCACGGATATCCCGTAGTTACGTTGACCTATTACCATGTAATACTATTAGCAAACTGCTATTATGTATACTGACATACTGGCGAGCCCCGTATCATTTGACTGTCTGTCTTGCATAACAATTACAAACGCAACACCCGTGCGATTAGGCGCATACTTGACCCTAGTTGACCAATGATATACCTAACTATGCCCTGAGTTCAAGGTATTTATGATTGTGCACGTGCTAGTGTAATGACTGATATTGTGTTATATTATATTATATGTATATAGGATATATCGGATTGTTCTGCACGACTTTAGGAGCAGGTTATTGGTACTTCGCAGCTTCTTGCCAGGCAAGTATACCATGCCTTTGTTGTGCTATTTAAATTCAGTTATATATTTAGTTGCATGTTTATCATTTTAGATTATATAACTGTGCGCGTCCGAGAGAGACTCGGGTGCAGTTAACGAATGCGTTGACGTTAGGACTTGTGTCTGACCTAGTGTCTAGTGGACCCACCTAAAGTTGTGGAGTAATTGGTATGACTCTCCAGGCCTTGACACATTTCTTACACGTGTTGTGAGTCTTATGTAGGGCAGGGACTTGCGTATGCGGTTGGCCACCTGTACGCATAGGTCGTACGATTGATAGGGTATAACTGCTAATAGTGATGCATGTTAGAGACTTAGCAGTTATTAGTAGTCGGAGTATAGACTTGTCACGACCCGCACCCGGTTTAGGGCACGAGTGCGTGGGTACGTCCAGCCTACGCCGCAGCATCGGCGGTAGAACGCTGTCTAGGTCAAGTACTATCTAAATAATCTCACACTAGTATCCAACTCCATAAGGAGACACGGATAACACTATAAAGATGAACAACATACTCAATCACAACTGCAGCACGATAGGGATTTGAAGAAATAAAAGAATACAACACAAGCCCAATGACAACATAATCATACCTGCAATCCGTAACATCCAATCTCCCAAGTGTCGGAACCAGTCTACTAAGGTCACAGTCTGGAAAAATATTTTTCAGTCAGGAAGGAGCAAAGTACATCTCAAATTAGCAGTTCTATATAAATGACATAAACTATGTAGCAGTTCTAGATGGAAACATACCAGATGCATGTATAGGTACGAGAAATATACAATGAGAGAAATACTGGAAATACTGTAAGTAATTGCAGGAAAGAAAAACAATATGTCCATGAGCAAGAAACCTATGACTAAGTGTGTGAGTACTAGCTTTAACATGTGATCGGCTTGGGACTAGTAAACTCATTACATGGGTTAGTAGGGCTAACCGACGTAACAGTGAGGAGGCATGTAAACTCATTACAGGGGTTAGTAGGGCTAACCGATGTAACAGTGAGGAGACATATAAATGGTCAGGCCGCACCCGACGTGAGATGTGGGGTGAGCTATGGTGCATATAAAGTTGGGTATGATCACATATCTATACTAAAGTACTCCCCAAACCCCCGACTGGTATAGTAGATCCAATCATGGTACGCTATGGCACAGGATTCCCTAGGAAGGTAGCACAAATCTCCCCGGGAATCAGTGTCTGTACATGCACAAGATAACAAGGAAACAAGTCTCGTACAAGCTACACCATGAATAAGGAATAACATCTCATGACGAGATCCGTGTATACCAATCCGTGTAACCAGCGTGTCAAGAGCAATGGATATTTACACTAGATACAGTGAACATAGGAAATATCATAAATTAGAAACTAATCAGTGTCACTACCACATTCTGAAAACAGGGGAATTTTCGAATTTTTACAGTATTTAATATTATGTTATTTTAATTAATTAATTGCATAATAGTATATTGATTTAAATAATTATTTGTGCGATGTGTGATTAAATATATAATTAAATACAGAGTTAAATTATTTTATTTTAGCTAGCAGACTAGACCTAGAAGCCCAGTAGACGAACCCTTGTCCGAATTATAGAATTCTGGATTTTATTATTTTATTTAGAATTTAATTCTTTGTGTTTATAATTAATTACTGTATTTTATTTAATATTTTGCGCATTGCCTTTGCTTCGATATTTGGAGCACTATCCAGACTTTTGTCTTCCAACAAATTTCACAATCTTGCGCTAGACATGCCCACCTTCATTTCTGCTATTTTTGCAACTCATAATTGTGCTCTTTGTACATTATTTCTGGCCGCACAAAAATCGTCGCGGACGTTTATTTTTAATTTCCTATTTTGTATCGTTGTGCGTTCCAATCGAAAATTGGAGGCCATCTTGACCTATTTTTCGTGCGACCCAAATTAGGGTAATATTCTGTTCTGAGTCTTCTTCAATATTGGTATTGATGACTTGACCTGATTTTGGCCCCAGGTACTCCTAATTAATTGTTGAACACAACTTGCATTTATTTCTATTTAATTTGAGGATATCATTTTATCTGATTTTAAAATCCCAAATTAATTCCAGTGCCCTGCAAATTCAGCCCATACCCATCTTACAGCGTCCCCTGACCCTACAAAACATCGGACCCCGAATCGCCCGCCCAATTTTCGTCATTTCATGTGTTTGTGCAATTTCCCGAATTTAAGGGGCCAAGTTGCAATTATTCAATTGTAGGTGCCAACACCTAATTATTTTTAAATCAATGAGGGAGCCTATTAATTTTAATTGAGAACCCTCATCCCTCATGAATAATTTCCTCATGAACAATCCTAGCCATTCATTTGAAATTGGCCCATCACCACCCTACATCATTCCCTCTCTCTTCCTATTTAATGACTTGTACCCTCAAACCCTAATCCCTAGGCAACCTAGAAAACCCCACCTCCTCACAAGCCCCTCTCTCCTACGTTGGAAATTTTCTCCTTCTTTCTTTTCTTCCTTTCTTCTTCTCATTTCCTTCTTCTTCTCCTTCTTCCTCTTTATTGTTTTCTTTTTAATTGAAATTTAAATCTTCATATAGGGGGGAACACTGTTCAATCCCCCCTTACTGTGCATTCCCCGGCGGCCAACTCCTCCAGCCGGCTGCTCCCTCTCCTTCCTTCCGGCGGAGCCTGCTGCTCACCCCCACTGCTACCCTGCTGTCTCCGGCCCAGGTGGCCGCCCCCTCACGAGCGTCCAGCCGGCGGCTCCCCGCGGCGACTGCCAGACCGGCGGCCACTGCTCCTCCCTGCAAGATTCGGCCCCCTCTGTTGCTGCTCCAGCCGGCCGAGTCCCCCTGCGCCCAGGCCGACATCTCCGGCAGCGCTGCCTTGGCGAGTCCGGCAGCCCGTTGCACTCCGGCGGCTCCCCTGTGCTCCGGCGAGAAAGCCCAGTGAGCCTCTTCTTCTTCTTCTCCCCTTCTTTCTCTTTATATATATATATATATATATATATATATGTATATATACATATGTATATACATGTTTATATATATATTTAATGTGTATAAATATACATGTATGTATATATCAAATTAATATGTATATTAATGTGTATATAGTATTATTTTTATTAATTGTTTAATAGTATTGGTATACGTATAAATGTATATTTCATATATACTTAATATAATTAAATGTAAAATGGAAATACATGAATAAATGTATATTTTGTAAATGTATGTATTTAAAATAAATATGTATAGTAATTATTTTAATTAATTGTATGTAAATAACTTGTAAAATATATTAGTGTATATATATAACTATGTATAGGTATTTGTGTATATATTGATTAATGTATATATATATATATCTAATGTATAAATATATAAATGTTTTGTTTATATATTTAAATTAATGTGGTAATTAGTATATGTAATTAATTTAATTTGTATATATATTGTAAAGTATTTATATATCTAGTTAATGTGAAATTAGCATATGTATAATTAGAGTAATTAATTTGTAAATATATATATAATAAATGTAAGGTATTTTATGTATTTAAATAAATGGTATAAATACGTATTTAATTTAATGTTAGTAGTATATGTATTAGTATATATTATTTAATGTGTAGGTATTAACGTATACATATTAAATAATATTTAGGTATATGTGCTATTTTTGGTAAAAATGTATAAATATGTAAATTGTATATTATTTAATTATTAGAAATCAATTGTATAAGTATAGTATATATTTAAATAAATTCTATAATTAAGTTGGTATATATAATATATATTTTGTATATATATATACTTGATATAATTTCAAACATATATATGTTGTACATACATTTAAAATATTTCTGTATATATATATGATTGATAGATAAATACGTGTTCTACTATAAGCATTTTTTTTAATATATAAACACTTAGCATATTTTTGAGGTATATTTAATTGGTATATAAAAATAATAGTATACGTACTATTTTGGTGTATATATATATATATATCTTTATTATTGTTCAATTGACATAGATATATATGTGTAGGTATATTTTGTATAAACCCTTAGTACATTTTTATAATATATATACATGTATATTTTGTAGTTGTATTTAATTTGAGATATGTTGTATGTACATACAAGTATTAGTTTTATTTAAAGTGTATAGATTTATACTTATAGCTATTATTGTAATTAAGGGATATTAATATATATGTAGTTGGCCTATCTAGTAGATGACCCCTACCGTACCTAGCGTAGCCCTAAGGCCAGTGTATTTCTATTGTGTGTTAGGATAGCTTCTGTTACAAATGTTATATTGTAATGTGTTGATAGGACTGTTGGTTTTACCCAGGGGATACTCTGGAACAGGACATCCATAAATACCAGCTAAGGACCAAGGCAAGTACATTCTCTGATAATTTCCAATTCTTGATAATAGCTATAAGTTCAATGATCTTGAAATGTTACAACTGAATCTTTGACACTGTGCTACACGGACTAGTATAGCTTGGATCTGCAGTCATGAGATGTTACCTTGATTATCGCATTGACATTCACATTGACATTTACATTGACATTTACATTGACATTTACATTAGACATTGTACATAATATATTAGACAATGTTGTGTATTCGTGACGTGTCATGATTGGATCCACGGTACTAGTTGGGGGCGGGGAAGTAGTTAGTAAGAAATGTGATCATAACCTCTTATTGTAAATTATAAGTGTTAATCATGCTCTTCACCATGATTAGCCAGGCCCTGTAGCTACTGTACATGTCCCAAGCCGATCACATTTTGAAACTACTATTTCAAACACCTAGAATAGATTACAGTTCTCTATTTTTAATCATATACTACATCACCCGTATATGATACTGTTCCTTTCATTTTTATACATGCACTGACTGTGTTTCATTGCCTATTGCCTGTCTCTCTTAAACTGTCATTACATTATTCCACTGTCTTCTCAGTAGCTAGCATGACATATTTTATTGTATTATAGACATTATCAATTAATGGAACTGTTATTTGAGATTGTGCTTTGCTCCTTCCTGACTGGAAATATTTTTCCAGACTATGCCTTAGATGACCGCTGTCCGACACTTATGGTGAGTAGCTGCAGACTTGGTAGTAGTTGATTCTGGAAGTCTAGTCGGAATTATTATTTCATAGTTAGTTCTTTTAACAGTCTATTTGGTACCGGATTTGTCTCCGGCATTTTGATGATTCTTGGATATTGTTGAGTTGGAATATTACTTGTGGACTTGTGTTGTGTTTAATTTTAGTTTTTATTCGAAATCTTATCGTGCTGTTAGTCTGTGATTGAGTATATGTTCATTTATTTGTGTCATCCGTGCCTCCTAATGGAGATTGGATATTTGTGTGACATTAGTTAGATAGTATCAATACCTAGACAGCGTTCTACCGCCGATGCTGCGGCGTAGGCTGGACGTACCCACGCACTCGTGCCCCTAAACCGGGTGCGGGTCGTGACACATTTTTAGTGGTGGCCCATGCAGGTCAGACTTCGCAAGTTGTGCGATGTCGTAGTAGTGTGGCATCTTTGTTACACTATTGCGTGCCTGCTATAGGACATAGGACATAGGATACTAGGATGAGAGAGGATACTCAATCACAGATTATTTGAGAGATTCCTGGGACGACCCTTGAGAATCTTATTATAAATTCCAATTTAAATCCTTCCTCCTTGTTTTGTTCGTTCCCCACTTATTGATATTGAGTTTGATTCTTGTTGACCAGCTATTAACTTTAATTCTTGGTATCGTTGTTGAGTTGATTTCATATCGAGATGAATTTTACGGGCTAAAACTTACGGTATCATCTGATGACATATATTGATGAGGACAGTGAGAAAGGTAAAACGTCTACTTTGGTTATGGAACCTAGAGTTTATCGCAGCCATATTAGCTGTCGTGACGAGAACGTAGGAACCTAACTTGGATGTACATACTTTAGTTATGAGATTTAGGGTCTCTCGCAGCCATACCGGTTGGCGTGGTGAGGATTCTAGATGACATGATTATAGAGTTGCATACCTTAGTTAAGGAACCTGTCGTTTATCGCATTTATGCTTACTGGCGTGGCGAGGATTCTGTGTGTCATAATTTCTAGCAGACGTGTATGATTATCAGGTTGTATCTTAAATTGGTTCTTAAAGTACCATCTCAAGACTTATCTATTTCTGTTATTCCAGGACTTTGTTCCATCGCTTCTTTTCTTTACTAGCATTAAAGATACCTTCCGTCCTCAATCCAGTTCTTTTGAGCTCCTATTCTCTAAGGATTCCTTGTTAAAATTTCTAATTTAAATCATTCCTTTGTTCCGTCCATTCTCACTTATTGATGTTGAATTTGCTTGTTGTTATTGATTAGGTATTAAATTAGGATTTTGGTTTCCTAGTAGGGTTGGATTTCATATCAAGATAAATTGCAGACTGATTTATGGTACTATTTGATGATGCCGTCAATGAGGATAGTGAAAATGATTAAACATTAGAGCTATTGGACTATAGAAGGTGGATTTAAAAATTTTTTTTTTTACAAATTGAGAGGTTGAGATATTATGTTATTAAAATCTTATTTTGAAGATTTCAATGAATTGCGAAATTTTGAAATTGAGGAGTTGAAATATGGTTATTAAAATTTTATTTTTGAGGAATTCAGATTCAATTTGATGAACACAGACAAGTCTGTAAGGGTCTTTTAGTGATTAAGTTTCATTCAGTATTTAAATAATTGACCTTGAGGAAAGTGTATGCATTTACTTTAAATTTTATTCAAGGAGTTACTTTTGAGGAATTTTATTTGAGGATAAAATCTTATAATGAGAGAGATATATTATAATATAAGTAGGTAAGATGCATGTGTAAGGATCTGATGACTTGAGTATGATTGAGATCTCACTGCCAACTGACTTGGGTGTCAATCTAGGGTTGTATTAGAGAGAGCAGTACTTAGTATAGTGTGTTGCAATTGATATGCACTTGAGTGATAAGAATAACTAGTATCAACTATTGCAGTAGGCAAGGAAGCTAGCAGTGAGTATGCTTGTAGTAGAGTGTGGTACCTAAAGAGATAGAGGTATCAAACTTTCCATGCATCATTTGACCTATGATTAGGTTAGAGATAGAAGATATTGCAAGTGATATGTTAGCAGATTCTTTATTTTCTTTCCTCATGTTTTTTGTCTTCTGATTGATTGATACCTTAGTACCGTAGCTGTATGCATGAATTCTTGTTATAATGTAGTTAGTAGTACCCCTGATACAGAGACTGCAATACCGTGACAAAAGACACCATGATCATACATAATTCCTTCAGGTTGCATGTTGTATGGGTGTAGGTAGAATTCTCTTAGACTTTGATTGTTGAGGATTTAACTATAGTAAAAGATTAACGAAGAGGTTATGACTTGACAAAGAGAGACAAGGTGCCTAAAATTTGAGGGAAAATATTAAATTAAATAAAGAGTTGGGAATTTAATATGGCGTAATTGAAGTTTTTGTTAAATCATTGATTTTTAGAAAATTATGAAATGATTGAATTTATTATTAAATTTGAGGAATTTAAGAAGGCCATCGATATATTTGTTGGACTGCAAGTTGTGAACTTATATTTTGAATATTGTATTGGAGGTTCCATAAATATTACATCGCTGCGTATTATGGGAAGAAAAAAAAAATCGAGGGATAAGAACACCAATGGATTAGTGTTAAATTCAAATTTGGGTCGAGATTCAATTTTTGAAATATGCATTGATTAGAGTTCAATTAGAGGATTGAATATTAAATTCTTGTATTTCGTTATTAACTTAAAATTTTGGAGAATATTGTGATAAGAATGTGATTTGATTTATTTTTGAAGATTTTTAGGGATATGCTATTTATAGAATTTTGAGAGAATTTATTGTGAAGTAACAATATGGAGTAGTTCATGATTATATGATTGAGGAAATTAAAATTTTTGATGGTAGTAAATACATAAATAAAACAATCGAGGATTTAAAAATTTGAGGATAATTATTGATTTAAATAAAGGGTCAAGAATTTAACACGACGGAAATTATGATGTATTAATTCCAGGAAAGATTATGACATGTTTAAGTTGGTTATTAATTTGGAAATTTTGGGAGATTTATCAATGTATTTATTTAATTGCAAGTTATGAATTTTAGAACTTTATATTTGAATGTGACAATTGGGAGAATCCTTAAATATCATATTGTTGAGTATTTTGAGGAGTGGATATTAAAATTCCGGGTATTGAATTATAACTCAAAACTTTCAAGAAATTTTTGATGGACTTTGATTTACTTTGAGGATTTTCAGGTTATACAATAATTTCAGATTTTTGAAATTATGAAAAGACCTTGTGGATTATTCGTGGTTGATGAATTTAATTGAGGGAATGATAAGTGTGTATGATTTAAACACTAGTAAGAGGATTTTAAATTTCGAGGACGAAATTCTTTTAAGGTGGGTAGACTTGTCACTACCACATTCTGAAAACAGGGGAATTTTCGAATTTTTACAGTATTTAATATTATGTTATTTTAATTAATTAATTGCATAATAGTATATTGATTTAAATAATTATTTGTGCGATGTGTGATTAAATATATAATTAAATGCAGTGTTAAATTATTTTATTTTAGCTAGCAGACTAGACCTAGAAGCCCAGTAGACGAACCCTTGTCCGAATTATAGAATTCTGGATTTTATTATTTTATTTATAATTTAATTCTTGGTGTTTATAATTAATTACTGTATTTTATTTAATATTTTGCGCATTGCCTTTGCTTCGATATTTGGAGCACTATCCAGACTTTTGTCTTCCAACAAATTTCACAATCTTGCTCTAGACATGCCCACCTTTATTTCTGCTATTTTTGCAACTCATAATTATGCTCTTTGTACATTATTTCTGGCCGCACAAAAATCGTCGCGGACGTTTATTTTTAATTTCCTATTTTGTATCGTTGTGCGTTCCAATCGAAAATTGGAGGCCATCTTGACCTATTTTTCGTGCGACCCAAATTAGGGTAATATTCTGTTCTGAGTCTTCTTCAATATTGGTATTGATGACTTGACCTGATTTTGGCCCCAGGTACTCCTAATTAATTGTTGAACACAACTTGCATTTATTTCTATTTAATTTGAGGATACCATTTTATCTGATTTTAAAATCCCAAATTAATTCCAGTGCCCTGCAAATTCAGCCCATACCCATCTTACAGCGTCCCCTGACCCTACAAAACATCGGACCACGAATCGCCCGCCCAATTTTCGTCATTTCATGTGTTTGTGCAATTTCCCGAATTTAAGGGGCCAAGTTGCAATTATTCAATTGTAGGTGCCAACACCTAATTATTTTTAAAACAATGAGGGAGCCTATTAATTTTAATTGAGAACCCTCATCCCTCATGAATAATTTCCTCATGAACAATCCTAGCCATTCATTTGAAATTGGCCCATCACCACCCTACATCATTCCCTCTCTCTTCCTATTTAATGACTTGTACCCTCAAACCCTAATCCCTAGGCAACCTAGAAAACCCCACCTCCTCACAAGCCCCTCTCTCCTACGTTGGAAATTTTCTCCTTCTTTCTTTTCTTCCTTTCTTCTTCTCATTTCCTTCTTCTTCTCCTTCTTCCTCTTTATTGTTTTCTTTTTAATTGAAATTTAAATCTTCATATAGGGGGGAACACTGTTCAATCCCCCCTTACTGTGCATTCCCCGGCGGCCAACTCCTCCAGCCGGCTGCTCCCTCTCCTTCCTTCCGGCGGAGCCTGCTGCTCACCCCCACTGCTACCCTGCTGTCTCCGGCCCAGGTGGCCGCCCCCTCACGAGCGTCCAGCCGGCGGCTCCCCGCGGCGACTGCCAGACCGGCGGCCACTGCTCCTCCCTGTAAGATCCGGCCCCCTCTGTTGCTGCTCCAGCCGGCCGAGTCCCCCTGCGCCCAGGCCGACATCTCCGGCGGCGCGGCCTTGGCGAGTCCGGCAGCCCGTTGCACTCCGACGGCTCCCCTATGCTCCGGCGAGAAAGCCCAGTGAGCCTCTTCTTCTTCTTCTCCCCTTCTTTCTCTTTATATATATATATATATATATATATATATATATATGTATATATACATATGTATATACATGTTTATATATATATTTAATGTGTATAAATATACATGTATGTATATATCAAATTAATATGTATATTAATGTGTATATAGTATTATTTTTATTAATTGTTTAATAGTATTGGTATACGTATAAATGTATATTTCATATATACTTAATATAATTAAATGTAAAATGGAAATACATGAATAAATGTATATTTTGTAAATGTATGTATTTAAAATAAATATGTATAGTAATTATTTTAATTAATTGCATGTAAATAACTTGTAAAATATATTAGTGTATATATATAACTATGTATAGGTATTTGTGTATATATTGATTAATGTATATATATATATATCTAATGTATAAATATATAAATGTTTTGTTTATATATTTAAATTAATGTGGTAATTAGTATATGTAATTAATTTAATTTGTATATATATTGTAAAGTATTTATATATCTAGTTAATGTGAAATTAGCATATGTATAATTAGAGTAATTAATTTATAAATATATATATAATAAATGTAAGGTATTTTATGTATTTAAATAAATGGTATAAATACGTATTTAATTTAATGTTAGTAGTATATGTATTAGTATATATTATTTAATGTGTAGGTATTAACGTATACATATTAAATAATATTTAGGTATATGTGCTATTTTTGGTAAAAATGTTTAAATATGTAAATTGTATATTATTTAATTATTAGAAATCAATTGTATAAGTATAGTATATATTTAAATAAATTCTATAATTAAGTTGGTATATATAATATATATTTTGTATATATATATACTTGATATAATTTCAAACATATATATGTTGTACATACATTTAAAATATTTCTATATATATATATGATTGATAGATAAATACGTGTTCTACTATAAGCATTTTTTTTAATATATAAACACTTAGCATATTTTCGAGGTATATTTAATTGGTATATAAAAATAATAGTATACGTACTATTTTGGTGTATATATATATATATCTTTATTATTGTTCAATTGACATAGATATATATGTGTAGGTATATTTTGTATAAACCCTTAGTACATTTTTATAATATATATACATGTATATTTTGTAGTTGTATTTAATTTGAGATATGTTGTATGTACATACAAGTATTAGTTTTATTTAAAGTGTATAGATTTATACTTATAGCTATTATTGTAATTAAGGGATATTAATATATATGTAGTTGGCCTATCTAGTAGATGACCCCTACCGTACCTAGCGTAGCCCTAAGGCCAGTGTATTTCTATTGTGTGTTAGGATAGCTTCTGTTACAAATGTTATATTGTAATGTGTTGATAGGACTGTTGGTTTTACCCAGGGGATACTCTGGAACAGGACATCCATAAATACCAGCTAAGGACCAAGGCAAGTACATTCTCTGATAATTTCCAATTCTTGATAATAGCTATAAGTTCGATGATCTTGAAATGTTACAACTGAATCTTTGACACTGTGCTACACGGACTAGTATAGCTTGGATCTGCAGTCATGAGATGTTACCTTGATTATCGCATTGACATTCACATTGACATTTACATTGACATTTACATTAGACATTGTACATAATATATTAGACAATGTTGTGTATTCGTGACGTGTCATGATTGGATCCACAGTACTAGTTGGGGGCGGGGAAGTAGTTAGTAAGAAATATGATCATAACCTCTTATTGTAAATTGTAAGTGTTAATCATGCTCTTCACCATGATTAGCCAGGCCCTGTAGCTACTGTACATGTCCCAAGCCGGTCACATTTCGAAACTACTATTTCAAACACCTAGAATAGATTACAGTTCTCTATTTTTAATCATATACTACATCACCCGTATATGATACTGTTCCTTTCATTTTTATACATGCACTGACTGTGTTTCATTGCCTATTGCCTGTCTCTCTTAAACTGTCATTACATTATTCCACTGTCTTCTCAGTAGCTAGCATGACATGTTTTATTGTATTATAGACATTATCAATTAATGGAACTGTTATTTGAGATTGTGCTTTGCTCCTTCCTGACTGGAAATATTTTTCCAGACTATGCCTTAGATGACCGCTGTCCGACACTTATGGTGAGTAGCTGCAGACTTGGTAGTAGTTGATTCTGGAAGTCTAGTCGGAATTATTATTTCATAGTTAGTTCTTTTAACAGTCTATTTGGTACCGAATTTGTCTCCGGCATTTTGATGATTCTTGGATATTGTTGAGTTGGAATATTACTTGTGGACTTGTGTTGTGTTTAATTTTAGTTTTTATTCGAAATCTTATCGTGCTGTTAGTCTGTGATTGAGTATATGTTCATTTATTTGTGTCATCCGTGCCTCCTAATGGAGATTGGATATTTGCGTGACATTAGTTAGATAGTATCAATACCTAGACAGCGTTCTACCGCCGATGCTGCGGCGTAGGCTGGACGTACCCACGCACTCGTGTCCCTAAACCGGGTGCGGGTCGTGACAATCAGAGAATGTACTCGCCTTGGGTCCTTAGCTGGTAATTATCGATGTCCTGTTCCAGAGTATCCCCTGGGTAAACCAACAGTCCTATAAACATATCACAAGCAAAACCACATTTGCATCAGATGCTACACTAACACATCACAAATACATGAACTCAGGGGCTCTGCCAGACGTGGCTCTGGTCAACTAGGGTCATCTAGTAGGGCTACGTATATAATACACATTACACTTATTATACTTACAATATTTATACATGCACCAATTTAATGTATTTACAATATATATATATATGCCCTTTAAATACATATCTGATTTATACTAGTTGAACCATACGTATACTCATATATATCTAAAAACACTGTTTAAATGTACGTATATTTTGTTAACATCATTTTATAATATACTAATATTAATTTACCAATTCAAATTTATACTATATATATATGTACAGATGCCAATTAATTCATATATAAAAATACGTTTTATTACACTTATACTACATAAAATTATACCGATTAAATATATGTATCATTATACCAAAATATACATATATACATATATATATATACCAAAATAATTATATACATATACTAAAAATATATATACATATATACCAAATCAATTACATACACTGGAATGCGTATTTACGTATATAAATCGTTTCGAAATTATTTTGAACAATAATTTCAAATAAAAGTTTATTTATAAAAAACTAGAATTTATGTAAAAGCCATCATATTTATATATCTCTAGTTATTTCAGTTACCAGTCCAAATAACCAATTTATCTTATTTTTTTATTATTAAAACTATATTTTTAATTAATTATAAAAACCCCAAAATTATTATATGTTTGCATAATCAAAAACCCTTTTAAATATTACATAACTAAATTTACACATACTAAATAGCTAATTTCATACATTAAAACAATAAAACTAATTATGTTGTATTTACTAAACTAATTACATGAATTTACTTCATTAATTACAAATTGACTAAACTAATTATAAGAAAATACTAAACTAAATAATTAATATTTTCTAACTGGTTAATAATAAATTCCTGATTAATAACAATTACTGTTTATTAATAATTAACTAATTTAATCATTAACTAAACTAATTTAATTTAACTAAATGATTAATTAATTAGTTAATAAATTTAACTACTGATTATATATTTAACTGATTATATAATTTTAAATAAAAAAAAAATAATTAACCAATATAAATAACTAATTGATTAATTAATTACTAATTATATAATTAACTACTAATTATATAATTAATTAATTAACTTAAACTAATATATTAACTATTAATTACTGATTACTCTCAAATCACAGAACTGAAAAAAGAAAGGAAAAGGGAAAGGGGAGAAGAGGCTCACGAGGTTCGGCGCCGGTGGAGGAGAAGCTCGCCGGGGTCGGCGCGGTGGGGTGCAGCTCGAGGCGGCGGGTCTTTTCCAGCGGCGGCGCTCGGCTTCCGCGGCGGTGCTCGACTCAGCGGCCACGACGGCGGCAGGTATTCGGCTCGAGGAGGCGACCGGCGGAGGTCGAACCCGAGGCGGCAGGTGCTCGATCTCGGCGGAGGGGATCCGCGGCGGCGTCACTCGGCTCGAGGCGGTGCTCTGCCCGAGGGGCGGGCGCTCTGCCCGAGGAAGCGGGCGCTCCGAGGTGACGGCGGTGACTGGTTCCAGCGGCGGTGGCGTCTGGTCGGCCACGGCGAGCTCGACGACAGGCGCTCGACTCGGCGGCGGCCTGCTCGGCTCGGCGGCAGCCTGCTGGACTCGGCGGCTAGATCTAGGGTTAGGGTTTTGCGGGTGTCAGGGGCTCGTGTCCGGGATGGACACGAGGGTTTGTTGTGGGGGACGTGTCCGGGTGTGTCGGGCACGGGGTTGGGTGTACTGGTGGAGGTGGATGTGTCCGGGTGTGTCGGACACGGGAATCAGGTTGTAAAATGTAAATCTGGACACAGGAAATGAATGGATACTGTGGGACACCCGGGGTCGGACCCGAGGCCATCACGGTTGACACGGTGATGCTGGACACACGGACACGAGCACACAAAAATGGTGGTGATGGCTTGTTGGCTTGGGAATTGTGGAGGCTAGCTAATAATTAGGAGATTAGGGTTTCTTGGGAATGGTGAGAAGGAGAACTTAAATAGGGAGAGATGGTGTGGGTTAAAGGGTTGCGGGTTGGCCCAATAATGAATGGCCCAGAATTAAATTAAATAAAAAAAAAGGTTTCTCATGTGGGAAAAAATGAGGGTGTAGGCCAGTTAATTGGGAAATGGCAACTTGTAAAAATAAGAATAAAGATTATAATTTCAGAAAATGTTTTTAAGAAAGCTAGCTAATTTCCATTTAGCTACTAATTAATACATTTTGCAAAAATCTTAGAAAGTATGACATTTATTCATTTATTTTGTAATACATCGTCATTTAGGAAAAATGATTTTTATAAAGATTTTTAAATTACCTTCTACGATCAAACATCGTTCAAAATCAAATAAAAATTTTCAAGGAGAAATATTTTATAAAACTTGATATTTTAAAATAATTTAAAATCTAATTATTTTGGAAATTGGAAATCGGAGGTTACAAGTCTATCCTCCTTAGAAAAATTTTGTCCTCGAAATTTTAGGGATGACTAGGATAGAAGAAAATTTTTTTTTTGTTGTTGTTCATAATGATGAATATATCTTTGAAGAAAATATTTCTATAAGGATAATATTTACCAAACAGAAGAAAACATGAAGAAAAGAAAATATGGTTTAAGACAGGAATATCTTGAAGGAATCATGGCTCGGCCTTGAATCCTCTAGAAAGTTTAGGTTTGGGAAGTAGACACGATCACAAAAACAGATAATTTGAATAATGCACGTTACCTTTTCAACGTAACTAAACCAAGGAAGACCCAGTATAATGAATGATATAGACATGAAAGTTATAGCTAATTCGAAAGATACGGTCGACAATTTGATTTAAGAAACTTAAATACATCCTTCAAATGTAATCAAGAGACATCTAATCGCCTTTCTTAATTTCTAGAAAAATAGTCTTTACTATCATCTGAAAATAATCCTTCCTTTCTATCCTCGTTCATTTTGCTTTTCTCAATCTTGTGATTCATCATTAACTAATATCTATAAAAGTTTCAAATTCCACAAACTTTATTAGATTAGATCTTAGAATTTCTGAATCAAAATTTTATTACATTTCCAAAATCCTTATCATCCAATTCGAGTTTGTTTATCTTAACATCAACTATACCTCGATTATTTTCTTCGATTTCAATGTTACTGTCATGGTCAAGATTTTAATTTAAATCACGACCTCAATATACCATGATCTTACCTTACGACCTTCAATTATATGATCCCATAATCAATTATATTATAATCTTCTTTACCATGAGCTTCATTTCATTCCATATTTCTTTATCCGTATGTATAATGTTTCCAAAATTTGAACTAATATTTTTTTTTATCCTCCGAATTTATTATCCCAATGTAAAAATTTTACTACTCAAATCCTCAATATTTTAATTGAATTCCAGACGTATCATAATCTCCTCAAATTTTGAGTAAATAACTAAATATAAAATTTACTATCCAATCCTTTTAATTGAAATCCAATCAATGCATTTTTATAAAACTTAAAAATCTGCATCCTAAATTTAACTTTAACACTCATCAATCATCTAACTCAAATTCAATTGATGCTTATTCCAATCTAACTCCTCATCCCAAGAATTTAATTTGACACTATTCCATTTACGATTTTATTCCCTGCTTTTCTTTTTCCTCAAATACTCAACGATGCGATGCTTCCAGTATCTTCAATGCAACATTCATACTATATAAAATTTCTATCTTGCAATCAAATAGATAAAATGATAATCCCTCAAATTTCTCAAATTTTTAATAATCAACTCAATCATATCAAGACCTCCTTAAATTAATAAATCCTCAAATTTTTGGCTCTGTGAATTTCTTAATTCTCCCTTTAAGTAAATGTTTGTCCTCGAATTTCAATCATACCTTAATTTCCATAAAATCAATGATCCATCAACTTCGTTATAACAACCCCTAAATTCTTTATTTAATTTAATGCTCATCCACAAATTTAATCCTCTTGTCTCTTTTGTCGGTCATAACCTTGTCATAGATCTTTGCTATGGTCAAAACCCAAATGATCATAGTTTAAGAAAATTCTACCTACATCCATGCAATTTAAGAAAATATATAGGTCATGTGTCTTTTGTCATGGTATTTCAGTCTCTGTTAAGGGGGGTACTACTAGTTATATTCTAACAAGAAAATCATGCATGTGAACCACAGTACTAGGAAAATCAATCAATCAATCGAAAGGCGAAAGAAAAGGAACATTAGGAAGGAAGAAGGATCATGTTAACATATTACTTGTAGTGTCTACTATCTCTAACAAACACTTAACTCTAGCACATTCACTACTAATTCCTATTTATGTACACTGGTACCCATATCAACTACTCATATATTAATATTCATATCTCTCATCTTCCAAAAATTAATCCTCAAAATAATCGTCAAGGTTTAACTTCCCGATCAACTTAAAATAAAATGCATATACCTCCTCAAAATTAGATACTTCCCATCGAAATAAAATTTAATCACTTCTAAAATCTTTGTAGCCTTAACTATGTTTAGTGAATCAAATTTAAATCCTCAATATTTTTTTTTTAACAACATAAAATCTCAACTCCTTAAAATTCTAAAAATTTAAAATTCATTTCCACCTTTTTATTTATAATTCCTCAATGTACATATTAGTGCTCACGGTCTCTGATACTCAAGGTGCACTCAATGCATCTAGTGTCTATAATTGTGTACTAAATTATACTACCCGAATCACTTGTACTATTACCTCCAATGATCAAAGTTGCCATCAACTGTGTTTTCTTTCATAATTTCAATTTATGTCAATTGGTATATCCTCTAATTATCAACACACAGAGTGCTTACTGTTATTAACGTCATCCTTGACTAATCCTCGATATAGAATCATTAGCACTCTTGGTATTATATCACTAGCTGCATTAATGGATTATCTCATCAAGTTCATTAGACTCATGATCACCTGTATCCTTTATAACACTCATGTTTCTTTACTCTCATGGGTATGTGTATGGTTCCTCATCTCGATGGTTGTATATGTATTTCCTTCAATCCTTTAAAGCCTATTAAACTAATCCGTGATACGCTTCACAACTTCCATTACTAATCCTGATATTTCTCTACTTATGACATCTCATTAACCCTTTATACATATACATTTATTTACCTTTAACATTTCCGATATTAATCATCCAATTGGACATCATGCTCCATAAATCCTTAACACAATTCCCGGATACTTAATCGTTTACATAGATCACTCAATTACATAATCATGATTATCCAGGACGGGTAATTGGCTCTGATACTAACTCTGAGAACTATCACTGATACTCTATACTCTCCTTAACTCTCAGTCTCTAATGACACTACTCCCAGAATCATTGGTACAAGGTACTATACTGAGGGCTAACTCTAGATTAAAGCCTACTGCTCACATGTCCAACTAAGAAACACTTACAACTCACTAGCAACATAGTCAATACTAATACAAGACACAACAAAATTACAAGCCACTAATTATCATACTTAACAAGAAATCCTCAAGGAATAGGAGCTCAAAGGCTGAATTGAGGACAGAAGGTATCTTTACTGCTAGTAAAGAAAGAAGCGGTGGAACAAAGTCCTGGAATAACAGAAATAGATAAGTCTTGAGATAATATTTTAAGAACCAATTTAGGATACAACCTGATAATCATACACGTCTGTCTGAAATCATGACACTCAGAATCCTCGCCACGCCAGTAAGCATAGATGCGATAAACGATAGGTTTCGTAACAAAGGTATGCACTCTATAATCATGTCGTCTAGAATCTTTGCCACGCCAACCGGTATGGCTGCGAAAGACTCTAAGCTTCATAACTATAGTATGTACATCCAAGTCAGGTTCCTACGTTCTCGTCACCACAGCTAATATGGCTGCGATAAATTCTAGGTTCCATAACCAAAGTAGACGTTTTACCTTCCTCACTGTCCTCATCAATATATGTCATCAGATGATACCATAAATCCTAGTCCAAAAAAATTCATCTCAATTTGAAATCAACTCAACAACGATACCAGGAATTAAAGTTAACAACTGGTCAACAAGAATCAAACTCAACAATGATACCAAGATTTTAAAAAACTGCTCAACAAGAATCAAGTTCAGTGACAACAAGCGAGAGCGGACGAAATCAAGGGAAAAAAGATTTAAATTGGAATAAGATTCTCAAGGGGTCGTCCCAGGAATCTCTCAAGAATTTGTGATTGAGTATCCTCTCTCATCCTAGTATCCTATGTCCTATATTCTGTAGCAGGTACGCAGTAGTACAACTATGATGTCGCACTACCACGACATCGCACAACTAGCGAAGTCTGACCTGCATGGGCCACCACTAAAAACGTGTTATGACCCACACCCGGTTTAGGGCACGAGTGCGTGGGTACGTCCAGCCTACGCCGCAGCATCGGCGGTAGAACGCTGTCTAGGTCAAGTACTATCTAAATAATCTCACACTAGTATCCAACTCCATAAGGAGACACGGATAACACTATAAAGATGAACAATATACTCAATCACAACTGCAGCACGATAGGGATTTGAAGAAATAAAAGAATACAACACAAGCCCAATGACAACATAATCATACCTGCAATCCGTAACATCCAATCTCCCAAGTGTCGGAACCAGTCTACTAAGGTCACAGTCTGGAAAAATATTTTCCAGTCAGGAAGGAGCAAAGTACATCTCAAATTAGCAGTTCTATATAAATGACATAAACTATGTAGCAGTTCTAGATGGAAACATACCAGATGCATGTATAGGTACGAGAAATGTACAATGAGAGAAATACTGGAAATACTGTAAGTAATTGCAGGAAAGAAAAACAATATATCCATGAGCAAGAAACCTATGACTAAGTGTGTGAGTACTAGCTTTAACATGTGATCGGCTTGGGACTAGTAAACTCATTACATGGGTTAGTAGGGCTAACCGATGTAACAGTGAGGAGGCATGTAAACTCATTATAGGGGTTAGTAGGGCTAACCGATGTAACAGTGAGGAGACATGTAAATGGTCAGGCCGCACCCGACGTGAGATGTGGGGTGAGCTATGGTGCATATAAAGTTGGGTATGATCACATATCTATACTAAAGTACTCCCCAAACCCCCGACTGGTATAGTAGATCCAATCATGGTACGCTATGGCACAGGATTCCCTAGGAAGGTAGCACAAATCTCCCCGGGAATCAGTGTCTGTACATGCACAAGATAACAAGGAAACAAGTCTCGTACAAGCTACACCATGAATAAGGAATAACATCTCATGACGAGATCCGTGTATACCAATCCGTGTAACCAGCGTGTCAAGAGCAATGGATATTTACACTAGATACAGTGAACATAGGAAATATCATAAATTAGAAACTAATCAGAGAATGTACTCGCCTTGGGTCCTTAGCTGGTAATTATCGATGTCCTGTTCCAGAGTATCCCCTGGGTAAACCAACAGTCCTATAAACATATCACAAGCAAAACCACATTTGCATCAGATGCTACACTAACACATCACAAATACATGAACTCAAGGGCTCTGCCAGACGTGGCTCTGGTCAACTAGGGTCATCTAGTAGGGCTACGTATATAATACACATTACACTTATTATACTTACAATATTTATACATGCACCAATTTAATGTATTTACAATATATATATATATGCCCTTTAAATACATATCTGATTTATACTAGTTGAACCATACGTATACTCATATATATGCAAAAACACTGTTTAAATGTACATATATTTTGTTAACATCATTTTAGAATATACTAATATTAATTTACCAATTCCAATTTATACTATATATATATGTACAGATGCCAATTAATTCATATATAAAAATACGTTTTATTACACTTATACTACATAAAATTATACCGATTAAATATATGTATCATTATACCAAAATATACATATATACATATATATATATACCAAAATAATTATATACATATACTAAAAATATATATACATATATACCAAATCAATTACATACACTGGAATGCGTATTTACGTATATAAATCGTTTCGAAATTATTTTGAACAATAATTTCAAATAAAAGTTTATTTATAAAAAACTAGAATTTATGTAAAAGCCATCATATTTATATATCTCTAGTTATTTCAGTTACCAGTCCAAATAACCAATTTATCTTATTTTTTTATTATTAAAATTATATTTTTAATTAATTATAAAAACCCCAAAATTATTATATGTTTGCATAATCAAAAACCCTTTTAAATATTACATAACTAAATTTACACATACTAAATAGCTAATTTCATACATTAAAACAATAAAACTAATTATGTTGTATTTACTAAACTAATTACATGAATTTACTTCATTAATTACAAATTGACTAAACTAATTATAAGAAAATACTAAACTAAATAATTAATATTTTCTAACTGGTTAATAATAAATTCCTGATTAATAACAATTACTGTTTATTAATAATTAACTAATTTAATCATTAACTAAACTAATTTAATTTAACTAAATGATTAATTAATTAGTTAATAAATTTAACTACTGATTATATATTTAACTGATTATATAATTTTAAATAAAAAAAAAATAATTAACCAATATAAATAACTAATTGATTAATTAATTACTAATTATATAATTAACTACTAATTATATAATTAATTAATTAACTTAAACTAATATATTAACTATTAATTACTGATTACTCTCAAATCACAGAACTGAAAAAAGAAAGGAAAAGGGAAAGGGGAGAAGAGGCTCACGAGGTTCGGCGCCGGTGGAGGAGAAGCTCGCCGGGGTCGGCGCGGTGGGGTGCAGCTCGAGGCGGCGGGTCTGTTCCAGCGGCGGCGCTCGGCTTCCGCGGCGGTGCTCGACTCAGCGGCCACGACGGCGGCAGGTATTCGGCTCGAGGAGGCGACCGGCGGAGGTCGAACCCGAGGCGGCAGGTGCTCGATCTCAGCGGAGGGGATCCGCGGCGGCGTCACTCGGCTCGAGGCGGTGCTCTGCCCGAGGGGTGGGCGCTCTGCCCGAGGAAGCGGGCGCTCCGAGGCGACGGCGGTGACTGGTTCCAGCGGCGGTGGCGTCTGGTCGGCCACGGCGAGCTCGACGACAGGCGCTCGACTCGGCGGCGGCCTGCTCGGCTCGGCGGCAGCCTGCTGGACTCGGCGGCTAGATCTAGGGTTAGGGTTTTGCGGGTGTCAGGGGCTCGTGTCCGGGATGGACACGAGGGTTTGTTGTGGGGGACGTGTCCGGGTGTGTCGGGCACGGGGTTGGGTGTACTGGTGGAGGTGGATGTGTCCGGGTGTGTCGGACACGAGAATCAGGTTGTAAAATGTAAATCTGGACACAGGAAATGAATGGATACTGTGGGACACCCGGGGTCGGACCCGAGGCCATCACGGCTGACACGGTGATGCTGGACACACGGACACGAGCACACAAAAATGGTGGTGATGGCTTGTTGGCTTGGGAATTATGGAGGCTAGCTAATAATTAGGAGATTAGGGTTTCTTGGGAATGGTGAGAAGGAGAACTTAAATAGGGAGAGATGGTGTTGGTTAAAGGGTTGCGGGTTGGCCCAATAATGAATGGCCCAGAATTAAATTAAATAAAAAAAAAGATTTCTCATGTGGGAAAAAATGAGGGTGTAGGCCAGTTAATTGGGAAATGGCAACTTGTAAAAATAAGAATAAAGATTATAATTTCAGAAAATGTTTTTAAGAAAGCTAGCTAATTTCCATTTAGCTACTAATTAATACATTTTGCAAAAATCTTAGAAAGTATGACATTTATTCATTTATTTTGTAATACATCGTCATTTAGGAAAAATGATTTTTATTAAGATTTTTAAATTACCTTCTACGATCAAACATCGTTCAAAATCAAATAAAAATTTTCAAGGAGAAATATTTTATAAAACTTGATATTTTAAAATAATTTAAAATCTAATTATTTTGGAAATTGGAAATCGGAGGTTACAAGACTATAGTAGTTCAAAGGTCCAATCCTTGTCCTTGTTTGGTTGTGAGGTTGGACTATCGTTCTAACGATAGACTATGAGCCAGAGTTACGACACCGATGCTTGCACTCTGTCTCGGTGTAGTAGCTACTACGTGTTGTGGATACAACACGCATAGATCATTAGGCAGGGAGGACTACTAGTAGGCGTATGGGATACCCACTTTCTTTATTCAAATGCCTCACTCGACGGAGTGATATGGACATTATATACTATTCAGATGCCCCATTCTTCGGAGCGGTATGGATGTTATTATATTATATTGCACCCTGGTATGGGGGCATATGTGGCATATACTAGCCAGTTGTCACGATTGGTGAATTACGTCAGCATATGCCTACACTTTCCCATACACCCAAAGTTGCCCTCAAGGTGCATTTCACTTAGATGGTTAGCGCACCGCTTTTATTTATTCAGTATTTACTTTAAGGCATGCTTCAATGTATCTTGTTATGTCCCTCTGAGGACCTGGTCCCTTTCTAGGTGTAGATGTTCATGAGTATTCGCTGGAGCACAGATCAGGACTGGCTACTCATATTGCGATGAGGTCTCCCCTTCGAGTCTCGTGATTATTAGTGATGTACTTATATTATTGTGTTTTGCTTTTATATATATTCTAGTTCGGCAGTGGATTTGTTTCCATCCGACTATCATCTTTAGATACTTTATATTGAGATCTAGTGTCATAGATATTGGTTATTCGTTTATATTGATTTCTGCGGATGAGATTTAGATTATACCCTGTGACTTGTGATAGTTTTACCACTTGTGAATTGTTATTAATAATACAGCGTACGCATGTGTTATGGTTTCCATATATTGAAGTTGCTATACATATGCCGCTGGCATGCTTACGTGTCCTAGTCCTGCGTATTTTGGGACTGGGACATGACAGTACAACATGAATTCTGAACCAGTCACGAAGAAATAATAGTAATCCAGAATAGTCTCATTTCTTATAATAGAATCCATCATACTAATTCGTGTAACAAGTAAGAATCAAATAATCAATGCTAAGCATGCATTGTAGAGACTATCAAGTACTTAAAGTAATTACGAAAAAGTACTCGCCAGTGGTCCTTAGCTATTGTTGGATCAGGTCCCAATTAAGTGTCCAAATCTTACGTATGATATGTTACCGTGTCAAGAGATAAGTTATTTTAATTTATTTAATTCTAGAATAATAATCTAAATCCTATTTTAATCTTATTATTCTGATTTTTAGGTTAATTCCTAAATTTTGTCCAAAGAAACTGAATTTTATCCACTCGAGACTCATGGCAAGCAAATCGAGGCGATCTGTTAACCAAAAAGTCAACTGATACAAACTTGACTTTCATGTATGGTTTCAGGTAGACTTTACTATCACAAATTTGCTAGAATTTATGGCTCATCCGGATTCAAATTCATTTGGAAATTATTTCACATACAAAATCATATTATGTAATGGTAGTTAATTGCTAACCTAGAAGTTCTACTGAATTAACAGCATAAAAATATTTTGAAATAAATTCTAGTAAAAACATATGTCAATGATCTCAACGTTAACTTTCTGAAACTTCAAACAGTTCATGATTCAGATTCCTGATTCTCCCAAAATCACGAAAATATCGAGACACATTAATTTTCAGACATCCTTTGCTCTATGAATTTTCCAAAATTTAATATTCAAAATTTTGTAAAACAATTTACATATTCAAAAAACTAACATCAATATGGTTCTAACACAAGAAACTAGGCCATGTTTGGAGTCCATAGCTATGAGTAATGGCTTTTGAAAGATAAAGGAAACCAAAGATGACAATTCTCCAAAATCGGCCAAAAGAAAACTCTAGAAATTATAACTTTAATACTATATATATCAAGGAGAGAGAATGAGATGTGGCTAAAGGGGGACACGTGGCTTCCATCCAGGCACTCCCGCCCAGATCAGACGGCCAACGTTCAGCCCGGCTTGGCTCGGCTGAGTCCGAGTCAGATTATGACTCGTCTCGGACCGATTTCTCCCTCACCCACACCCGCGGATCACTGACAAGCGAGCCCAACACTGTTGGCTGCGGGAGGTTGACGGGCGGGCCCTTGTTGGCTGACTGGGCAGAATAATTACTTTTATGGGTTTTCTTTTTTAGAAAATTGTTTTTAATTCAGTTTTGTATAATTAAATCAAAATAAATACTAAAAATAATCAAAAAATTCTAGAAAATATATTTGATTATTCAGAACATAAAATAAAAGTTTTGGATATTTTTAATTATGTTTGACCTGAACATAAATTCTTGAATGTCCTAGAAAATTAGTGTTACTAGTTTTTAATTAATCAAAAATTATGGAAGTATCCCAATGGCCCCAAATTAACCTAATAACAATATTTAAGCTAGAATTTCAGAATACGGAGGTTACAAGTCTACCCTCATAAAAAAAATTCGTCCTCAAAATTTAATACAGAGCAAATACAAGAAGAAAATTATCTCATACTGCAAAAAGATATGGGTAACGCTCTCGTATCTCATCTTCCCGCTCCCAGGTGGATTCACCGGGAGAGTGATGCCTCCAAGCGACGTGAACCAAAGAAATTACTTGGTGATAAAGCACTTTATCTCTGCGGTCTAGGATCTCCACAGGCTGCTCCGGATAACGGAGGCTTGGTCCAACCTCAAGCTCTGAATGATCTAATATATGGCTTGGATCTGCCACGTATCACCTAGTTGGGACACATGGAACATGTTGTGTACTCCTTCTAATGTAGGCGGTAAAGCTAGTCGATACGCTACTGCCCCGACCTTCTCCAGAATATCGAAAGGTCCGACGAATCTTGGACTAAGCTTTCCATCTCCACCGAAATGAATCGTACCACGTGTAGGAGAGATCCTTAAGAACACTAAGTCGCCAACCTATGCCAAAATAGTAACTTAGCGCATAACCTAAGAACCTAATCGATATTTAAATAAACAAATCGATACCTCAAACTCTTGCGGTCTCATGTGGCCATCTATGGTCCCAAAAGTACTCTCTCTCTCCTATGTCATCACAAGATAATGGAGTCCGGCATCTCCTACCACACAAAGCCTCAAAAGAAGATATCTCGATACTGGCCTGATAGCTATTGTTGTATTCAAACTCTACCAGGAGAAGATAATACTCCCATGAGCCACTAGAATCTAGTACATATGTCCGAGCATTTCCTCGAGCGTCTGAATAGTCCTCTCTAACGGTCCATCCATCTAAGGGTGGTAAGCAGTACTAAATTTGAGTTGGGTACCCATGTTAGCCTATAAACTCCTCCAAATGTGGGACATAAATCTACTATTCCAATCGGACACGATGCTTACTGGAACTCCATGCAGCCTGACTATTGTCTCACATATAAATCGGCGAGCTTCTCCGTGGACAATCCCACTTTGAAAGACAAAAAGTGGGCTAATTTGTTCAACCTGTCAACAATGACCCAAATTGCGTCCTTCCCGTAATAATACCTTGACCAACTCTAGGCCCAACAAAAGCAAGCCCTACGGCCAATCAAGCAGCAATAACGAAAGCGGTACCACGTTCTAGGCGAAAACACACAGACTTTTCACCATTCCTGAGAACTTGCATTGATGTTATAGAAATGCCCTCTTGGAGTGCGTGGAAATCCGGAAACAAAATCCATCGTGATATACTCCTATTTTCACTCAGGATTCGTTAGTGGCTGTAGCAATCCTCCTTGTCTCTGCTTCTCAGCTTTGACCTGCTGGCACACTAAATATCTGGAGACAAAATATGCTACCTCTCGCTTCATCCCATACCACCACACGTGTTCCATCAGGTCCTTATACATCTTTTTAGGTCCCAAATGTATAAAATATTAAGAACGATGAGCCTCCTACATGATCTCTTTCTGCAGATCCCCACTAGGCACATATAACCTAGTTCTGTGCCTTAGTGAACCATCCTCAGCAATAGAGAAGTCATCAGTCAATCATGCCTGCACCTGACTATGAGGCTTCGCAGACCCTCAACCTGGTACTATGTCTCTCGGATCTTCTTCATCAACCCTGACTGAATCTGCATGCCCATCATTTGTATCTCGACTCCTGGAACAATAACCTCTAAGCCCAGGCTATCCAAGTCTGCTAATAAGTGGCAATTTGTTGTCAAGTACATCGCTACTGGATATCTGCTCAAGCCATCGACAACTATGTTAGCCTTCTCTGGATGATACTGTAGTAAAATGTCAAAATCCTTCATCAGTTCTAGCCACCTGTGCTGCCTCATATTCAGCTCTTTCTTTGTAAAGATGTACTTCAAGCTCTTATGGTCAGTGTATATTTTTACATGCTCTCCGTAAAGATAATGTCTCCATGGCTTTAGAGCGAAGATCACCGCTGCTAATTCTAAGCCATGAGTGGGATAGTTTCTCTCATGTGGCCACAACTATCTAAAAGAATATGCCACCACCTTCTTGTTCTTCTCTAGAACACATCCCAAGCCCTTCCCCAAAGTATCGCTATAAATGACAATTCCACCTGTCCCCGATGGCACCGTCAAAACAGGCGCTGTAGTCAATCTCTTCTTTAGCTCATTAAATGCAGCCTAACATTCTTTGGTCCATACGAACTGTACATCCTTCAGAGTGAGTCTAGTCAATGGCTCTACAATCCGAAAAAAATCCTTCACAAATTCCCTATAATACCAGGCAAATCCTAAGAAGCTTCTGATCTCTACAACAGAAATCGGAGTGGTCCAAGACTCTATAGCAGCAATCTTCTTTGGATCCACCGAAATTCTCTCTTCAGTCAACCTATGCCCAAGGAACTCTACCTTGTCTAGGAAAAACTCAAATTTTGAGAGTTTTCAATAGAGCTTCTCCAGTCACCCCATGCCCAAGGGTCTCTAGCACAATCCTTAGATGCTTCTCATGCTCTTCCGATATCTTCGAATAGACAAGGATATCATCTATGAACACTACTATGAACTTTTCAAGGTACTGGTGGAACACCTTGTTCATCAAGTTCATGAAGATTGCATGGGCATTAGTCAACCCAAATGGCATCACCATAAACTCATATTGGCAATATCTTATCCGAAATATAGTTTTCAAAATATCTTTCTTCTTCACCTTTAACTAATGACAGCCAAACCTCAAATCAATCTTCAAAAATACTGTCGCACTGCTCAACTGATCAAAAAGATCGTCTATTCTTGGTAACGGGTATTTATTTTCGATGGTAAAATTTTTCAGAGCCCTGTAATTAACGCACATTCGTACCGACCGATCTTTCTTTGGTAATAATAAGACCGGGGCTTCCTAAGGTAAGGAACTCGATCTAATGAAACCCTTGTCTAATAATTTATCAACCTGCTTCTTCAGTTCTGCCAGCTCATTATTGTTGATCCTGTAGACCTATTACGACACCGGCTCTGCCCTAGGTACTAAGTCAATAGAAAATTCAAGATCTCTGTCCGGTGGCAATCCTGGTAGCTCCTTAGGAAATACGTCTAGAAACTCTACAATAATTGGGTATAGCAAGTCCTTCTCTGCTACCATGGCTCCACAAATAATTCTATCACTCTACTCAACTCCTCCCCTAATAAAATCAAATTTTGGCTCTCCTGGAGGGCATAATAGTACACGTCCTCCACGATAGTATATATTAGCATTGTGTAAACTCAACCAATCCATTCCAAAGACAATGTCAAAACTCGGAAGTAGAATTATGAGTAAACTAGAATCCAAATTATGGCCTCCCAAGGTAACACGATGCCCCTTGCAAGTATCACTAACTAGGATAGTGCCTCCACCAGTCGTGATCTTGCAACTCCTACTCAAGGGTTCTATTACTAAACTATGCTTAAGCACAAAGGATACAAATATGAAGCTATGCGATACGGGTGGTATGGGAAAGCACCATTGGATCTGGAACCACGCACTCTAGTCTTGGGTGGCATTCTGAAAAGTTGAAAATAACAAGAATCTAATTGATATGGCACAAGATAAGGAAGTATTCAAGAAGGACAATCAACTATGAAAGAGGTTTGATTGCTCGAAAGAAAATAATAAGGGTTAGAAAGTTGAATATATGGGAACCCTAGTTATGATTGAGTATCTTTCTATTCCTAGTATGTATATCCTATAGCAGGCTCACAGTCTTACATCTAACTTGAGTACCACTATGAGTTCGCAACCTTGTGTGAAACAAGACCTGCATGGGCCACCACTAAAAAATGTGTCACGACCCGCACCCTGGATTTGGGCATGAGTCATGGGTACGTCCAGCCTATGTCACAGTGTCAGCAGTAGAACATTGTACTATAAGCCACATGTATAATCTATAACTCATAATATATATTCATCTCCATATAATACTCAATCACAGGCACTAGTTTAAATGAAAATACTAAGATAATGATAAAATAATAGTCTCGATGCGGGTCCAAGGAGTCTCTCCAAAACTAAATATCCAAAGTACAATATTCAAAATACTTTAGAAAAATTATCGAAGAATAATTCGGTCCAAAATAACTAACAACAATCAACTACTCTACTAAACTACTCTATTTCAGACGGTATCTGAGCTGCTAACTCTCCATGATCCTCCGGAAGGGCAAGATCAGGCTCTATTATATTGCTAGGATACGGTCCATAATATGTAGGGAGTTCATCCTCATCATAGTTACCTAAAATTTGGTTATACAGTCAGGAAAGAAACGAGTATATCACAGTAAAATTAGTTCCAACATCTGGTAGAAGATATAAGACAATAAATAGTAAAGAAAATATGATAACAACAAAACTGAAATCTCAATAAGAAAACTAGAATAACTAAATGCTAAAGTCCTGTCATGGCAAAGATGTAGTAAAATAACTCAAAGCAATAAGAAAATAACTGTAATGTATAGAAGAACAGATAGGAACAACTATTCTATGTGATTTGAAATACCTTGTTGACATGTGAACGACTAAGGGGTAAAATTCGACAAACCACACGTGTCGTGCATGGCTATTATTATTCCAGTAAGACCATGGGATGGAAAGGGTAGTTCACATGTCTACTAAGTATTTCCCCTCTCCACGAGTATAACATGGATTCTGAACCAATCACAAAGAAATCACAATAATCCAGAACAGTCACGTATCTCATAATAAGAATTCATCATACTAATTTGTGTAACAAGTGTCAAGAATCAAATAATCATAACTAAGCATGCATTATAGAGACTATAAAGCACTAATAGTGATCATGGAAATGTATTCGCCTATGGTCCTTAGTTGTGGTTGGATCAGGTCCCAATTCAGAGTCCAAATCCTACGTATAATTTGTTACCATGTCAAGAGATAAGTTATTTTAATTTATTTAATTATGTAATAATTACTCTAAAATTCTATTTTAATTTTATTATTCTAATTTTTAGGTTAATTCCTAAATTTTGTCCAAAGGAACTAAATTTTATCCACTCGGGACTCATGGCATGCAAATCGAAATGATCTGTTGACCAAAAAGTTAACCGATGCAAACTTGACTTTCATATATGGTTTCCTGTAGATTTCAGTGTCACAAATATGCTAGAGTTTACGGCTCATCGAGATTCAAATTTGTTTGGAAATTATTTGACATACAAAATCGTATTGTGCAACGGTGGTTGATTGCTAACCTAGAAGTTCTACAAAATTAACAGCATAGAAATAGTACGAATTAAATTATGGGAAAAACATATATCAATAATATCGACATTATCTTTCCTAAACTTTAAACAATTCATGATTCAGGTTCTTGGTTCTCCTGAAATCGTGAAAACACCGTGACACGTCTATTATCCAATATGTTGTGCTCAACGAATTTTCCAAAATTTAATATTTTGAATTTCGTAAAAAAATTTACATATTCAGAAAACTAACCTCAATACGGTTCTAACGCAGGAAACTGGGCCATGTTTGGAGTGCGGAGCTATAAGTAATGGCTTTTGGAAGAAGAATGAAACCCTAGATGACAATTCTCCCAAATTGGCTAAAATAAAACCTTAGAAATTATAACTTTAATACTATATATATAGAGGAGAGAGAATGAGCCACGGATAAAGGGGGACACGTGGGGTCCATCCAGGCACTCCCGCCCAGATTGGACGGCAAGCGTTCAGCCTGTCACGACCCGCACCCGCTTTTCGGATACGAGTACGTGGCCAAGCCCAGCCTACGTCGCAGCATCGGCGGTAGTGCGCTGTCTATGATAACAATGGTCCATCAATCCAAATAGATAATATTTAATAACAAATTTAAATCTATTGCTCATTCACAATATTTACATAGTTTTACAAGATTCTCAATTTACAATTAAATCATAACTCGAGAATAAACCCTCTAAACATCAAATCCAAAGAAATTACTAAACTATCTAAATTCTAATATTGGCCTCGACAAGCATCTTGACCTCCAACCAAATCCAATGAGCAAGATAGTAAGTCACCTAAAAATGTTTATCTAGTAAGGATGGAACGAGTATAATCCAATAGCAGTTCCAGCTAATTGATAAGTACTATGAACAATAAATAGTTATGAAATACTTGATGAGAATATAATAAGGAAATAGGGTACATCATAGAGGAACAGTTAAATAAAGAAATAATGAAAGACAAGAAATAAGAACAGAGAAGCATGTATAGACAGACAGATATGTGAAGTAGGAAACCTGTCATGCAAGTGTACAATCAGCCAGTATAGATTAATCTAGAATGACTCCATCTAACTAGTGTTTTAAAATACCAAGTTGACATGTGAACGGCTAGGGGGTAATATCCGGCAAACCACACGTGTCGTGTGTGGCTGCTATTATTCCAGAAAGACCATGGGATGGAAAGGGTAGTTCACATGTCTCCTAGGTATTTTTTTGCCCGACTATTACATATGGATCCAAGTTTAGACACGATTAATCTCAATAGTCCGGAAGATGCCAACAAGCCAGAAAATACATTAGTCCAGTAACTCATTAGTCCAGAAAAATCAATAGGCCTGAAAATACGTGTCTCACGAAAATGAATCCATACAATACCAATCTGTGTATCCATCGTGTCAGGAATCAGGTAAAACAATACTATAAACATGCATCATAGAAAATATCAAATAATAGAAACTATCAGAGAATATACTCGCCTGTGGTCCTTAGCTGGTATGAACCAGAATCCAAGTCATAGTCCAAATAACCTATGTATTACAAATTTACCATATCAAAAGATATTTTATTTTAATTTATTTAATTCTGCAATAATTACTCTAAAATGCTATTTTAATCTTATTATTCTTATTTTTAGGTCAAATCCTAATTTTGTCCAAAAGAACCTAAATTTTATCAACTCGAGACTCAAGGCACGCAAATAGAGGCAATCTGTTGACCAAAAAGTCAACCAACACAAACTTGACTTTCATGCATGGTTTCTTGTATATTTTAGCATAAAAAACATACTAGAATATACGGCTCATCCGAATTCAATTTTGTTTGGGAATTATGGCACAAACAAATTTTGTATCGTGCACCGATGGTTAAATTCTAACCTAGAAATTCTACAAAATTAACAGTATAAAATATGTCAAATTAAATTCTAGTAAAAACATATGTCAATGATCTCGATATTAGCTTTCTGGAACTTTAAACGATTCATGATTCTGACTCATGCTTCTCTCGAAATCGCAAAAACATCGAGACGCATCTATTTTCGGACATGTTGTGCTCTACGAATTTTTCAGAATTTAATACTCATAATTTCATAAAAAAATTTATATATTCAGAAATCTAACCTCAATATGGTTCTAACCCAAGAAACTGGACCTCATTTGGAGTCGGGACCTATGAGTAATGGCTCCTAGAAGATGAAGGAAACCCTAGATGATATCTCCTCAAATCTCTCTCTCTCTCTTTAAAATAATGGGATAATTAAGGTTATTATATATAGATGTTGAGCGGCTGAATGAAAAGTGATAGGATGAAACATGTCAGAATCTGGTTGGATGATTTTGGTTATATTATTTGTTTTTGATTTACCTTTATCAAAACATTATTTAAGTCATTTTAAACCTAAATAACTCAAAATAAATATTAAAATTAATCATAAAAAACTTGAAAAATTACAGAAAATATATTTTGAACCCAAAAACCCTAGAAAAATACTTTGGGCAATTTTATTTCATATGTTTACTACTATAATTAGGAGAAGCTCTAAACATTAGTTTTACCCATTTAACTAAAAATAAATACTAAAATTATTCCAAAAATTCTGAAATAAATTCAGAAAATATATAATAATATTATAAACCCTAGAAAATAATATGGGTCCATTCTATATTCTTGGGCTTGTACAATAAATTTTACAAGTCCTAAAAAATAGTTATTAGCCTAAATAACTCCCAATAAATACTAAAAATACTCAGAAAATTCCCAAAACATTCTAGAAATGATTATTTAAAACCTAAAATTAAAGTTTGGGACATTTGTAATTATTTTTGACACTCAAATAAATTCTTAAAATCCCTAAAAAATTACTGTTACTAGTTTTTAATTAACCAAAAATTGTGAAATAAATCACAATAGCCCCAAATTAACCTAATAACAACATTTAATCTAGAATTTCATTATACGGAGGTTACAAGTCTACTCACCTTAAAAAATTTCGTCCTCGAAATTTAAAATCCTCAATATTTTTTTTTACCACCATTATTTAATCAATATAATCATGAAGTCAAACAACTTTTGTTATTTAATAAAGTCATTAAAAATTAACTTCATCCTCATAACTTAAAATTTTAAAGTAAATATTCAAATTTTGAATTTATCTTTAAAATTTAAAATCTAATATAATTTTTCTCTTAAATCAGATTCACAAGTCTTAACTCTTAAATACAATCTAACATTATTTCCTTAAAATTTAAATCGCATTTATAAATGTCTTCAAAATTTTAATAATTAAATCCTTCAAATTTAATCTCATATCCAAACTTAAAAATTAAATCCAATCTTCAAGTTTTAAAAACTAAAATTCATCCTTAAAATTTGGAATCTCATATTGTAGTCATTTCTCACAATAATTTAATTTGTCCCCATAGCCATAATTTATTTTGTCCTCACTACTATTAGGATTACTTGCACTATTACTTCTAAATAATTTTCTATCCATATTAACTGATACACCAATCTAATATTATTATACACGGTACTTACTGTTACTAACACATTACTCAACTAATCTCTGATTTAGAAACACTAGCACTATTGATATAGTAACACTAGCTTTCTCACTACACAACATATGCCCTTAATGTCCTAGGACACTAGCTTCATCATTAGATCACCTCATCACACTCACTAGAACTCAAGATCACTTGCACTTTCTATAATACACATGTTTCACTTCACTCTCAAATACAAGCATATGGTTCCATATCTCGATTGATGTATACGTATTTTCCTTTAAATATTTTATAGACTGATATACTAATCAGTAATATACTATATATCTTTCATGATCAATCTTGATATTTCTCAACCCATGACACACCATTAGAATTTCTAATACTCAGGCTTCCACTTTCATGAACTTCCACAGTGACACACATCACCCACTGTGCATCCTGCACACAATTTTTAGACACTTCTTCCACATATTGCTTCCAATACATCACTGGCCTCAATATCTGGTGATATACCTATCACTAGTTATATACTGGTACACTCCTATCTACTCACATCAAGGCTCTACTTCTAAGGTAAAGAAAGATGGAACAAATCCTACAATAACAAGATTGGATAAGTATTGAGATGATACTTTAAGAACTAATTTGAGATACAACCTGATAATCATACACGTCTGTCCGAAATTATGACACTGAGAATCCTCGCCATGCCAGTAAGCATAGTTGCGATAAACAATAGGTTCCATAACTAAGGTATGCAACTCTATAATCACATCATCTAGAACCCTCACCACGCCAACCGGTATGGCTGCGAGAAACTCTAAATTTCATAACTAAGATATGTACATCCGAAGTCAGGTTCCTATATTTTTGTCATGACAGCTAATATGGCTACGATAACTCTAGGCTCCATAACCAAAGCAGACGTTTCACCTTTCTCACTGTCCGCATCAACATATGTCATCAGTTGATACCATAATTTAGCCCGTAAAATTCATCTCGATATAAAATCAAACTCAACAACGATACTAAAAATTAAATTTAACAATCGGTCACTAAGAATCAGATTAATAACAACAAGTGAGAATGGATGAAAATAAGGGAAAAGATTTGAATTGGAATTTATAATAAGATTCTCAAGGGTCGTCCCAGAAATCTCTCAAAAATTTGTGATTGAGTATCCCTCTCTCATCCTAAAGTCCTGTGTCCTATGTCCTATATCCTATCGCAGGCTCGCGGTAGTACAACTAAGTCGTCGCACTACTACGACATCCAAAACTTGCGAAGCTTGACCTGCGTAATTATCGATTAATGATTCAATCCTAAAAATTTAAAATTTATTTCCAATATTCAAAGTAAATCCTACTAATTTATATTTCATGAAATATTTAAAAAAATTTAAAGTCTCATCCTCAAAATTTGAATTCCAAATTTACTCCATCAATCTTATCTCTCGAACAAATTTAAATTTTGAATTCAAATTAAATCCTTAAAAGTCAAATTCAACAAGTTATAAAATCAATCTTTGTATTGTTATTCTTTTGGTCTAACTCAACCCATAAATCAAATCTCAATATTATATTGAACTCCTAACACTCAAATTCTCAACATTATCCTTGAATTTCCCGAATTATATCTCAAAACTTTCAAGATAATCCATAATTTTAAAAACATTCAAAATTATCCACAAAATATATATATGTATATATATTTGTCAATATTCAAATATGACAACTTTTATCCACCTTATAATTTTATCCTCGAAGTAAAATCCTCAAAATTTCACTTCTCGAGCAATTAAAATAAAATGTATATACTTTCCTCAAAAATCAAATATTCAAATATTGAAATAAAATTTTAATCACTTCCAAAAATCTTTATAACTTTGACTATGTTTATTGAATTAAATTTGAATCCTCAAAAATTTTAAATACATAAAATCTTAACTCCTCAAAAATTCTCAAAACTTGAAATTTATTTTCAATCTTTAAATTATAAATTTAAATCCATATCTTGTAGTCCAATAGCTCTAAGGTTAATCCTTTTTAAAATTCGATAAAATCACAAAGTAATAAACCCATACTCAAAATTTTAAATCAAATACTCAAAATTTAAATTCTTCAAACTTAAACTAAAATCCACTATAATAATCTGTAAAAATCTAAAATTCCATAAATCTTCAACTTATTGTCTTTATCATCATATAATTTAAAACAATTTTCCTTTTTTATTTTTTTTAGTTTTTTTTAAATTTTAACCATGTTTTAAGCAAAAAAATTATAATTATCAAGCTAAAAAAATTTAAACCTCAAAGCAGATTTATTTTTTAATAATTCTCATTTTTAATAATTGTGTAACCTTAAGATAATAATTTACCAATCGAGCAGTCTACCCCTAACTTTAATCACACCACCTTGTAAAAATATCATAATATATAATCACTTAATTTTCTCAAGTTCATCTACTAGAGTTTACCAAAAAGTTCAACATGTATATCTATTTTAATCATATAGTATATGTAACACATTAACTTCCCAAGCAATAAAATTAAAATAAGGCCTTCCAATTGTATACCTAGTCCTAGCCATTCTTCTAAATTCAAATCAATCCTAATTGTGAATAAGCATCTCTTAGTCGCAGGCTCACAGCTAGTACTACTAAGTTGAAGTACTAACCATGACATCGTACTTGATACAAAGACGGACCTGCATGGGCCACCACTAAAAACTTGTCACGACCCGCACCCGCTTTTCAGATACGAGTACGTGGCCAAGCCCAGCCTACGCCGCAGCATCGGTGGTAGTGCGCTGTCTATGATAACAATGGTCCATCAATCCAAATAGATAATATTTAATCACAAATTTAAATCTATTGCTCATTCACAATATTTACATAGTTTTACAAGATTCTTAATTTATAATTAAATCATAACTCGGGAACAAACCCGCTAAACATCAAATCCAAAGAAATTACTAAACTATCTAAATTCTAATATTGGCCTCGGCAAGCATCTCGACCTCCAACCAAAACCAATGAGCAAGATAGCAAGTCACCTAAAAATGTTTACCTAGTCAGAATGGAACGAGTACAATCCAATAGCAGTTCCAGTTAATTGACAAGTACTATGAACAATAAATAGTTATAAAATACTTGATGAGAATATAATAATGGAATAGGGTACATCATAGAGGAAAATTAAATAAAGAAATAATGAAAGACAAGAAATAAGAACAGAGAAGCATGTATAGAGATACAGATATGTGAACTAGGAAACCTGTCATGCAAGTGTACAATCAGCAAGTATAGATTAATCTAGAATGACTGCATATAACTAGTGTTTTAAAATACCAAGTTGACATATGAACGACTAAGGGGTAATATCCGGCAAACCACACGTGTCGTGTGTGGCTGCTATTATTCCAGAAAGACCATGGGATGGAAAGGGTAGTTCACACGTCACCTAGGTATTTCCTCGCCCGACTAGTACTTATGGATCCAAGTCTAGACACGAATAATCTCAATATCCAGAAGATGTCAACAGGCCAAAAATACATTAGTCTAGAAAAATTAATAGGCCTGAAAATACGTGTCTCACGAAAATGAATCCAAACAATACCAATCCGTGTATCCATCGTGTCAAAAATCTGGTAAAACAATAATATAATATCAAATAATGGAAACTATCAGAGAATGTACTCGCTTGTGGTCCTTAGCTGGTATAAACCAGAATCTAAGTCACAGTCCAAATAACCTATGTATTACAAATTTACCATGTCAAGAGATATTTTATTTTAATTTATTTAACTCTGGAATAATTACTCTAAAATCCTATTTTAATCTTATTATTCTTATTTTTAGATCAAATCCTAATTTTGTCCAAAAGAACCTAAATTTTATCAACTTGAGACTCATGACACACAAATCGAGGCGATCTGTTGACCGAAAAGTCAACCGATACAAACTCGACTTTCATGTATGGTTTCCTATAGATTTCAGCATCAAAAATATGATAGAATTTATGGCTCGTCCAAATTCAATTTTGTTTGGGAATTATGGCACATACAAATTTTGTATCGTGCACCGATGGTTAAATTCTAACCTAGAAATTCAACAGAATTAACAGTATATAAATATGTCGAATTAAATTCTGGTAAAAAATAATTCAAATGGTTCATGATTCTGATTCCTGCTTCTCCCAGAATTACAAAAATACCGAGACACGTCTATTTTCGGACATGCTGTGCTCTACGAATTTTTCAGAATTTAATACTCATAATTTCATAAAAAAATTTATATATTCAGAAAGATAACCTCAATATGGTTCTAATGCATGAAACTGGGCCTCGTTTGGAGTCCGGAGCTATGAGTAATGGCTCCTAGAAGATGAAGAAAACCCTAGATGATATCTCCTCAAATCTCTCTCTCTAAAATAATGGGATAATTAAGGTTAATATAATATATATACATATATACATATATATATATATATATATATATATATATATATATATATATATAGATATAGATGTTGAGCGGCTGAATAAAAAGTGATAGGATGACACATGTCAGAATTTGGTTGGATAGTTTTGGTTATATTATTTGTTTTTGATTTACCTTTATCAAAATATTATTTAAGTCGTTTTAAATCTAAATAACTCAAAATAAACATTAAAATTAATCATAAAAACTTGGAAAAATTACAGAAAATATATTTTGAACCAAAAACCTACAAAAATACTTTGCGCAATTTTATGTTCATATGTTTACTACTATAGATAGGAGAAGCTCTAAATATTAGTTTTACCCATTTAACTAAAAATAAATACTAAAATTATTCCAAAAATTCTGAAATAATTCCAAAAAATATATAATAATATTATAAACCCTAGAAAATAATGTGGGTCCATTCTAAATTCCTGGGCTTGCACAATAAATTCTACAAGTCCTACAAATTAGTTATTAGCCTAAATAACTCCCAATAAATACTAAAAATACTCAAAAATTCCCAAATAATTCTATAAAATATATTTGTTTATTTAGAACCTAAAATAAAAGTTTGGGATATTTTTAATTATTTTTGACACTAAAATAAATTCTTAAAAGCCCTAAAAAATTACTGTAACTAGTTTTTAATTAACCATAAATTGTGAAATAAATCCAAATAGCCCCAAATTACCCTAATAACAACATCTAATCTAGAATTTCAGTATACGGAGGTTACACAGCCTGGCTTGGCTCGACTGAGTCTGAGTCAGATTAGGACTCGGTTCGGCTCGGCTCGACTCGGCTCGGACCGATTTCTCCCTCACCCACACCCGCGGGTCACTGACAGGCGGGCCCAACACTGTTGGCTGCGGGAAGCTGACGGGCAGGCACCTGTTGGCTGACTGGACAGGATAATTACTTTTATGGGTTTTTTCAGAAAATTATTTTTAATTCTGTTTTGCATAATTAACTCAAAATAAATACTAAAAATAATCATAAAATTCTTAAAAAAATCTAGAATATATATTTTATTATTTAGAACCTAAAATAAATGTTTGGGACATTTTTTATTTTGTTTGACCCTAACATAAATTCTTGAAAGTCCTAAAAAATTAGTGTTACTAGTTTTTAATTAATCAAAAATTATGGAAAAATTCTAATGGTCCCAAATTAACCTAATAACAATATTTAAGCTAGAATTTTATGATACAGAGGTTACATGTTTCTTTAAACCTGAAGGCTGCTCCATTGGTAAACTTTTTGTGGATCTATTACCTATTACACATTCAAGACTCCTGAATACAAATAATAGATTTACGATGCATAATAGGGGATAAATATTACACTGTAAATTTGTACTTGCTGGAGATAGAATAGAAATGTAAACATTATACATCCAAATTACCTCACTAGGGATAAGGAGTTACAAGCATCGCTTAGACATAGTACTTTTTGAGAAACTTGCCGTTGATCGACATCATTAGCAAGTATCTGTTATGCTTCACGATCCGGTACGCACCATTGGAATATACTGATTCCACCACGAAAGGGCCTTCCCACTTGGATTGGAACTTCAATACCGTCTTGTGCTTCATGATCATCGGTCTTCTCATTATTAAGATGAGGTTAACGACTTGGAATGCTCTTTCCTTTACCTTCTTATTGGAGGCTCCAAAAATGCATGCTTGATATATCTCAATATATACAGTTGAGCTAGGAGACATTTCTCGTCCAGTGCTTCCAACTCTTGAAACCGTCTACGTCGGTTGTCTTTGGTTGTCAACTAGTTAGAGAGAGCTATGTAATGCCCTGTTCCACAGAAAGGTATTACGCTGTAATTATATATGGATTAGGCCGAGAGAATATAATTGGTGCGGGAAATCGAGATGCTTGGTGTGATGATGATGTATTTCTTAACTTGGCCGGATGGGATATCTTATACGACGTGGTTCAAATGTATGATTATGCCAAGTTAGAAGACTGTGTATTGCATCGGATCATTCTTGAGGGATCGTAGACGAATGTAGGATCGTGGCATAGAAAAAATATTTATATAAGTTAGTGCATCTGTCCCTTCTCCTCTACACCTCTATACCCTAATAAAATGAATGCTAGTATTACTTTTATTGTATGTCATAACTATATCTTGCTCTAGTCCACACAATAAATGATGCCTTATGTTTAATGAAGTTGTAATTAATAAAACACATGAATAAAGAACTGCTAGTACTATTGATACAAGAATGCTATAAAGTAAGTCTGCCATGAGAAAGAAGAAATATTACGCAATCTACTTTATATATTGGTAACACTGAGAATAGAACATTTAACATCTGTACAGGTATATGTGCATCATTACACAATGACTATGAAGGGAACGCTTCATATGCGAGCATAAATATGGTTTTGTACCACCAGGCCACGATAATATCTGTAAGTTGGGAGCTACGTGTCACCAACCGATATGATAATGAACAAAATAAGAAGGACAAATAATGCTAGGCTTTACTTATATTTCTTTACCATAAAATTTATGCTTAGATTTTATTTACATAGTCGTTACATGGTCAGGGACAATTTATGCACAAGGTTTGGTAACTTTTCACGAACGAGATGCACCGGGGCACCGGGATTGTTCGGCCTAAGAGAAAACATAGTACTTTGGTAGCACTGGATATAAATGAGACATTCAATAGGGATACCACCTCATGAATGGCGCTTCGTATGCCCTTCAACGTCCTATATGGCATGTCCCTCGTGGTGCAAAAGTATATCAATAATGACCCTCATGTAGTTAGGCTGCATACTAATGAGAATATTTATGCAGGCTTAAATTATCTCTGTAAGAATGATTCGTATTAATTATGCTGTGACTAATCCTTTATTTGCAGGGATATGACGAGTGGGATATTGGTAAGAACCGTCGTTAGGCAATATGTACATACCTCATATATATTTAATGTATACTGTTGCTTCCAAAGTATGTTTCATTATACTGATGAATACACTAGTCATTAAAATAAACCTAGTTCCTATAGAAAGATCACTAAGTAAATATGCATACTTTTCACATGAATACTTAGGGTCGATTTAGGCGAGTGGACTAATTTCTGCTCACCAGTACGCGATATGTTCTGACCCACGTTTGTGGGCATCCCCAGGAACTCAGTGATCGAGGAATGGTTGGAACGGTTCTGAAGCATCAAAGCATTATTGGGGCACACAAAAAATCTTCATCCGTTGGAGGCATCTTTTGTTATAGAGGGCATAATGTATGGAACAATATAATTTCAGTTATATCAGTGAGATTGTAAGCCAAGATGACAAATATCAATGTAAGCCAATTGGCGATTATCAGTTGTATTTGAGAGCTTTGTAAACATTTTATTAGCCATGTACTCAATTATTATTATCAAAAAAGAGAAGCTTTTTATTATATTCATTGTGACTTCAATTTGTCTACTTAATTTTGCTGCGATGTCATTATTTCTGAGATATACCATGCCTTGTCTATCTTCTTGCCTTGTACAAGTACATTCAATGCTTGTACGATATCACGCTCGTGGCTACTTTAGGTTCTTCAAAATTGGGGCATGATAAATTGGCATCAGGGTACGTTTTATGCGTCCTTGGACTCAAAAAATTCTAAATCAAAGTTGCCTCCACGATTACTCAAAGATGTATTTATGGATACTCAAAGTTGCATCAGTGACTATTCAAAGTTTCTTCAGCGATTAGTTACAGTCACCTCAGTACGTATTAAAAGTTGTCTTCTGTGAGTATTCAAAGTTGCTTATGCGATTATTTAATTTGCATCTGTAATCGTTCTGTGTTGCTTCTGCTATTGTTCGAAAATGTTTTCACAATTGAGAATATTTGACCGCTTGGCTACACTTACTGAATATTCCATACAATGAACCTAAATATTATGATGCCCTAATTGTGGTAATTCTTTATTTGTAAATGACACCAAGAACCCAACAATAATTCAATGCAATAGATAACTAACTTGTGATTAATATTTTGTATGTGGAAATGAAAGAAATCAATATATGTGCTGTAATCAACGTAAATTATGCATGAGCAGTTTCAATTGAGTAAATCAACAGTAAAGCTGAGTTTATTCATGTGCGATGGCAGGATTATATTTTATATCTAAGCATGAGAATTATTTTATAGCATGCAATGCTACCATGTGAAGGTAGTGCGAGATGGACATTGGATCAGTGTAAGAACGATGTGATAGTCAAGAAATTACTTTTTTTTAGTGGTATATTCCTCTACCCTCTTAGTGATGCATATGCAGTGACCCTTCCATAAGTGATGGTATTGAGCCTACCAGTAAGAATGGGGTAGTGCCAAAAATTAGTCGGTAAAAATGCCTTATTGTATACGTTGTGAGTGTTGTAGGACCGTGTATGAAAACTCTAGAGGGGGTGAATAGAGTTTATGTATGCAGCAGAATAAAATTACCTGTTAAAAAAATAATTTTATGGCATGCAATGGTGATCAACAACTAGCAGTTATAATAGATCTCATGTGTAAGTGATACTACTAGCAGTGCTATAAATATACTTATATATATGTAGTAGAGTGAGTATCTTGTGTAAGTGATACTACTGTCCAAGTTCTGATATGCTCAAGATTTTAAAAAAATTATTATTTGTAGTATGCTATAAAAGTTTTATGAAAAACGTACAAGTGATCTCATCATAATACTAGTATAGATATCATGCTCATACACTTGGTTTTAAGATAGGCTGTATTCTCAGTAATTTGTTTTTAGACAAGTCATTAAAAAAAGTTATAATTACAGTCAATTACTGAATGAATGATAATTGTATTTAGGAAATGTTTGTAAATAGCTCTTTGTATATCATTACTCAGTGAGGTATTTTGTTATTATTAATTAGTTGTAGGGGCCAATTCCTAAATAGTGGTGGTCCGAAGACTCTTAAGTACCGTATCGCTTAAGGCCGTTTACACCTTGTTGACAGAAGGACCCTTTTAGCTATTAACAATAATTTTTACACCTTTAGAGCATAATATTGAAGAGTCATTTAACAAAAGTTTCTTCGTACACAGTTAAGAGCAATTATACTACGATATTTCAATAAATTGAATGAGTACAATAAACTACTATAAATATAAAAATTTGTGTTACCATAATGACTTAACAGTCATATTTTTGTGTTGGTGCAATTTCTATGAGAATGTCCATTTTTGGCTTTTTGCAATTACCAAATTTTTTCTTTGATATTACATCTTGTCTCAAATTGTTCCACCTATATAATTAGAACAAGACTTTGGTATCCAAGATTTGGATCCATAGTGATTAGTTTTTGGAATCCAGATAAACATATTTATATTCACTAATCTTCGTGCTTTGCAAAATTGTGAAGTGTCCTTTCAATCCATAGTAGTGACATGTAATAGTGATGTTTGGGTCAAAACCAAGTGTATGAGCATGATATGTCATATGATTATTTTTCTTAGGTGTAGTGTAGATAAAGGCATGATTATGTGATTTACCAATCATCTTGTCTCTCTTATGTGAGTATCTTGTCTCCTTTTTTTTGGATAAGTATCGTGTGTGTCCAGTGCTAGATTGGGTTATAGGTTGTATAACCTATTTACCCAGTCTCTTCTTTAACTTTTTAGAGCTAACAAGTAATTCATCATATTTAGCAGAAAGATCCTTAATCTTAAGTGAGGCATAAGAGTACTTCTACTTTTCCTATTTTAGGTCCTCCTTAAGTTTAACATTTTCTTGATTGCTTTCATCAAAGCAGTCAAGAGCTTCTTACAAGCTAAGCCTAAGTTTGGAGATTTTAATTGATTCATCAGAAGAGGAGTTTTCTCTACCTTCTGTAAGTACGAAAATAAGCTGATCATTCTTAAGCTGATAAGATTTAATATCTTTTCAAGCTTGCTTATAGTTATTTCTAAGCTTATTAAAGTCTTCAAATAAATCATTAAAATTATCAGACAATTCATCATACGAAATATCTTTTGTTAGTGAGTCATCATTTAACTCGCTTACCATTAAGCACAAGTCTGTCGTATGTTGAAGTTTTTGTCATTCCTGTATTGGATGCTTGTATCAGTTCCATTTCTTACAGTATGGCATAAGCCAGAAGTTTCTTTATTGCCATTACTGTTGCTTGGAGTATCAGCAACTTTTTCTATACTTGTTGCTTGCTTTTTAGGACTCAAGCTTGTTGTGTCTTGAGTTCTTTCTTCATTGTCTTCACCATCGCTCTAATATGTTTCTTCCAGTATTTTCCATATTTTATGTGATGTTTTGCACTTGGAAATGCGTTTGAATTCGTCTTCGCTTAGAGGACAGTTGAGCATGTACATTGCTTTTGCATCATCGCTTGCTACTTTCTTTTTATCTTCGGTATATTCATCATCTGCTTTGTCAACTCTTTTGTAACCATTAGTAACATAAGTCCATAAGTTAAAGCTAAGAGAATTTAGAAAAATACTCATATGTATTTTCTAGAATAAATAGTTAGTGCTGTTAAAAATAGGTGGCGTATCAAGGAGTTGGCTTTCACCATTGATGGAAAAAAGTGATCGTGTTGTTGCCATGTGTTATACGCTTTGAATGTTAATTCAGTAATCAAGAGAACTCACTCTAATACCAATTATAGGGGTAATTGGTATGAGCAATAGTTCCTATATAAAGAGCACCTGCTTTGATACCAATTATTGGACCGTGTATGGCAACTCTAGTAGGGGGTGAATAGAGTTTATTATGCAGCGAAATAAAATCACCTGTTAAAAAAATAATTCTATGGCATGTAATGGTGATCAACTACTAGCAGTTAAAATATATCTCATGTGTAAGTAATACTACTAGCAGTGTAATGAATATACTTATATATATACAGTAGAGTGAGAGAAAGCAAATGCAAACACCAAGATGTATAATGGTTTCCCTCTGAGAGGACTAGTCCAGTCCCGATAACTCAAGCTCAGAGTTTTATCGACTATAATCACCAATAGTTAATTATAAGCTTTGATCCGAAGGCTTGCCACTTCTTTACAATACGAGATTTGATCTGAAGTCTCACAACTTCACAGCTAGAGAGAGAACTACTGATAGAACCAAGCACTTTATAACTCTGTAGACTTCTTGACTGAGGTCGCACTTCACACTAGAAAGGCTAGGTAGTTGGTCTTTGAGATAGGAAAGTTAAAGCTCGAATGTTTGCTCATAATTGAATAGAAGGATTAAGAATGGTTGAGTGAGTAGGAATGTATAAATCTAATTCTATTTATAGTGTGTTGGGAAACAAAATTTAGGCAGAAATTAGATGGGTTTCAATTAAAATTTTCGAACATTGGGCCAGGAAATCAGGGATATTATTATTGTGCGGATTTTATACTAAAGGGGTAACCGAGTTCGGTCTGAGTTCGGTCCGAGTTAGGCATAAATTCGGCCCGACTTCGTTTTCAAAGTATGGTAGACTTTGTTAATGAATGTGGCATGAATTGGTGGATAGATTTGTTGTTTTATTTGAGTGGACTAGGTATCTGGATATAGGTACTTTGATTCGCCAGTGCGACTCAGTTTACATCAATCATAGACTCAAATAAATAAAAGATTATATTTGAATATTAAACCAAACTTGATAAACAAATCTTTTAGCTGGTGCCGAGTATGTCTTTAGTATTGATAGAGTTGATATACTTTGTATCAAGTATCTGCTTCATTTGTATTTTAGATCTAATGTTTGACAATTGTCAGAATCAAGTTGACTGTGACTACTTTGTGCCAACAAGTGTCCCTTAGGTATTTTGGATTGTTTATCAACATCGGACCCTGGATAGTTGGATTTGAGTTGTCAACATTAGACCCTCGATAGCTTAATGTTACATGGGGTAGCAAGGAAGTGAGATGGTATGAGGTGGACGCCTAAGTTGGGATAACGAGTTGGATTATATGGTGGCTTAAATAGGCTGGGTGAAAGTTTTAAATTTTAGCATCGATGATCGAATGTTACTATCGATAAATAAGTTGGATCATATATCCAGTGAGATTGGTTAGGATTGATTGGGAATCATAAGCGGGATATTATGTTTGGTTACCTGAATTTTGAAGTTCTTGGAAATCAATTGAAGATGGACCGAGTATGTGGTAAACTATTTTCTTTGACCTTAGGTGTGTAGCATTTACTACATGCCTAACTTAAAAAGTGTAGTAGCCGTGAAGTAGGAATATTTGAACCTAGCGATTGACAAATAATATTTAATCAGCATATGAACTTGTAGGATTGCAAGTAACTAATCGAGAACCTTATTATCTGGCAATATATGAAAGTTTGTCAAGTAGTTCGATGGATGGAATACAAATAAAGCTTGAGTTATAATACGTTGGGATAAATACTATCGATGAAAAGTTTTGTCGTATCAATAACCGTTGATTGACAGATATAATTGATCAAATTATTAATATGGGGTGATCCCTAGCTTGGTGGGTTGACCAATATACCGAGTACGTGAATAATTATCGAAGGTGGTTAAGCGAGAGAAAATTCTATGAGACATTGATGAGGTAATACAATTAAGTTGATGGTTAATGTGAATGAAAGTTGACCCTATAAAAACAAAGTTGGCAAAAGTATGTTCGATGGAATGAATCGGAAGAAATAAATTTTTAATATATTGGTTGGATGATATTATCGGTTATAAATTATTTAGTTGATACTGAACACATGAATACGTAATATAAATGTAAAGGAATTAAGAGCAAGGATCATGAACAATATACTAGTAAAGGTGATTTATCGGAATTTAATTTTGGGTTATTGCCTTGCCCTATAGATTAATCAAACGTACGAGAATTCAAGTAGGATATGTTGGTACAACTAGAGGATGACTATGAAATCAGAAATAAAATAATATTTTGGAACAAAAACTGTTGGATGGATAAGTTTGGGAATTGACGGTTGCTAGAGTTGGATTTGATTGCTTCGACTGGGATGGAAATCAATAATGGGTTCGGTTAGATAGATTATCTTGGAATAATTTCTTGTGAATCAAGTTGAAATGAGAAATAAATCATAATAAAAGATAGAAATGTCACTTGAGAATTTTGATTAAAATTTCATACATTGGGAAGAGAAACTTGATATATGATATAGCTAATGCGACTATTGTACGTGATATATTATGATCATTAAATATAATAGAATTTTGTAGCTTGGACAGTGACATGACTAAATGATACTCTGGATTGATAAGAATTTTGATGCTACTAATGATGGAAAAAAGATTAATAAAAGTTTGAATGAAAGAAATTACAATATTGAGGGAACAATCAGAACGATTATAAATACACTTTGGTCATAATAAAGAGATGAATGGTGATATTCTTAATGTCAATCAAAGTTGGATGGACCAAAATAAGATGACGACAGGTAAAATTATTCATAAGAGGTGGGAATGACGGAATTGACATTGAAAGAAGGAATATTGTAATTCAAAATTAATACAAAATTTGTTATGGTCGGTTTGTCTTAAATAATTAAAGTATCGTGCTTGGGTTAATGGATCCTGGGCAGTCCCTAGGAATTTTTTATATTTTGGCAGAATAGGAAGATAGCGATTGTGGCAAATGGTTATACGAAGGAACACTATGAACATTATAAAACAATTATGCATATGATGGACCGAAAGAACATTGGCAAGTATTGAGAAGTGCTTAGCCCAAAACTTGATTGCAACGTGTCAAAAAGATATAGACAAGATTGACCGAATAAGTGTCGTAAGAAATTAGAGTTATGGTAAATCAATCTTAAAGAACAACTTGGTCGAAAGTATTAAATGATCAGTAATGAGGAATAGAATTTCCTTTGTAGCCATTTGGTTTCTCTAACCATTAGCATTGGTTAAGTGCATTACATTTTGTGTACGCCTGAAATATATGTATATTCTGTACGAAGTGGTGAACAGAATTCAAATGGACCTGCAGAAGAGTATTGATGAATGGAAGAACATGAACAATTATTTGGGAAGAAATGATATGGGTTGACTTAAGTGATATGGTTAATTGAGATAATCTTTTAGGTTTCGAGGATGAAAATTTTTCAGAGTGGTATATTATGTAATGTCCAGTTCCGCAAAAAGGCATTACGCTGGATTTATAAATGGATCAGACCGATGGAATACAAGTGGTGCAAAAAATTGAGATGCTTGGTATGATGATGTTGTATTTCTTAACTTAGCCGGATGGGATATCTTATGCGACGTGGTTCTAAAGTATGATTATCCCAAGTTAGAAGACTGTGTATCGCGTTAGATCATTCTTGAGGGATTGTAGGCAAATATGGGATCGTGGCATGGTACCAATATATATATATATAAGTGAGTAGACCTGTCCCGTCTCCTCTACTCCTTCATGCCCTAATAAAATAAAAGCTAGTATTTTTTTGTTGTATGTCATAACAATATGCTGCTCTAGTCCACACAATAATAATGAAACCTTATGTTTAATGCTGCTGTAATTAAAAAAACACATGAATAACGAACTGATAATACTATTGATAGAAGATTGCTATATAGTAAGTCTGCCATGAGAAAAAAGTAATGTAACATAATCTACTTCACATGCTAGTAACAATAAAAATGGAACATTTAACATCTATACAGGTATAAGTGCATTATTGTATAGTAACTATGAAGAAAATGCTTCATATGCAAGCATAAATATGGTTTGGTACCACCGGGCCACGAGAAGGTCTGTAAGTTGGGACCTACGGGTCACCAACTGATATAAGAATAAACAAAACGAGAAGGATCAATAATGCAAGACTTTACTTATATTTCTTTACCATGCAATTTATGCTTAGATTTTATTTGCATAGTCGTTGCTTGGTCAGGGATAACTAGTGCACAAGGTTTGGTAAGTTTTCTCGAACGAGATGCACCGGGGCACCGGGATCGTTCAACCTAGGAGAAAATATAGTGCTTTGGTAGCACTGGGCATAAACGAGGCATTCATTGGGGATCAAAATCTCATGAATGGCGCTTCGTACGCCCTTCGAAGTCCTATATAGCATGTCCTACGTGATGTGAAACCATATCACCAATGACCATTATGTAGTTAGGATGCATACTTAACGAGAATATTTATGCTTGCTTAACGTTATCTCTGTAAGAATGATTCGTATTAATTATGCTATGGCTAATCTTTGTTTTGCAAGGATATGAAGAGTGGGTTATTGGTAAGAATTACCATTATGTGATATATACATATGTAATATATATTCAATATATACTGCTACTTCCAATGTATGTTTTATTATGATGCTAAATACTCTGATCATTGAAATGAACCTAGTTCTATAGAAACATCACTAAGTGAATGTGCATACTTTTCACATGAATACTTAATGTCGGTTTAGGTGAGCGGACTAGTTTCTGCTCACCAGTACGTGATATGTACTGACCCACGATTTTGGGCATCCCCTAGTACTCAGTGATCGGGGAGTGACTGGAACAGTTCTGAGGCATCGAAGCATTGTTGGGGTGTGCACAAGTTCTTCTTCCATTAGAGTCGTCTTTTGTTGTAAAGGGCATAATGTATGGAACAGTGTAATTTTAGTTGTATCAGTTAGATTGTAAGCCAAGACAAAAAATATCAATGTAAGACAAATAGCCAAGTATCAGTTATATTTGAGAGCTTTGTAAATATTTTGTAAGCCATGTACTCAATTATCATTATCAATAAAGAGAAGTTTTTTATTATATTCATTGTGTCTTCAATTTGTATGCTTAATTTTATGGTGATATCGTTGTTTCTGAGATACACAATGCCTTGTTTATCTTCATGCCTTGTACAAGTGCAATCTAGGCTTGTACGAAATTACGCCCGTGGCTACTTTTGGTTCTTCAGAATTGGGGCATAACAAGCTATCCAGAGGGGAAAAAATCTATATTTCCAGGGGCATGATTACTTCGCTTCTGTAAACTAAGAAGAACCGTGTACTGCCAATTAGGGTTCAGACCATTGTGCGATAGGCCCAGAGATATTTTCCAAGTTTCTCGTTTCAATCACCTTTATTAGACGAACTGAACTTCTTGAGTAGCTTGATGATAAATTTGTTGAACGCTTCTGTTAATCTATTTCATACTGGATTATACATAGTCGAAGCTACATTTTGGATTCAATTTTTATTCCAAAACCAATAGAAAGCGTGGTTTGTAAACTTTGGACCATTATCGTGGATGATCCTCTGTGGAAGCCCAAAATGGTAGATAGCGTAAAGTTTGACACAGTTGATCATGTTTGGTGTTTGTATCTCAATGAGCAGTATGTCTTTTGCCCATTTGGAGAAGTAGTCAGTTATAGCGAGAAATAGATAGATTGATATATAGATAGATAGAGAAATAGATAGATAGATAGATAGATAGATAGATAGATAGATAGATAGAGAAATAGATAGTTAGATAGATAGATAGATAGATAGATAAATAGATAGATAGATAGATAGATAGATAGATAGATGGGTAGTTAGATATATCTATCTATATGTATAGATATATATATATATAGCTAGATAGATGCATAGGTATAGTTAGATAAATACATATATATGAGTTTGGGTATATATATGGGTATATGTGTGTATGTGTGAATAGGTATACATATAGATACGTAGATATGTATATATATGATAGATATATATATTCTAGCCTAGATTATTAACTAGGTATATATCTATATGCATAGATAGATAACTAAAGGGGTAGTTAGAGGGGTATTGGAGGATATCTCAATACCTTGAGATATCAAGGTATCTCAATACCTTGAGATATCAAGGTATCTCAATACCTTGAGATATCCAAGGTATTGAGTTTCGAGCGAAGTTTTTGAGCAATTGCCTAGGGATAAGTTTAGAGATGGGTTTTTATGTATTGGTATATATAATTACGCGTGCTAACATAGGTTTTAGCGGGTTTAGGCAGGGTGCGTAGCCTTGGTCGAGGTATCGGATACCGAGGGTATCCCGGTATCTCGAGGAGGCGAGTTTGAGGGTTTACTAGCTGAACGAGCTAGTTTTGACCTAGAATTTTAGGGGCACCCTAGTTTGACCTAGTGTTGACCATTTTTGTCCTCGTTGACCGTAAAAGTCAACATTTGACTTAGTTTTTACCTAGAGTTGACTTTTTGGACCTCGGGTTGACTTTTTTACCCAAATTTTATCGGTTTGACCCGTTCGACCTTGAATATCCCTAAAAGCCTATTTTAAATTATTTTATATCAGTTTAAATCCATAGAACCCTGTTTTATTTTGCTTTTCTTAATAGGTTCTTGTGACGCCGGTCCTGATCTCGATCCTCATCAGTTGCTCAGGACCTCAGGCGAGTACCTACCTCTGATAGTTTCTATTTCATGTTAGCATTTATATCACCTGCTCTAGAACTGTAATGCTTGATTCTGACACATTGTTACATGAACTGGTACTAGTGGATCCCGTCATGAGATGCTATCCCCCTTACCGTGTTCAGTGGGTACTCTATCACGTGTATTTCATCATGTGCTTCGGGTATTGATTCTCATGTGCTATTATGTGCTTCTTGTGCTCTCACCTTCATGTGCGCGAGCTATTTATCATGTACGTAGCGTGTTGTGGTTGGATCCAAGAGTATTAGTGGGGGAGGGGAGTAGGAGTTGGTTATGTGATCAAAGCCAAACAATATTCATGTGTATATCGGTTATGCAACTGATGCATAACGGAGTTATCATAGTTTATTCATGTGCAACCTAAGCCAATCACATAATGAACTTGTGCTCAAGGCACTTAGCTAGTATTCATGTTTTCTCACATGCAGTTACTTCTCCACTACTTGTCTTCTTCTCCAGTTTACATTGCAGCTACTTTATCTGCTCCATCATGTATTTATTTACCTGTGCATCTTGTCTACTTTTCTTTTGCTAGTCATATACACCTTACCTTGTATTTGGAGTTGCTTTCAGAGTTATGTACTTCGCTCCAGTCCTGACTGAGCATATTTTTTTCCAGAGGATCCTGAGGATTTTTGCTCGACATTCTACGGGCCGGGCGTCGAGGAGTGTTGTGACCCCGAGACTGAGGAGGAGCCCGTCGAGGAGACGCCGTTAGCGCCCTAGTTAGCTAGGTGGGTTTCCTGGGTTGTTCCTAGTAGCTTTTCTGGATGACTGTATTATTATTTTGTTGTGAGATATTGTAGACTATAGACTTGGACTGTATATTTTGGATATTTTATTGCTCTCTTTGGTTCTTGTTTCCTTTGCTATCTTATCGTGCTTTTACTCTTCCCTTAGTTATTTTGATTGAGGCATATATATACTGCGTGGTTGCCCTCCTTTTGGAGAGGTTATTGACAGGTTTTGTGAGATAGATTTGGTTGACCTAGAACGAACCTTTACAGCGTTCTACCGTCGATTCTGCGGCGAAGGCTGGACGTACCCACGACTCATGCCCAATTTTTCGGGTGCGGGTCGTGACACATTTTTGGTGGCGGCCCATGCAGGTCTAGTATGCAGGTCTAGTTTCTAGGTCTACCTGCAATAGGATATAGGATATAGGCTGAGAGAGAGTGTGCTCAATCACAACTAGGACCCTTCCTGATTTCTTTTGCTATCTTTAACTTTCCTAAAATTGTTTTCTTTTGCAATATTTTTGTCCTTCATTGATGATATCGTATCTTGCACCGTATTGACTTCTTTTGATCTGTGTTCTTCTTGATTCCATTCCAGCACTTGCTTTATTTGATTTCGGTGCTTCCCATAGCTTTGTGTCTGTATCTTTTTTTGTTAGACACCATCTTGTTTCTAAACCTTTAGCTAGACTCTACAAGATCACGACCGGGGGTGGCATCATCCTAGTCAATGATGTCTGCAGAGACCGGAGAGTTACCTTGGGAGGTCGGGAGTTAAGTGTGTGCCTACTCGTAATGCCACTTCCGAGCTACGATATTGTACTCGGGATGGATTGGTTGAGTATGCATTGTGCTAGTATAGATTATCGTGGAGGCAGAGTGTTGTTTAGTCTGCCGGGTGAGCCAGAGTTTGAGTTTGCCAGAGGAGCAGTGGAGCAGAGCGAGGGAGTCTTCTGCGGAGCCCTCGTGGTAGAGCAGAGGTTGCAACATCCATTGATAGCGGAGTTCATGGATGTCTTTCTGGAGGAGTTGCCAGGGTTACCTTCGGATAGAGATGTGGAGTTCTATATAGACTTGGTGCCAGGTGCGGAGCAGATATCCCAGCACGTCTATGGAGTAAGCAACAGTGAGCTGATAGAGTTAAAGAAGCAGGTGGATGAGCTTCAGGACAAGGGATTTATCAGATCTAGTTCTTCTCCGTGGGGTACTCCGGTACTTTTTGTGCCGAAGAAGGATGGGTCGATACGGATATGTATCGACTACAGGGCTCTGAAAAACCTCATAATCAAGAACAAGTATCCGTTACTGCGTATTGATGATCTCTTTGACCAGTTGAGTGGAGCGAGGGTATTTTCCAGGATTGATCAGGAGGGAGGATATTTCGAAGACAGCTTTTCGACCAGGTATGGACAATATGAGTTCATGGTGATGCCGTTTGGGTTGACTAATGTCCGAAAGTGTTCATGAATCTGATGAACAAGGTGTTCCATCAGCATCTGGACATGTTTATAGTGGTGTTTATAGATGATATCTTGGTGTATTCGAAGACCCCAGAGGAGCATGAGGAGCATTTGAGGATAGTGCTGGAGACTCTCAAAAAGGAGAAGCTTTATGGAAAGCTTTCGAAGTGCGAGTTCTTCCTTGACAAGGTTGAATTTCTTGGTCATGTGGTGACAGGAGAAGGGATCTCGGTGGATCCGAGGAAGATCATGGCAGTTGAGGCATGGAGTGCTCCGAGTTCAGTAGCAGAGGTCAGGAGTTTCCTGGGACTGGCAGGTTACTACAGAAGATTTGTTCAGGACTTTTCCCGAATTGCAGAGCCGTTGTCTAGGCTGACCCGGAAGGACATGGAGTTTGTTTGGTCAGAGGAGTACCAGATCGCCTTTGATGAGCTGAAGAGGAGGTTGATGACAGCTCCAGTGTTGACGTTGCCATCAGGGTCTAGACGATTTACTATCTATAGTGATGCATCGGGGAAGGGACTGGGTTGTGTGTTGCAGCAGAATCGGAGGGTGATTGCCTATGCTTCTAGACAATTACGTCCTCATGAGAAGAACTATCCTACCCACGATTTGGAGTTGGCAGCAATTATTTTGCTCTGAAGTTGTAGAAACACTATTTATACGGAGAGCATGTGGAGATCTTCACAGACCACAAGAGCTTGAAGTATGTGTTTACCCAAAAAGAGCTGAACATGAGGCAGAGGAGATGGTTGGAGTTGATGAAAGACTTCGACATATTCTTGCAGTACCATCCAGGGAATGAAAACGTAGTTGCGGATGCACTGAGCAGGTATCCGGTAGCTATGTGCCTGACTACAGATCGTTATCTCCTAGCAGATCTAGAGAGCTTGGGCATTGAGGTGATAGTGCTTGGAGTTGAAATACAGATATGGGGACTGCTGATTCAGTCAGAGTTGGTAGACCGGATCAGGGCTACACAGTTTGAGGATGAGTCCCTGAGGAGCATCAGGGCGCAGGTTCAGATTGGATTATCAGATAATTTCACCATTGCTGATGATGGTTCATTGTGGCACAGTACCAGGTTGTGTGTGCCGAGTGGGTCATTGTGCGAGGAGGTTCTTCAGGAGGCGCATCGATCCCAATACTCTATGCTTCCAGGTGCCAACAAGATATATATAGATCTGAGAAAGCATGTATGGTGGTATGGGATAAAGCGGGAGGTAGCGTGCTTCGTATCCCGATGCTTAGTGTGCCAGCAGGTGAAGGCGGAAAGGCAGAGTCTAGGAGGTTTGCTCCAGCCGTTACCCATTCCATAGTGGAAATGGGAACATGTGACCATGAATTTTGTTTCTGGACTTCTCCGTTCTCCAGGTGGAAAGGATGCAATTTGGGTCATCGTAGACAGGTTGACCAAATCGGCCTACTTTCTACCATTCAAAGTGGGTAGGTCTACGGAGAGACTAGCAGAGATATATGTGCGCCCGATAGTCAGCCTGCATGGAGTCCCTGTGAGCATAGTATCAGATCGGGACAGTCGCTTTACTTCCTATTTCTGGAGGAGTCTGCAGGCTAGCTTGGGCACCCAGCTCAAGTTTAGTACTGCATATCACCCACAGACAGACGGTCAGTTAGAGAGGACTATCCAGACACTTGAGAACATGCTTCGCACTTGTGTTTTGAATTTTAGAGGCTCTTGGGAGGATCACTTACACTTGGTAGAGTTTGCTTACAACAATAGCTACCAAGCCAGTATCGAGATGTCACCATTCGAGGCGTTGTATGGACGGAGGTGTCGCACTCTGTTATCATGGGATGATGTAGGCGAGAGAGCTTTGCTTGGCCCGGAGATGGTAGTTGATGCGGCGGAGAAGGTCAAGCTCATTAGAGATAGACTTCGGGTAGCGCAGGACAGGCAGCGGCATTGGGCCGATAGCCACCGGAGACCTTTGGAGTTTGAGGTATAGCTTAGAATCTAGATTTTGTTCTTGTGTTTGCTTGTGATTGCTTGTTTTAGATTAAGTGTTGAGACCTTGTTTGTGCTAGGTTGGAGATCTGGTGTTCCTGAGGATTTCTCTGACGCGGGGCACTATTCGCTTCGGTAGTGGCGGGAAGCTTAGCCCACGTTTCGTCGGACCCTTCCGCATCCTTGAGAGGGTCGGCGCTGTGGCGTATAGGTTAGAGTTTTCGCCTACCCTAGAGGGAGTTTATGATGTATTCCACGTGTCGCAGTTGAGACGGTACGTTGTGGATCCCAGTCACGTATTGGATCACTCAGAGATCGTGGTGGGCCCTACTCTTAAACATGTATAATATTTGAAAATATATAAGTACGCTATAAAAGACAATCTATATGAATACAAATGAGGACAACTTTTTGACGTATGGGCAAGGGTAGGCTACTCGATCTAATCCTCATAACTCATACACTCGTCAGTGGACATCATCAGCAGACATACCTCTGGGGTAGCGACCCTCGGACTCCATCATTCGACATACCTCGGGGGTAGCGACCATCGGACACGACCACCATAGTGCGTGCTAGCTACTACGGTTTACCAAAGTGGTTAAAAGCCCATATGCCTAATGATTGTCCTCGATGATACTAAGTGCCATGTGTGTGTCAACATATTTAATACATAGTAATGACTGAAAGAAAACTATACATGCAATAAATATACAGAAATGCACTAAATATACAGAAATATACTAAGCATGCAAAATACAGTAAGCAATTTGGCAAGATATCTTGCCTGGCAAGAAAGCTGTAAAGTGTAACGTCCCGAAGTCCAACACACAGGATCAGAAGCTATGGCCGCAGAACAAATGTCTCCGGATGCTAAAATAAACATCACCAACGTTCCCAGAATAAGCAAAATAGCTAAGAAGTACTTCCCTTTCGTCCAATTTGGACACAGGGGCAAAACGATAATTTCGGATAAAGTGGGGTCCACGTGTGGCCCATTTTGCACAAGAAAATGTGCCAAGGATAACAGTCTCTAAATGGGAAAAATTATAGGTCAAACAACTCTAGATGTCAATACGAACCGAACGGTATATCAAAATATAGATTCTGATGGGCCGAACACAATTTCGCCCAAAAGTTAACAGTGGGGCCCGCCAATTGGCGACTTGGTCAACTATCTCAGAATTTCGTGAAAATTGGGTCACAGGACCAGCGCGTTACCACGAGTCCAGTGGTGCAAGTTTTATCAAAATCTGATGAGCGTGCACAAAATGCGCATGACTTCCACAAAAGTTGCGACACGGGTGTGTCCGCGGATACAGGCTGATTTCGGCGCGCACATGCGTCCGAATCAGTTTTCGTAATTTTTTACGTGTTCGGTTACGCTGCACGCACTGTTTGCTATACTTGGTACACGGCGGGGCGGTCCCGTTTGGCGGGGCGCACTCCGTTTCATAACTTTTAAAAATCTCAGAAAAGTGGGTTCGCAGGATTTTCCAACGAATTTAATTCTGTTTACAACAATTAATAATCTAGGTTTATTTAACAGAAATTAAACTAGGTCAAGTGGTCTACGCATACAAAAAAAAATCATAGAATTCGGATCTTTGTGGTGGGAGATACGAACTCCGAAATATGGGTGGTCACCGTAGTTTTCTGCGATCCCAGAATTCGGTCTGTTTCTGCCAACTTTGGCACTATTTTTGCCTAGGGTTATGCGTTGTTCGAGGTCTATTAACACACAGATATGGAAGAGGGTTAAGGGGTGAGCATACCGGTGAAGACAAGGTAGCGTTTGGTTGAGCGAGTCGACAGGAAGCAACTCCGGAACACATGTACCTCGCTGTGGGAATCTGCAGTGCGCGGGGTCGCGGTCGTCGAGATTGGTTTGGACGGCCTGGCAGGGTTCTCTGACTGTGGTGGCATCTCTTCTAGGTTAAGATGGGAAGATGGAGAGTCTGGATGATTAGGTTTAGGGTTTAGAGAAATAAATAATATATATATATATAAAAGGGAAGGGAAGGGTTGGTTAATACCCGTGGATACGTGGGGGTCTTGGCTGTGGTTTACATAAAGGAAGTGGCTTGGAAGGTTAGTTGCAATAGGGGGCGGCGTTTGCTGTGGAATGGTTGGGAATGGTTTGCTTAAGATTTGCTTTGGTTTGCTTATAGTTGGATTGTTATTTATTAATATTATTATTTTTTTATATTCTTTTCTTTTCTTTTCTTTTCCTTTTTATAATACTTCCCCAATTAAATATATATATGCATATATATATTTATATATATTTATATATATTTATATATATATATATATATAATATATATAAAATCATAAGAAAAAGTTCTAGATTATAATAATGCACACTATTAAGCTAGCAACTGCTCAAGGGGTCTCTTACATGAAATAAATTTCGAAAAATTCCTGATGGTCCCATAAATCCTCTAAGTGCACCAACAGAAAAAATAAAAATTATTAAAAATCTATTTCTCCTAATTAGCCACTAATTACTATAATTAAATTAATAATTAATAATAAAAAGGGGTATATACGATTTCTAGGAAGAGGGGTTTTACATTCTACCCAACTTATAAAAATTTCGTTCTCGAAATTAAAATTAAGATACGATAGAATGCAAGGATGGTTTATGATTTGCATTGTTTAAAATGCAAGGCTAGGTTTAAAGGGGTGGGCGATGATGCGCGTTGTATTTCTCAAAAATCATGGGAAAATCCACATGAGCGAAAAATAGGTTTCTTCAAGTGTCATGTCCAACAGTATGGACACCTAAATGCTCTTTTGCATAAAGCGCCCAACAACTGGAAAAATTGCACAAAGATAAGAATTGGATGATGGGCACATCTAGGATAAGGGTGTAGAATTTGTAGGAAGGCAGTGGCTTGTGTAGTGCTTCAATTATCGGAGCACGATAAGGGACGCTAAGTGATATAATTATTGCAAAATTAAATAAAAATATCGTGTTCTATCTCTAACTGGACTCAATCTAACCTTAGTCTCACTATCTCAGCCAAGTAGGTATAATTTTGGGTGAGGGGTTCACAATCTACCAAACTTAAATTTATCCATCTATCACCTAAGGCTATACATCTAGGAAAACTATTTCTCAGATTATTTAATCATGTTATTCAATCCTTAAGGTTTTAACACCAAACATATCTCCTATGATATGTCCTTAATCAATTATAAAAGAGAGTCACTAAGTCATGTGATTAGCTTTATGGGGTATATCTGGTACTATCAGTGTCAACTTATACCAGCATGAGGTTTCGTCTTTCCAAAATAAGGGAAGACGGAGAGCAGTAATAAAGAATTCAAGGTGAAGGTGATAGAATACAAGTACAAGGTTCAAAGAGATTAAAGAATTCGAAAAGAGAGTTGTCAGGACAGTTGTGGATTGAATCCTATTTTTGGTAACTTTCTATTTACATGCTTGTATTAGTACAGTTATGTAATTGATATGATATATCAGACATGTCTAGGGGCAAGTATATCCGTCTACTACCATATCTCAATCCACGTAAAGTAGTCATGCGAAGAGCGAACCAAGCGCACTAAGGTTAGCTAGACCTTAATATACTGATTCTGATTAGGCAATTGTATCATTGTGTGCACCCAATAATACATATGCCATGAGCAAGCTCGATAAAAGAATAAGCTTGCAAAAACTAGGCTATAATAGCAACATAAATCAAGGTAGTACAGAAAATATAAGTACGCTAGATTATGATGAGAGAAGTTATAAAATAATCCCAGTTCTCAAAGAAGATAAGACTCTTACAATCTCTACAGTGGTCATACTAAATCCTTGTCTAAGTCGATAGTCGACCAAATAAGGGTATAGACTTCTAAGCTCTACAGTATGATGAAACATTATCTTCTTATGCTAGCACACAGTTAGTGTCATTCAGCTACACTTCAATAATAGTGCAAAAGACTATGTGATACTAGGTTGTGAGGTATACTACCCAACTTATAATAATTAACTAATACTGTAATTGCCTTCAGGATACCGTAGAAACTCCTGTTAAGGTTTACGAGAAGGGGGTCTTGGTACTTATTAGGGTATCCTCTTTCATTACATAGGTCATGGTCGTCCTAAGTCTTAATCATAGCGCTCATAGAGCAAGTGTCAATAGTAAGGATAGAAGAGTTACTGGCCGTCAAGGGGAAAGGATCTAACTCGTATCGAGGTGGGAGTAAATGTTAAGTAATTTAAAACTAAGGGATAAGCACCAAGTCTCAATCTACAAGAATAGCTTAAAGCATCAAGTTCTAACTACTAAGCACAAAATTTCAAAATTTAGCATTTACAACTATAATCCTAGCAACTATATATCTTAATCATAGAATAAAAACACTTGGTCTATAATCAGAGGTGTCAGGTGGCACGAGTTAAAATATGAAGAAAAGAAGAACATAATTTGGTCGTCGCACAATTAGCGAACGCTAAGGTCGCAGAGGAACAATATATGAAATTAAAATAGGGCTCTAGATAGCATCGTGGTTTTTTAAGGAGGAGTGGTATGCTAGTTGCTATGTTCGAGGTATGATCAAGAGAAATGTTATATTCATTGCTCTTGGCTTCCTAAGGTACTGTCTGCTACTAATAAGACAATGATCTAAGTTTATAGTTCTCCAATACTTATCTAACTATGAAGGTTAGGTTCAGTCCTAATTTTTAATTTTTGGTTTTCTATTGGTTCCTCAATACTAGGGTCAAATATTATGGTAGAACTTCTAACTAGCTCTAGTAGTATCTATGCTACTCACAAGTCCTCATAATACATCAAGGGGTAATGGTAAACCAATCTATAGATAAGGAATTCTAGGGTTCACTAGATATTCTAAACTTAGTGGTGTGTCTATATTTTTGTTCTATTCTTAATAGGTGTGCTACCATATTTATCATCCTAATAATAGGGGTTCCAATATTCTAGCAGAAGGCTATACTCAAAGAACTATTAGGGAAGTACAAGAATCAAGCAGGATGCAATTATTCAGACAAAATGGATTGGAAGGAGAGCGAATCATAGTCAATTGTGGATGAGATTCTATACTCTATTCCTAGGTGCAGGCTTGTTCGGTACAATAACGTAACCAAGACAATATGCTCTCGACCTACATGGGCCACCATAAAAACATGTCACGCCCCAGTCCCAAAATATGTAGGACTAGGAACACGTAAGCATACCAGCCATATGGATATGGCAACTCTAATATATGGAAACCAAAATCCACACGTACGCTGTAATATGAATATCAATCCTCCAGTGGTATAAACATATGTCACAAGTCATAGGGTATAATCTAAATCTCATCCGCAGAAAATGAAATATAAATAAATAACCAGTATCTATGAAACTAGATCTCAATAAGATGTATCTGAGGATGATAGTTGGATGGAAACAAATCCACTACCAACTCGAATATAAGAGCAAATATAATATAAGTACAACACAACAAACACCATATAAGAATACCAGCTAATAATCACGGGCTCGAAGAGAAGACATCCTCAAAATATATGTAACCATCCAAATTTGCGCTCATGTAAATACTCAAGAACAGATACACCTGGAAAGGGACCAGGTCCTCAGAGGGACGTAATAAGATACATAGAAGCAAGCCAATTTAAATACATTAAACATGCATAATATTTGAAAATATATAAGTACGTTGTACAAGACAATCTATATGAATGTAAATGAGGACAACTTATCGACGTATGAGCAAGGGTAGGCTACTCGATCTAATCCTCACAACTCATACACTCGTCAATGGACATCATCAGCCGACATACCTCTGGGGTAGCGACCCTCGGACTCCATTAATCGACATACCTCGGGGGTAGCGACCATCGGACACGACCACCATAGTGTATGCTAGTTACTACGGTTTACCAGAGTGGTTAAAAGCCCATACGCCTAATGATTGTCCTCGATGATACTAAGTGCCATGTGTGTGTCAACATATCAAATACATAGCAATGACTGAAAGAAAACTATACATGCAATAAATATACAGAAATGTAATAAATATACAGAAATATACTAAGCATGCAAAATACTATAAGCAATTTGGCAAGGTATCTTGCCTGGCAAGAAAGCTGTAAAGTGTAACGTCCCGAAGTCCAACACACAGGATCAAAAGCTATGGACGTAGAAAAAATGTCTCCGGATGCTGAAATAAATGTTACCAACGTTCCCAGAATAAGCAAAATAGCTAAAAAGCACTTCCCTTTCGTCCAATTTAGATACAGGAGCAAAACGGTAATTTCGGGTAAAAGTGGGGTCCACGTGTGGCCCACTTTGTACCGAAAAATATGCCAAGGGTAACAGTCTCTAAATAGGACAAATTATAGGTCAAACAACTCTAGATGTCAATACGAACCCAACGGTATGTCCAAATGTAGATTCTGATGGGCCGAACACAATTTCGCCCAAAAAGTCAACTATGGGGCCCGCCAATTGGCGACTTGGTCAACGGTCTCAGAATTGTGTTAAAATTGGTTCACAGGACCAGCGCATTACCACGAGTCCAGTGGCACAAGTTTCGTCACAATTTGACGAGCGTGCACAAAATGCGTGCGACTTCCAGAAAAGTTGCTACGCGGATGTGTCCGCGGATATGAGCTGATTCTGGCGCGCACATGCATACGAATCAGTTTTCACAATTTTTTATGAGTCCGGTTACGCTACGCGCACTGTTTGGTACACTTGGTACACGGCGGGGCGGTCCCGTTTGGCGGGGCGCGCTCCGTTTCACAACTTTTGGAAATCTGAGAAAAGTGGGTTCGCGGGGTTTTTCAACGAATTTAATTCTGTCTACAATAATTAATAATCTAGGGTTATTTAACAGAAATTAAACTAGGTCAAGTGGTATATGCATACCAAAAAGAATTATCGAATTCGGATCTCTGTAGTGGGAGATACGAACTCCGAAACATGGGTGGTCACCGCAGTTTTCTGCGATCCCAGAATTTTATCTGTTTTCTCCAACTTTGGTGCTATTTTCACCTAGGGTTACGCGTTGTTCGAGGTCTACTAACATACAGATATGGAAGAGGGTTAAGGGTTGAGTATACCGGTGAAGACGGTGTGATGTTTGGTTGAGCGAGTCAACAGAAAATAACTCCGGAACACAGGTACCTCGCTGTGGGAATCTGCAGTGCACGAGGTCGCGGTCGTCGGGATTGGTTTGGACGGCCTGGCGGGGTTCTCTGGCTGCGGTGGCTGTGCTCTCTAGGTCTAGATGGGAAGAGGGAGAGTTTGGATGATTAGGTTTAGGGTTTAGAGAAATAAATAATATATATATATATATGTTTATATGAAAGGGAAGGGAAGGGTTGGTTAATACCCGCGGATACGTGGGGGTCTTGGCTGTGGTTTACATAAAGGAAGTGGCTTGGAAGGTTAGTTGCAATAGGGGTGGCGGCGTTTGCTGTGGAATGGTTGGGAATGGTTTGCTTAAGATTTGCTTTGGTTTGCTTATAGTTGTATTGTTATTTATTAATATAATTATTTGTTAATATTCTTTTCTTTTCTTTTCTTTTCCTTTTTATAATACTTTCCCAATTAAATATATATATACATATATATATTTGTATATATATATATATATATATATAAATATATATATATATATATATACTCGTAAGAAAAAGTTCTAGATTATAATAATGTACACTATTAAGCTAGCAACTGCTCAAGGGGTCTCCTACATGAAATAAATTCTGAAAAATTTCTGATGGTCCCAAAAATCCTCCAAGTGCACCAACACCTAAAATAAAAATTATTAAAAATCTATTTCTCCTAATTAGCCACTAATTACTATAATTAAATTAATAATTAATAATTAAAAAGAGGTATATACGATTTCTAGGAAGAGTAGTTTTACACAGACCCTAGTGGACCCATGTCCGACCCAACCAACACCCTTGTGATGCTTATTTTTGGGTTTAGAATTATTATTATATTTTTAATAAGTTAGTTGGAGTGATTAGGAGTTAGTTTGAGTGCTTTTGGAACCCCAAACCTAAAACACAGGTTGCATGACTTAAGGAGAGGGCATTTTGGTCATTTTCCATCCATGTAACCTACTTTAATGCACATGGCCGGCCCCTTTTTGCACTGGACAGCAGCCCCTCTTCTTCTCCATTCCTCTTCACTTCTTCTTCTTCTTCTTCTTCTTCTTCTTCTTCTTCTCCATTCTCCATTTCCTTCTTCTTCCTTCTTCCAACAAGCTTCAAGTAAGTTATTTCTTCTCTTTCTTCTTCTATTCTTTATGGATGTAAACCCTAACCCTACACTTTTTCCTGACCTAGGTGTTTAGAGCCTAGACTTAGTGTGGAGGCTTGATTTGGAAGCTTGGAAGCTTGAGGGTGGTGATTTCA